>JARHVA010002650.1:1170000-1632500 GCA_037957365.1 Torreya grandis
AGGTGCATAACATACTCAAGTAACCAAGTAAACATTAGTAGTACAAAAAAATGATGACTAGGGAGTGAAGATAAAGCATCTCAACATCTAAAAAACTGTCAATGTAGTAGGTGCATATGAAATCAAAATAAAATCCTCCTTTAAGAGTGTCAAAAAAACACATGATGAACGCAACAACTAAAATTTGAAAAAAGGGTGCGATAAAATATGTATGCATGCACACACACACACACATGAAGTTAGACAAAGCTATTAAACACCTTATTGCACTTTATAAATTAATATCAATACAAAATACATCTGACATAACACAACTTAAAATCTATATGAGTCACTATCTAAAAAACTTAAAATTTAAAATAAAATCAGACTAAATAGATGTTACATGTATGAAGATCATAAAAAAACACACACTTTCCAAAAAATAACATGCAAATATGAGATACCAATCAAAATTTATGGCTAATGAAATATCTAAAATACATGAAGTATTTATAAAATCAAGTAAAAAATACAAAAATTGGGTTAACAAAATGTAAAATTAATCACTATCTAGATCTCAAAACAATAGGTAAGGTGAAAAAATAACCATTCAAATATATCCAAGTCTAATTTGTATCAAAATATAAAAACTAATAGTTTATCACAAGTTACTTTAAACATGAAAAATTTAGTCCTAAAACATGTGAAATGTGTTGGAAACTCCATTTTCCTTCTTGTTGGATCATTTTTACCCCTGTTAATTCTTCAAATATGCACAGAACTTGATCTACATTGCTTGACAAATGAGTTCACTATATCAGATTCAAGTGAAACAAAAGTCAAAATGACTTTATTTGGTATTTTAAATTCACTTGGAATGTTTGAATCTCACCAAAACACTCATAAACAAAAAAAATTATAAAAAAAATCAATAGAACTCCTCTATATATAGATCTTCAACTGATGCATGAATCCAATTGAAAGAATGAATTGGATCTGAAAAATAAGATATGGTACATTCATATAAATTCTTATACAATCAAACTTCATCCATACAAATGACCATGAAATTGAAGAAAATGACATTGAAAAAAGTAATGCATAGTGTAAATTTTGAAAACCCCAGAAGGGTTGTCTCCAATACATATTTGACAATGGAAATGATTTTAAATCCCTAAAAAGGTTAGCAAAAAATGACCTGGCACAAAAAACACATGCCCAATGTGATTTTAAAAACCTCATGTTGGTTTAAGTACAAATATGGTAGTGGAAATTATTTTTAAACCCCTAAATGATTGACATGAAAATGCTCTAGCATGAATAAATATTAGGTAGGAAATTTCAAGCTTGATAAATACTATATAAATCCATGTTAGCTATTTAAAAATAATATCTTTGATCTTTTTTTGATGCCATTTAGGAAAATGCTTTAAATGTTATATTGGAGAAAATAACTCTTATACCTAAAATTGTGTCAGCAAAGAGTAATCCCAATAACTTCATCATAGAAACCATCCACATAAAATATTCATAAAATATACAAATATTCACCAATAAATTACATTTTATTACACTAAATAGAATATACAATGTACGTATGCAACCAAAAATGGTTGCACCAAAATAGGATTCTTAAGAGACTACATCTCCACCGAATGAGGATAAGCTCCTCTAAGATCCATTATCAAACAAGGACATAATAAGTCCTTATATAAGAAAAATAAGAGGTGAGTCAAAGATTATTATTAGTAGAGTGAAAGGTGGGATCATTCCCCAAATTACACCTAACCCTTTTCATACATCTGAGGAAATAAACCAACATTAAGTGTGTATTAAACAATGTTTTGCACATATTAAGTCATACCTTGGTAACAACACTACCTAAGATGAACTTCACAATAAGCGTGAATTTGACACACACCAAAATTATAAATCATAAGATAAAATGAGGATAATAAGGGACTTTTAAAATAATTTGGTGTGAACTAAAATATGCCAAATGAAAGAGGGGTTTTCATAATAGGCTGGTATAAGCTAGAGGATACACATTAGAAGGGGGATTTCATCCAATGGAAATTGAAATGATGACTCATAATTCCAAATTTAAACCAAATATGAAAAATAAGCTAAATATGTTAAATCAATTTAATTCAACACTAAATGATTTATTAATACCATTTCTGGGTATCTACATAATACATCAATTTAATGTATGTGTGTGTGTGCATATCAAAGTAAAATAAATAATTTTACTTGGAATGTTCAAATAAGATGTTATATCTAAATCCTTTAAGAGTTCTCAAAGTTAGTATAGATATGATAATGATCTGAAAGTTTAGATGAGAAGAGATATTAAATTATCATAGAGTTCACCTCCTACAACTTTGAAAAATAAAATAAACCATGTATCCTTACAATTTGTGCAAACATCCTGATTGCCACCATGTACCACCATGTTGGAAGATGAAGTCCTAAAGTAAGAATCCATGCTAAATTATGAATTTATAGATATATTGAAAACATAACTAAAATATTTTCAATTATATCAGTTTATATATAAATAAATAATCAATAAAGCATTGAAATCATCGAGTAAAAATAAAACATAGGAATGAATACACCTAGTGGTATGCAGACTACATCTCCATTTTTTTTAAATTTGAATTTTATATTATGAATTCTTCCAAATAGAATAAAATATTTGTAGTTTGCCCTGCTAACTTCATCTGGGGAAAATAAAATATCATCTAATGATTGCATTCAACTATTCAAGGAAAATATTTTTAGTGTTCTTGTTTTGTATCATCATGTTTTTGAAGATATAATAATTAAATCATATGATCATTTTTTAGGTGTGAGATGTACCTACATATCACTCATCTTTAAAAATGTATTACACGTACCATGTGTAATTTTTTTTATTGCCACATTTGGATAGTAGCACCATATGGCTCTAGTGTCCTAATATTGGCACTAATGTCCTCTGTGTAAGACTATCCTAAACTTTTGATTCTCCTGTGTTTGGGTTTCTAGGGTTTGTTCCCATGTGCATGAATTTTGTAACTCTATATGGTACCTATTATGATTAATTTATGATGTAAATCCTAGTAATCCTTGCAAGTAATTTATGAGATAAAAAGTGTGTTCATTAGTAGGATAGGTTGGACATCCTCAAAACCCTATTGTGAATATAGTTGCCTACATACCAATACTTCGAGGAGGGATCAAGCCCAATGTAGTTCTCCCCACCTAAGCATTAGTGCAATTAAAATTTTATAGTATGATAGTGGCCTTGAGTTCCTTGAGTTTGGTTGAGATTAGAAATCTAGAAAATTTGAGCTTAGGGATATTGTAAATGGTAGTATGTAGAAGTAAGGTAGAATAGGGATTGATAACCTTGATTTTTCTCAACTTGTTTCATGTTTGAATAGTTATTTTCCATATAATTTCCATCTAGTATATATAGGGATAAAATTCATATATTTATAGTGTTTTGTTACTTGTGCAGATAATAAAAGATGTCTAGGTTGACCTTAGGAGGCTTTTACTTTTGAAAATGTATTCATTTGAGAAACCTAGGGTAAAGGACATAAGAACCATTTTGGGGACATTAGAACCACATGGTTCTAGTGTCATTAATGTGGTTTTAATGTCCAATTGGAAGAACACTAGGCATGAAGGACCAGGATCAAGAAATGAGGGTTTGGGACTACATTTGAGACAACTAAGGATGCTTATGGCCCACATGAAGGCTGAATAAGTGTGATAATATGCTCTAGGATACGTCTAGGTCTAAGCTAGGTATAGGTAGTCTCAATTAACACTATCATAACCTAAATACCACTTTTAAGTGATTACATTTCCCCCATTTTATGCTAAAAATATAGCAAAGTGAAATCACTAGTATAAAGGATAAAGAAGCTTACTTGGACTTACCTAGGAAGTGAAGCTTGTGAAGCTGAATCTGTGTATGAGAAGTTGGGTTTGTGTATGTGAAGCATGATCCAATACATGACCTATAAATGAAACCTATATAAATCAGTCCTTACTTAAGATAACTCAAAAGAAAAAGACTATGCTAAGTAAATAAGTAATTGAGTAAAACTAAGGAAAGAGATGGGAAAGAGGAAAGGAATGAAAATACCTCAATAGGTAGGCAAACCAATGCATTAACCTAGTGATAACCTATGTGTGTGTATAGTGATCAATCAGTGAATAGCTTGGACTAAGTTGATATATTGTTCAATCCTCATGTGTGGATGGATCAAGAACTCAATCCAATTTTAACTCCATCATTTCCCACACCTGCTTGGTGGATCATGACCTATGAATTGCTTGGATTAGATTGATAGTGGGTGGTTCAAGAAATCAAGTAGGATATGACTCCATCATTATCTACCCATATGTATTAGATGCATCTAAAATTAAAATACATGAAGTACTAAAAATTTTTAACTATGTATATCGGCTTTATGGCCACTCAAGTATATTAGGCAACTCTAGGCCACTCGAGAATGATAACCACTATAGATGGAGTAAAGCATGAAACTAGTAATAAATTGGAATAAGATTTTAAGTGTATAAAATGTAGAGAATGACATGTAAATTATCATTCCATCTAATCAATCAATGTGTAACTGAGTATATAGAAACAACGTTCCATGCACATGCCCCCAATCTAGTATATGAGTATATTGATTCTGGACTAATTTATAATAATTTTATCTAAGTATCTAAACTAAATATTGGAATGGTCATGCCATGCATGATTCCCCCTAGCTGAGTAACTAATATGAATTTGAGCTAAGCTAGTATAAATTTGAATACAAATTGTGTATAATTGATAAACTTATAACTAGATCTGTGCAAACCTGTATTGAACCTACTATATTATTTTAGCCAATCTGAGTTGTTTTGAAACTAAGGCTATTGGATAGAATCACAGCATTTTGGAAAGTATTTCCATGTGTCATTAATGTCCCCATTTGGGCCATTGATATTTTTGGACCCATTTAGCCTACCACAAGTTGAACTAGCATGTGTTATATCATTACTACCATATACTATCTCACACATTGGGTTGAAGCCATGCCCACACATGATTGCACTATTGTGACTACCACTTAATTTATATGGTAAAATATAATCACTTGGTATAGATGTATTTTAATCTTAATGAGTGATCGTGGCACTCACTTCCTCAATGAGACCATGTGCATCCTCTTGGTTGAGTTCATGATTGCACATCATAAGACCATGCCATACCACCCTCAAGTTAATGGTAAAGTTGAATCCTTCAACAAGATCTTAGGTAATACACTTAAAAATATTTGTAACTAATTTTCCACAATCTTATGGGCATATTGGACCACATATAAAATGTTGAATAAGAGTACTCCTTTTAATCTCATCTTTAGTACTGAAGCGGTCTTACCAGTAGAGTTCCTTATATCCTCTTTGTGTATAGCATGTGTTGGCCAATTAGATGATAAATAATCTATAAAATCACATTTGGATGCTCTACTTTATCTAGATGAAGCACATTTTCTCGCACATTGGAGTTAAGGAGTTGAGATGTAGAAACAAAAATCCTGGCATGATTGGCATATCAAAACCAAGGTTTTTCATCCAGGTATGCATTCATAGTCTATGATTCTAAGTTCACATGTCATTCAACTAAACTTTGTATCCATTGGGATGGTATATTTATTATTCATGTTATTTGTTTGACTTATGCTTGCAAACTAAAGAGGTTAGATGGCTAATTCCTACCAGGCCATTTTAATGGTTATCAACTTTGGCCCTAATATTCTATGTAATTCTCACATTTAGACAATAAGGATTTTAGATATTAGGTTATTCTAGGATTTTATTTCATTTTCAAATAAGTGTTGCATTGGTTGTATGGCTTTTTATAAATGGTTTGACACTTTTTACTCTTTTTGGTCCGTTGCTCTCTTTTTATTTATTAACATGTATTTCACTATGATATGATGTAGAGGACCACACACACATTTTAATGTGGGGTGGGTTTTAAGGATGGGTATACTAATTAACTAAAGGATCATGTAAGAGGACCCATGTAAAGGAAACATGCAAGAAGAAGCACATAAGATGAGGTGCATAAAATAGGGTGTGTAATTGAGGCACGCAATGGGTAGTGAGAGGAACGTAGGAGTTGGTGTGTGACCTAGGTAAGTGGAACATAAATTAAAAAGGAAACATCATTACAAATTGGATTAAACCAAAAAAGATAGTTCTTGTCATAAGAATGAAAAATTTGAATTATTATAGAACTGGCATGCATTTTGGGGAAGGCATAATAACTATTAGATGAAGGATGGGACATGTAAGTTATTAATGATGGAGTGCTATGAATAGTAATCATACCAAATGGACATCAATACATGCCATTTGGAGCATTAATGACTGAAGTGATGGATGGTGGTGTGGTTAAAATTATTATAACATGGAGGAGTTAATGAAAAAAATGGGATATCTTATAAAACTCCATAAGGATTACATTTCTAATTTTTACGATTGAAAAATTGAATTATATAACTTGAACAAGTGAAAAACTATTAATAGATAAGGTGATAACACACTTCTCTCATTTACAAACATGATATAGAGATTTGAGCATTCAAGGAGAATAAAGTAGAAGCATGTCCACATAAGTAAAAAAGAGAAGTTACAAGTTGTAGGTGACAATTTTGTCATTAGAGGAGGGTGAAGCAGGGAGATGAAGTATTTTTTGGATAAGGAAGAGGAGTCAAGACATATTCATTTGGGAAAGTTGGTTGGCTATGTGTTAACCTTTGTGGACCCTAATCGATGATGCAGTTGAAGTAGAAGTCTTATAGAAGTAGAGAACCATTACCAGCCATTTCCAAAGTTGAAGAGTTTGAGGGCATGGAAGGAGATCCCATAGACATTTAAGAAGAAGGAGGTCCCATGTTCATTTGAGAAGAGGGTTCTAGTGAGAGAAATGTGTAGGGTAAGGACACAATAGAGTTGAGGGAAGGGACCCTTATTAGACCAACACAAGATTTGGCACATGTAGGTAAAAAGGCCACTGTAACACCATTTCCACCCCCTATTTTTATTGAAGAGATGCAATACCCAAAGTTGGAGTTTCATGTGGATGATTAGAAGTCTAAGGTTTCCACCTATCAGGTCCTAGACTATAATCACTTTCAGCCTGAGAACAATCTTGATTTGTAAAAGGACCATTAGGTGGAGCATCAAAACACCCAAAATGATATCACCTATGTTCTCATTGTCAAAAACTTGTTGGAAGATGCAGGGGTGCTCTAACTCTTCAAACTACCATATTTTGGAAGCTACAAGGGGAATTTCAGTTCTTAGTCTCACACATTCATGAAGACGACCTCTATTTTTTGGGTGGAGAATGAGGATCGTTACTGAATAGATTAGCAAAGTAATTGGGTTACTTTGTTATGGAGTTGATCTCGATACTGATTTGAAAGATCAAGTGCCAATTAATAAGACAATGATGGTGCTAAAATACAAGAAATAAGGCCATGTTATGTACATAACTAGCCTGTAAGATCTAGTAACTCAAATAATTGTGCACTTTTACATACCCAAGTTGGGAGGCATGGATCAGTGGGATGAGGTGGACATGGCACACCTCTATGTGTCTAGACAAATGGCTAAGGGATCAAAGTACAATTACTCCCTATATTTTACAAAAATTATTATACAGGATGTGAAGAAGGCACATTTCCTACCCAACCACAAGTTTCCTTGGGGCATCATTTTGTTACTTCTATTTTTTTATGATATTAGTATCCTGAAGTACTCAAACAAAGAACTAAAGTGGGTTTACCCACTTAAACATAAGTCCCTTGTCAAATGGTTCAAGCAATTCACTTGTCCCAGTGCCATCACCCTCCCATAAGGCCAAGATGAAGCATTGGTTTGATGGCATGAAGGAGGCATTTGGGGATGAATGGCACGTAACCAAAGAGTTTCCCATACATATGGGATCCTATACGTAGTTTATTTTAAATCAACACTATTTCCTCACATGTATCTAGATGGTAACCATAGACAACTTGTTAGGTTGGCTTAAGTTTCCTTATGTTGTTCATTGTCAGATACTTCATGGACTTAATGAACCCCATTTTAGATGTGCACCTTGTAAATATTTATGTAGACAAGATTGAAGTTGAGATCTTTACTCTTTGCAATATTTAAATTTACCTAAGAAGGCATGCCTATAAGGATGAGCATGAATCAAATAGAACTAACCTTAATCCCTATACGATAGTTATGTAAGGGAAAATATAGTCATCTTTTATATTTTCAAGGCACCAAAGAAATCAAGAGGCCAGGAGGTGGAGAAGGAACCACTTCCCTCTCAATGAGACGTGTGTAGAGGAGAGGTTACGAGTAAAAGAGAAGAGGCCAAGACCCAAGGTTGCTATATCTAGTAGGATGCCAAACCAACCCAAGGTCATCCCAAAATGTCAATGGTAGGCCTCCCTACCACCAGAGACCCAAGGGTTGCTTGTAGAGTAGGAAGACATCATGACATCCCAACTAGCCCCTCAAGTAGAGCCTAAATAACAAAGATGATCCCCATCATCAATAAAAGATGAGGAGATTATAGAAAAATAAGAGGATGACTCTACACATATCACTACTAAATTAAAGTCTAAACAATAAGTGACTAGAGAGAAGAACAAACTAGTTCCCCAAGTGAGGACCATCTTATGGTCGAGTAGTAAGTGGACATTAAAAGTCTAATACCATAAGCTAATAGGGGAAAAGGCCCCAATAGAGAGGACCTTGGCACTAGTTCCAATGAGAAATGGGAAAAGAGTCATGAGATCATTGATTTAGAGTGTGACCCTAAAAAGGAAAGGAACTGATTCAGGAAGTAGATCAATAACATCTAAATCAAGAGCCTCCCATTCTTTTTCCATTCCAACAAGACATGCCTGAAAAGCATTTGTATTTGTGGAGCTTTTTCCCTAAACATGAGTCCACAAAACAAAATCAGCATGAAATGTCCTTTGAGATGGAAGTGCATCATGATGAAGAACGATTTGAGATTCCAAGGGAGAGTACTAACATAAGCCCAAAAGTGGCATGTGTTCTTGGCATGTTTAGGATAAGTCCTATGATTTTCTCTCCAACATAAATAGGCACAATATTGATCAAGTTTACCCTAGAAGTTTTTGGTTAAAATATTATTAGCATCCACAACATGAGCTAGATACACACTAAACATTGGGAGGTTATTCACCTATACAAATAGGAACATAAAACATGATGTAAGCTTGAATAAA
Organism: Torreya grandis; assembly: GCA_037957365.1. Lineage (NCBI taxonomy): Eukaryota > Viridiplantae > Streptophyta > Pinopsida > Cupressales > Taxaceae > Torreya > Torreya grandis. Next base: position 1,179,303 of record JARHVA010002650.1, read on the forward strand.
AAACTGAAGAACTTAATTGTTAATTAAGTGTAACAAAAGTGACTTGATTTATGACATTGGGCCTTTTCCAAATAATTTTGAGAAGCAAAATAACACTTGCAGATGGAGTTCCTATTACTAGTGAGATAATCAATAAGTTGGAGATGATCCTAGACCTTTTGTTCACTAAATGTAAAAACCAAGTGGATCCTTGACAGGATAAAATTTGGGTAACTGAGTAGTTTTATGAGACCATAGATGTATGCCACAAAATTTTGAATAAACTAATCACCACCGTTCCAATCATTAATGGCTTTTTTTTTCAACTTGAGTCAACCAAGTAAAATTTTGGAAGCACAACTGCAACTTGAAGAAGAACATTGCTAGTAATTGGCTGAGAATGATTTGAGCATCAAGGACCAAGCCTAGCAATAAAAATTATTCTAAGATGTTGAATAACTAGAAGCACAAATAAATACCCATCAACAAAAGTTGAATGCTAGTTTCTCAGCACTGAGGACAAGTCTTGGTATAGGTTGGGGTCCTTGAGGATGCTCATAAGACTGCAAGTGCTCAATTTAGGACTTTGGCAACTCAAGGCGATACCTTTTCTGAGTAACTCAAGGAGTTAAATAAATTGAAAGGTGAGGTATAAGTTATTACTTCTAATATTCAAACATCCCTCAACTAGTGAGAGGAGCTCAAGCATAAAGTCCAAGAGGTAGATCATATATTTTTTACCACTAAGGAAACTACTACACAATCCAAGATGAATTATCGATTAGTATGGGGTGATGTTGGACCCCAATTTTTATTAATTACAATCTAAATATTTTGGAACCATAATCACAAAAGATAAATGGTGCAAGAGATAACGTGCAGGACTATGCAACAGAAGAGGGAAACACAAGGTAATGGCACATAAGATCTTGGCATGGAATGATGAGTCATGAAATATAAGGAAGCAAAGAATGAGCAGAAGACATAGGAATTAGAGAAGTAAAAGACTAGGACAATAGTGTAAGAAGTGGAGGAAGTTATAAAGCAGTTTGCGAAAGCAATAAGGATTAATGAGAGTGTAAATCTAGCACTAGTATGTGAAATAAGAGGAACACAAACATGAATATCTAGTATAGAGAAGGTATATAGGGGTTGTTGGGCTAGATTCAAAAGGGACTTTATTGTAATGACTCACCATGACTTATTTTTTTGAAAGTCACTGGCTTATCATCTTTTGTGTATTAATGTTTTGACTTGATAAATGGGTTCACTTATGTATAAATACCCCTTTCTCTTTATTTAGAGTGGGTTCTTTTTGTTGTCATTATTATTGTTATGTAGAATTTGTTATTGAATATATTTATGTTGTTAATATTAAGGTAGAGATCTAGAGATCATGTACTAAATGATACACCTATGTAATCTTATCAATTTGATTAATGGAACTAATATTTTATGAACCTTAGTGTGATGAATCTATTTGGTGTTAAATTTGATTATGATACTAGTTATATGCAATGTGTATATTCATCAAATGACTAAATCTAGACTAATGTTGGTAGTAATAATGACTAAACATATTAATTTAAGTACCTAAGTAAGATTTGTCTAACCACCATCATGTGATAGAATTGATGGGGACCAGCCCCTACTATGTGCCTTAGGTGAGCATGTGAGGTTACCCCTCACATGATATGTTGGTGCACAAGATCATTGAAATTTTATTTATATTAGGCATGCAACTAATACTTAGTTATGTGAAGCTACGGAAAAATACCCAATAGGTAACTACCAGTTTCTATTTTTCCCTCACCTTAAAGGGGGGCATATTAGTGGGGGCATGTCATAGAAGCATGTTCTCCACATTTGGCATAGTTTTTCATATTTAGTGGTGGAATGCTTTGGAATTATAGTATCCACACTTATTCATTATTTTTCACACTCAAATTCAGTGGAGGCATGTTCTTGAAGCATATTCTCCACACTTACTTAGTATTTAGCACACCCTGACTCAATGGGGGCATGTTTTGGAAACATGTATTCCAAATTGTCACTTATTTTAGTTTTCATATTTCTCCATATATAGTGGGGGCATGCTTTGGAATCATATTCTCCACACTTATATAGTTTTTGAATTGTCCAAAGCACACATTATATAATTTAGATTCACAATTGTGGTAGAATTTTATACATTGGTACTATTGTCATACACAATTTCAACATGAGACGTATCTAAGGAGCATATTATATGCTATGTGAACCTAATATTGTAAAATCCAAATCAATTTTAGATTTCAAAACTCTCTTAGGTATTATCACCACCCACTAGGTTGGACTTTTATAGATTATATTGGGTCAATTTACTACAAAAGTTGGTTCACTTTTGGTATGGTTAAGGTGATTAAATAACTCAATCTTACCAAGTTTTCAATTTGGACTTGATTGTATCATCCAGCCTCACTAGTTTGATAGTGTGAATTGAGTTAGTTTACTCACACTCATAAGGTTATAAGTATGATTGGGTGGCATGGTTGAGCTAATCTTAGTTGTCAAGTGGTAACTCACCATTTCTCCAAGGTTGGGGGCATGTGCTTTCCAATCTCTATTTCTATGTATCCTTAGATATATGCACTTTATAGATTTATATATTTATCATAATCTTAGTTTTAGTTATTCATAATGATACATCTTTCAAATCAAGTTGCTACTAGGTAAGGGAGTTACATTGATACACAAGTGTACTCCTAAACCTTGCTCTTTCAATTTTAATCATTTCAAATGTTTTAAATTTCATATTAAATGCACTGATTATATACTATAACATGATCTTGATTGAAGTTTAGTCACCAAAAAATCACTCAAGTTGGTCTCAAGTAAAGGCAAGGTGTATAATACACACCCAACTACATATTTTTTATCTTTTAAACCAATAATTTTATTACTAGATTAAAGGGGGGATAAATTTAGATTATATTTATGGACTATATAGCACCTTAGTATTGTATACTTGAAAAACTCAAACCTTGGTTGTTCCTCTTAGTTTTGGACCTTTTATGCTTTTTGAAGTCTTGCATCTATTATATCTTGTGTCCCTTGGCCTATCTCTTGGTTTAAACACTCTTATGTTGATGACTTAGGCCTTTTAATCTTTCTTATAATGCTTAAAATATGCATATCTTATGTCCCTAAAAGTTCTAATCTTGTACTTATTTTCTAACTGCCATGACACAAGCATTAGTCTCAGACCCCTGCATCGATGCTAGTGTCTGACCTTGACGTAAGTGTCTAGTGCCCTAAAGTCATCTAATTTGAAAATGAAACACATCATAATGGTCAGTCTAAGTGCTTTAATGTGACACTTTTCCTAATAGGAATGGTATATATTCACAATCACTCCTCATTCATTCCAAACCTAGAAAATAACTAAGGCAACTTATCAAAGCATTCAATCAAGCACTTGATAAAGCAAAGTTTCCTTATTTTATCATATTTTCATTTCAATCATAGGGATAACATATAAAATATTTTTAAGTACTGAAGTATCAACCTAAGATCCCTATTTCCAAGTTACAAGCTAGGCCATTATTGTACTTACTTTTCACATATTTCATGATTCACACACAAGCCAACACATAAGGGAGAACTACATCAGTCTAAGGCCCTCTTTAGAGTATTGAATATGTAGGAAACACTCATTGATAGAGGGGTCTTTGGGGTAAGTTCAACACCATGTGCCCAATGACCCATTTTTTCTAAGATCATTATGATGAACTAGGGTTTTACAATTTCATGAGGAGAGACAGTCTATGACCCAGATCTAAATTTACCAATGTGAAAGTGAAGACAAACCCAAAAGCATCAAAGTGGTCACATCTTTTTCCAACAGGTATTCCATGTAGGATGCCTACATCTAGTTTAAACATTATCATTGACATAACCATCCCAAGATGACACTAGTGTTCGTGGCTCTAGAGGTACCCAATCCAAAATTTGGTAACTATTCTAAAATCTTATTCCAATTGCTCCATGCATGTTCTAGATCGAGAGTTGTGTTAGCATCAGAACCAACCAAATACATTATTTATTTTTTATTTTTATATCTATCATAGTTTTACTTATTATTTTTATCATATCTTAGTTTAATAAATTTAGTATATGTTATATTTTAGTTTAACATTTAATTGGCCTACTATAGAGATAGTTTATCACCCCTGCACCCTAGGGTATCTCTATCCCCTTTAACCCTAGATTCCTTAATCTAGGCTTTTAGGGTTAAACATAAAGTTTCAACTCAATATTTTATATCACTAACTATGAAGGTATAACCATGCCCATATCCCATTAATCTTGATTTTGAGGGTAAGCTAAGAGTAACATCACATAGTTAACCACTTGCCAATGTAATTCAAAATCAAATGGAAGGTATAGCTTCCTAGTTGGTGTAAACAAGGGGATCCTGGGCATTTAATTTATACTATGAGGCATGTGAAAAATAAAGGTTGTGATTAGCTCTGTATAATGTCTATGAGTATAGGGGCAAGCCCCTCATGCCATAATGTATATAAATAGAACACCATGTAGCCCTTCATGACAGTAGTTAGGTAGTTTATAGACTATCGACACATAGTCTATAAAATAAGTAAAATTAAATAAAAATAAAGGTGAAATATTTTTGGAAAGGACAATAGAAAAATTCAACTTGAAGTCGAAAGAACAAGCCTTTGTGTCGATATTTATCCTAGGTGACAAGATAAATTTTTTCAATGTCAAATTACTCCAAAGTCAAAAATGTTGAATCATTATGTTATGGATAATATCCAAGTTTGAAGAATGCATTCTTTTAGTGCCAGTAATTTACATAATTTGACTAAAACCCTAAGCCAAAAATCAACAAGTAATACAAGCAACTAGAATGTAAGTTTACCAAAATGTTTATCCTTAGAATTAATAATAGTGATTTAATTAAATCTAAAGTGTTGTAAACTTGAAATATAATCTAAGAGAAATAAATAAGGTATCATACTATAAAATAAAATAAAATAATATACAAAATTTATAGAAGTTATAAAATTACTAAATATATAAATTAGGGTTAGAAAGATGTCCTTACAAACTGATTTATGATTTTTGTATTATTCTTGCATTGATTGTGCTTACGTAAAACTACTTAATATAACCTAAAATACAGTTTCAATTAAAAACTTTGTTTCGATGTATATTAAAACAATTGTGTAGTAGACAAATAGGGTAGCAGTATGTCATTATCATTTATTGTAACTCTATCTATGTTGATTGTGTGTTGAATCTAAAATTTTGAGGCTATTCACCCATGTTTGTAGGACATTTTTTCTATGTGATTTCTAATTTGATGCATGAGTAACTTACAAGATCCAAAACCCTAGCTTGCACAAAGAACAAACAAGATCAAATACAAAATGGGAAAAATGGGAAAGTGGGATATGGCCAAGCTATCCTCATAAAATCACTTGTTAACTTAGTGTTGCCTATATAGTATGTGTGGACCTCACGTTGATGTATTTCTCCCTTTGGGTAAGATCATATAAGTGTAATGAATGCAACTAGAAATTTCTATTAGAATACTTAATAAAATATGGCTTCAACCTACAAAAAAATAATATTATCTTGGCCAATGACTATATTACTGAAGCATAATTGTAGTAGGGCTCTTTATTGAATAGATAATTGCTTTTTAAATTTCCTTTGAAAGAGAGTGTTAGAGAGTAACCAGCGGCCTTCAACTAAGACACATTATTTGTTCTTATAAGAGAACATTTGAATTATTTTTATAACCAACCTTATGGATCATGCAGGAGATCCATTAAGAAGTGTGTCATTTTAAAAAACTAGCCATTGGAACATGGGAAATAAGTCCACACTAGTGGATAGGTGTGAAGTTCACCCTTATCTTCCTAGTGCACACTTGTCTAGATTAGATAGAGGCTTTTAAAACTAAACTAGTGGTTAAGTGTCTACTGATTAGGCATATTTAGGAATAAATTATAGAAGTCTAGAAGATGTTCATATAAATTTTAAGACTTGGAAGGATCTCATATAGATACATGGTTATCAAAATGGTGAGTTTTCCAAACAAGATAAAAATGTCAAAGACCAGTATTGTCAAGCATTTATTGATTTAATTTTAGCGTCTTCAGATCTTCATGAATTTTCACATTGAAAATCAAGTCATATATCTTTCCTTTTAATTTTTAGTGCATCATTATTCATATATTGACATCAATAAGTCTTAAAAAATTGATGATTGAGGCATCTTATAAGAAAATTATATGTAATCTTTTGTATTTTACTTTGATATGTATGCATGCACACATCAAAGTGGGGCATTATGTGGAAACCTAATTTTGGTTTGAGAGTAGTTTTAGTTGTCAAATTACATTTTTCTAGGGTACTTGTATTTTTTTAATTATTAGTTCGTATTAGGATCTTAATGGTGTGTTTAACATGTATTTTTTCCTTATTTTTTCCTTTCTCCTTCCCCTTCCTCTTGTTTTCCCTTTCCTCCATAATTTTTTCTCCCCACCTAATTTTTGTTCTAGGTTTTTTTGTAGAAACATAGTAGTGCAGATTTGCTCTACCATGACCATACTACTATGGGTTTGTTCACTTTCCTAGTGGGCCCTTCAAAACCTTTTTTTGAGTCTTTTATACATTATGTTCCTTTTTTTGTTGCCTTTTCCACCTGTTATATATTGACTTGCATTTTAATAGGATCTTAATTTAAATTTGAGAGTCTATAAATACATAGGTGTATTAGTGTTTATAAAAGAAGTGAATGATGAAAAAAAAGAAAGAGTATGAGCCCAAAAAAAATAAAAGAAAGAGTATATCCTTTATTAAAAAATCATAAATTGAATACTTAGAGTAGAATTTGATTCAAGATTGAAGTTTGCACTTTCATTGGGCATCTTGTTCATGCTAGTCTAAAAAGTACTATAGGGATTAGGGTTTGCATCCATAAATTTCTCATTGAAAAGCATTGAGTGATGTATTCTAAATTTGTTCTAAAATAGAGACATAATAATAATGGAGGGATAACATAGGGACCTCACTGACTCCCCCATTTTTTATTGGTCTTTAATGAGATTTTAGTGTTGTAAAGAAGGAGATCAGTTTCTCAACGACCTATGTAGAATTTTGGAAAAACAAGTGAGCTTTTTTGAGCCTGGGAATAGGGTCATCAAATTAGTTTTGTCATTACTATAAGTTTCTATAAACTTCCAATAATTGAGTGCTATGATTTTAGTAGTCTAATAAAAAATTTCTATTTACATAAAGTTTTTTGGGTTTTGTTCACCTTGCTATCTAAACCCTTGCTTATTCTAATTGTCTCCATATTTGTGATAGTTCATATATTATTATAAAACCCCATATTTACACTTTTCAATTATTTTAGAATATTCCTTTTTACAATTAGGTTTGATTTTAAAGTTTTATTTTTAAAAATAATTAGATTTGATTGCAAAGTATTTTGGATAGATATATTATATTTTGATGTAAAATTACTTTTATATACTACCTATGGATAAATGGATTACAATTAAATTACTACATAAATACTCAGTTAAAATTTAAAAGGCTAAATAATATGTGTAAAATAGTCATAAAAGCCTAATTAATTATTCCAATTTTAAAACTAGGAAAAACACATAGGGTTTAGAAGTGTATCTTGAATAACATGGGATTTGGTGACAATTATAATGATTCAAACATGTAAATGTGTGTTTAATAGTGACATTGACTTTGTCTATAAATTTGACAAATTATGATCAGAGAAAGCTCCTAATATAGTGAGTGACGTACTTGATAGATGCCATTCATGTCAAAACTATTTTATAATTGTTCTTGCTTTGTATATTCAATAACCTTGATTTATTTTTCATGATGCGACACCTATGTCCAATAATTTTTTTTTTAAAATCTCCTTGCCTTATATTGGAAACAATATCTATAACTTAAAGAAAATTAAAGAAAATGTTTTGGGTTGAGGGTTAGTAAAGTTTTTTAAGCATTGTCACTTATCAAGCCTCTAAAAATAAATAATATAAAAAACAACAAATTACATAATAGGAGATGATTTTGGTGACATATAAAACCTAGAAGTGTGTAATATGTATCCTTCCTCTTAGAAATGATTACTCTAACATGAATTTGTATGTCACAATGAGAAATGTTATGATGATTGTTTGATATCTCTAATTGCATATGCATTCTTAATAGATCTTTATAAAACTGTTTAGTGTGTTTATTACTATATGAATTATAATGCATGTGTATTTATAGACAAATCAAATTCAAATGAGAAAGATGAGTGCACATTGACCAAAAAAAGCCACTAAAAATCTCGGTAGGTGAGTGATATTCCCAAAAAATACTTGTTCACACCCCTGACATAAAACTTGAAACAATTGAAAATATAAAATGAGAAAAAGAAAAAAAGAGAAGAAAAAACAATGATTACAATCCACAAATACACTAATAATCTTTAATTTACATTAATAATTAACAAATATATAAAACATACTAAATCATATAATTTTACAAATAACAAACAACCAAAAACTAATTTTATATATCTAAACTTATTATCATAAAATAAAGAGAACTCACTGAACATACAAGTACCGTAATCTTGATAATATTTTACAAATAGAGACTCAATCAATATCATTATATATGTGTCTTACCAAACGAAGTGGCATACCCTCTGCTCTATAAAATTCCAAATACGAGGCTTCAAATAGAGTTGTTATAAGTATGGCATATATATATATAATTAATTAATTAGTTAATGTTATTTTGTTTTTTTTTTGCATGCATTAAATTCCCATATAGGTAAGGTGGTCGACATTATCGCAAACTAACTAGTTTCCATTTACGGCATAAAATCCCATCCTATTCGTCTTCCAACAGAGAATATATATATATATATTCATACTAATTATCAGAGTTACGAGGACGATATTCTGTGTTCCTCTAAACAGCAAAAATCCGTCAACTTTAATTGTTTCAGCCCTCAAGACTTCAACGCTTCCGCTTCTAAAGTTTGGCATCTCCCTCCCCTCTCCGAGGAAGATCAATAATTATTAAAATTAAAAAAATAAATGGAACATAATAACGTAATTGCCACTTTTGTTGTAACATGAACTTTTAAGTAAAACATTAGAAAATTAAATAAAGGGCACTATATTTTAGCTAGGTTATTGGGATTAAATTTCACACCTTCATCTCACATCTTAAAAGCGAGGTAAATGATCTATTTATTTTATCTCCAAGACTTTAAGAGAGTTCTTTCCTCATTTACATGGAAATAATCACATAATATTACACATCATTCATTCCTCTGCAATTTTAGATGGAAACAATCATATAATGGTGCATAATATATTTTATTTGTTCTCGCCATAATATGAATATATACTTCTCCTAATCTCACCATGGGACATGTATATATTCATATATAATATATATTGTAAGATATAGATTTCAAATAGGAAACGTCATAGTTTTCAACACAAAGAAGGGCCCATGTTTCTTATCCCATACATGAGCACGAATGTTTGTTCTATAATCTTCATGAATTTTCATAGTGGAAAGCAAGTGATATATCTTTCCTTTTCACTTTTAGTGTGCATCATTATTCCTATATTGACTTTAAGAACTCTTACAGAGTTTGATGGTCGAGGCATTTTCTATGAAGCCTACAGAAAAGCTTACTTTTTTTACTTTAATATGTTTGTACACACACAATAAAGTGAGGCATTGCGTAAACACCTAATTTTACATTGAGGGTAGTTTTAGCTATCAAATTATATTTTCTATGGTACTTATGTGTTTTTTTTATTGGATCATTAGGCTCTTATTGGTTGTTTTATCAAAATTTTGAATTAATAAGTGTATTAACCCTAATTCAGATAAATTGAATAAAATGATAGCAAATGTTGTAAATTAACTTATGAAAAGTAGAATGAAAGTGCAAAGTACTGAAATCGACAAAGCACGATTGAATGAAAGAGGACTAACTATAAACAAAATAAAAGATTTAGTTGTTTATTGTTTGTGATCTAATTACATGAAACTAAACAGAGGCTAGAACTGATCAACAGATACTAATTCTGAAAGTACCTTAGGAACTATGATTGAGACTGGTGAGGGATAGGATCATCCAAAGTGGGGCAAGATTGACTAGCACTATCATCTTGAGTTGGTGAATTTTGTCTTTTATTAAAAATCAGTGAAATTAGGGCATGATCATCTATGACAGCTAGTTTTGTACCCATAAAAATTTAAACTTTGGATGCATGCAAAAGCCCAACAAATAACTTCTTCAAATTTGAAACCCTAATAGACCTTGCAATGGATGAAAACTTGCAAATATAAAAAGAGGGGAGTGTAATATGTTGTGTTAACCCTAATCATCCATGCAATCACTAACTTATATCTACATATCTAATACTCTAAAGAGGAAAATCAAACCCACATAGTTCTCCCACTTAGACTGATTTGTGCAATTTTGTTCATTTAACTACATGTATATATCTAAAGATGACTTGAATTCTTGAATAAGGTTTTGATTGACTTGGATAAAATAGGCTCATGACTTGGCTAAGGACTGCTTCAAATGATTAGAAGTGGATTTAGAAAGAAATGGGAAGCTTTGCTCAATGTGTAATAGTTAAGTGTATTTTTGTATTAAAATTTCCAAGTGAATGAAAATGTGACTTAGATATGCCTTTATGATGTAATCCAAAATGGGAAAACCTCATGCTACCTAGCCTAAAAATATGAATCAACTTGTAAGGAGGGTGTAAGTTAAAAAAGTGACCATATAAAGGTTAAGGACATGATCAACCCATAGGGGATACTAGTCTATCTTGTCCTGAAAGGAAACATGCAAATTTTGGGATTTGGAATGTTTGTAAATATGCTTAGAGGGTTTTTTAATAATTTAGAATATTTATGTCGGCATAATATAATAACTTATAAAAGGATATAGGTCCATATAAATGCTTAGGATAGAGCGAGGTGGAAAAATAAGTTTATAGTAATGCTTAAGTCAATTAAAGTGAAAGTGGGCCAAAATTGATATTATCAAGTTGTCATGATCAAATTTGAGTGACTACATTTGCTCGTTCCCCTATCGCCCCTCCCTCCACGCTTAGTCTATAAATATATTACTAGAGTAAAAGGAAAGATATACATGAATGTGTATAACACACATTATCTTTGGGAGTATTTAACCCTTTTTGGTATGTTAAGGGTTAGGGGAATAACCTAATCAAATATGAAATAAGCTATTCTACGGTCGGCTAATTAAATGAAATCATATTTATAATATTCTTATAAATATATTCAATATGAGAATATGCTAAATATGGATAAGTTCAATGTCAAATAATATTTTAAAAGTTACAATACGAAGGAGAAATAATAGTTAGCTTATTTTAATGATGTACACACAAGTATGATATTCTACATTGATTTATCAGATTTTATAAATTAGCTTTATGTTTTCCTAGACACTACCATCAAGATCTGGACACTAATGTTGACACTTATGTCCTTTTTTTACACTTATATCTGGATCAAAATATAAAATCTTATCTAGAACATACACCTATCCTTATTAGGGTTCACTATCAATTTGTAGGTTATCAGTTCATATCGTGCACATAGGTTCTTCAAATATGTCTTTTGCTCAAAACCTAGTTCCTCTTATTAGGGCATGTCACTTTTGTAAAACATGGGTTGGTTTGCTCAAGTGAAGTTGAGTTGACGTAAAAGACCCCTCTATAAATGAGTGTTGCCTACATAGCCATATACTCCAATGAGGGCCTCAGACCGATGTAGTTCTTCCCCTTATATAGGTTTATGTGTGAACAATTATATAATATGCTATGTGTAAATGCATCTAGTGACCTAACTTGTAACTTGACAAATACTTCTCATGAGATACTATTTGAATGCTTTAGACCTATAATAAGACTGATCCTATGATTAATTTAGAAATATGAAGAATATGGCAATATATCTCAATTATGCAAGTGATTTTTAATAATTTAGTGTAAGCTTGAGAGGCACTTGCTTATGTATACCACAAATTTTGAGATAATATCACAAGAGGGTTAAATAAGACAAATAGGTTGACCCATACATGTTGAAAGATTTTTAATTTGATCATTTGGAAGGAAGGTACATTAGCATCAGATTTGGGACACTAGTGTCCTAATCTAAATGTTAGTGTCTTGCAGGGTAAAAAGCTATTGAAGATCTTTAACTATCTATGTATGATGGAATTCATTTTTTATCTATAATGTAAGATAAAAGTGATATATATCATTGGAATACTAGGTTCAATCTATAGGATAAACAATTAGGCACATTGATATGGTGAATGCAAGCCTTTCATCAGCGGGAAGGTCATGAACTAAAGGGTTGAGCCATGATTAGTATTCATCAAGTGTATAAGACTAATATGTCATATAATGGAAAAAACTCTAATCGTGCAATTTTTTCCATGGAAAAACACGAAATAATGTAAAAGTAGTTAATTTTCATATGTGAAACTAAAATTTGGAATGTAACTTGAATTTGAAAAGATTGGAAATAAAAATGAAGGAGTACACATGTATGTGTGAAACCAATGTTTATCTTATAAATTTTGTTGGAGATGATGCTTCCTTGAAGCATTGGTGTTTCCCATAGATCAATTGGATAGATTGACTCCTTAGTTAAACTAATATAAAATTGAGAGTGATCAAACCCCAATTTGAATTAAACTTGTATAGAAAATAAAATTAATTGAAGAATTTAGAAATATCAATTTACGTTATTGGTATTTGTAACCCCAAGACCTGAAATGAGTTGAAATCCCTAAAAAAATCATAGAAAATAATGATATGGGAACTAAACCTTGAAGTTATGCATCAACCACTACAAATGGCTTGTAGATTCAATTGTCACTTTGTTCGGTAGTTTTTAAATACATGATAAAAAGAGAATAGAGAACATCCATGCTCCTACCATGTCCATAAATATCAAGTAATATTGAAGCATGACATGAATTTGTATCATGCCCCCTAGATCTAAGGAATAATATAGTATGCATGAATTTATAACTGCATGTAGATATAAATTTTTAAATTATGTTTGAAGCTTGTAAATGAATTTATATCATGCACCCAAAATTTTTAAGAATTTATACTTTGTTCTTGTAATGTGAGTGCATATGTATGACATATGTCCCCATAATTTGTACCAATGATTAAAATTTGAACCATTTTGAAACCTTTTAAATTGTATTCTATACCCAAAACCATTTTTTTCTTGAAGATGATTATTTATTATATTGAAAATCTCATTGAAATGCCCCCTTTTGAGATGAAGGAACGTATCCTAAAAGTCACTCATCTCAAAAAAAAAAAAAATAGTTATATTAAGTGTATCAAGGTGTAATCATTGAATAATTTAACATATGTGAAAATTATGCCAAAATAATAATATATGTAACATCGGATTATATATGTGACATATGAGGTAAGGCCTATAGAAATCTATCCATAAAGCTCATAGTAATAAATTTGAAAACTAGAATCCTATGTATTAGTTAATGCATGTTATGGATCATGTCACTCATCAACTTAACAAGATCAACAAGCACATAAACACAACAAGCACAATGCCATATAATAAGGCCAAGGGACACATACAAAGGACATTTTTAAATTTTGCATAAGTAAAATATTACACACACAAAGCCAAGGGACATAAATAAAGGATGTGAATAATGTCACAAATAAGGGATATATTCAAATGTTGCACACATAAAACAAGATCTCATATAGATTGTTGGGTGTTTTTCCTCTAATATAACATGACTTTTCATAGTCACACACCTAAGAGAATAAGAGGTCCAGTGATCTAGCATGCCAACACATCACATGAGAAAAGGTCTCACACACTCACCCAAAGTACACAACCTAAGATTGATTCTCATTGGTTTTGTCGTGTGATAGTGTATTCATTCAGTTTCTTTAAGTTAGGGTGCTCAAACATGCACTTAGTTCTAAATATATACTTGGTTATATGACTCTCTTGATTGTTCATTCATTACCTACTTAACTAATCACAAAAAAATATGGGTGAAAATTGAGAATAAAAGATTAATGATTCATTGTATTCATAATCAGATTACATATGGTAGTTATTAAAAACAAGAGCTTCCTCTCATTACATACATAAGTCACATCAAAATTATGATGTATCAAGATTAAAATGGCCAAACAAACCACTAAGCAAAATGAGGGGGAATTTATACATGGTTTTATCCTGACAATTTAGTTACAAAAATAATTACATAGTAATAACTTGCCAATGACCATTAACAATAATGAGTCATGGAAAGCTGTTAAATTGAATTCCTAATGACCCAGGCCAAACTTCTCCCATATACTCTCTCTATGTTTGATATTTGTTATCATGTATCTATCTTCTTTCAAACCTATGTTAGATTTGTGCACGACTATTCTTCTCTATCTTCCATTTGAACCATTCCCTAATCATCTCTGCTTTACACATCCTTACTTAAGTCTTTCGCTATTATTTGATTCCTATTTTTTTAGTTCCTTTATGTTTCATATATCCTTGTTCTTCGTAACTTGCCTCTTCTATACCACAGTCTTCTGCATAGTGTCTCTTTTATGCCTATGCTTTATTTTGTGTAATTGTCTTCAAAAAGTACTTAGGATAAATAGATACAAATTTGAGGGCCCAACATCACCCCACATTAAGGCAATAACCCATCCCAGACTATAAATTATCCTTAGGTCCCTCTGATATCAATAATTTAAGCCCTGTGTGCTTGACTTAGCACTTTACTTCCTCCTAATTATTCAATGTGGTCTAGATATTAGAAGTAATACCTTCTACTTATTTTTTGATCTATTTGGTCTCCTCAGGTTCTTCTATAAAATCACCCACTTGAGTTTTTAAACACTCAAGTAATGCAGTAGTATCTTTGTGAATGTCCTCAAGTGAGGTAAATTCTATCAAAACATGTCTTCAAAGTGCTTCAAAACTAGTGTTTAGCTCTTGAAGATGAGCGCTTATTTTAATCTCAAAGGCCTCCACATCCTGAAATGATTTATCACGCTCAGCTTTGTCCTTCATTATAAGCACTTTCTTAACTGATTATTGGTGCTAAAGTTATTTCACTTGAAGCCTTGCTTCCAAAATTTTATTGGTTCATGTTACCTTGACAAAAAAACCCATCAAGGATGGGAATCGTATCACCAACTCTAGTCAAAAAGCTTTTACAAACTTTAACAACCTTGAACTACTCTATTGCCCAAGTCTGATCATGTTGGGGATTTACCTGATCTTTACATTTTTTCAATAATAGTTCTACTAGGGTCTACAATTTATCAATATCTTCTCATTCAAAGGGAACTCCATCAATAAGGGCCATCTCTTGTTGAAAATTTTTCTTGCAGAGTGTTAGAGTCTTCACTCTAGACATTGTTGTTGCTTCTAGTTATTGCTTAAGTTCTTTTAACTCTTATTCAAGCTTTATTTGTTTTAGACACTCATGGTGTTATAGATAAATGACCTCTTAATGTTTCTATTTAAGATGATTTACATCAAAATTTAAAGCATTCTACCTTATCACTTTATGAGCAAAATTAAGAAGGGTCACACTTTCTTGAGCTAATGTACACTACCAAGGATCCTCCCAAAATGTATTAGAAAGTTTTATCTCTCTTGGTACCAAAATAGTAATATCTAAAGGTAGTTAAAAGTGATGTTCTTCATTATATACATCCATATAAAAGTAAATCTCTCATTGAGTCTGATCGGTTGAGTCTTCCTTAGAAAATAATACCACATATATAGGTCCTTCTTTAGGATATTCTTTTCGAACTGGGTGTGAACAGAAGGGGTTGTATTGGTAGATAGTGGCCTCTACTATAGGAATTCATTAATAGGCTATTTCCCTCTATTTCAATCATGTTCAAGTAATTTTATATTTGGATCATCTGGTTGGTGGCTTGTACTAGCATAAGGTCACTAGTGCCTAAGGTGGTGCCTATGTTGTCCCCCTCTTCACTAATTGGAATCCCAACATCCACTTGTATGTCATCAAGGGAAAGATCTTCATGTTTCACTAGAGAGGGTTCCATTTTTGGTTCTATTTTGGATTCCTTTTGATCTTTAGGGGAAGGTCCCCTCTCAGGTGATGCTTCAGGAATCACTTCTCTTCGTTTAGATTCCATAACTTTTATCACAAAAAAATCTTGTTTCAAAGGAATAGATGTCTATGTGGTGGAATTATGGACTTCTTATTTTTGACCTATAGGCACCCCTCAATCTCATGGTGGTGAAGGGGTAGTCCGTTTACACTTTGGTTGTTCCCATTAAGCACTCAAACTAGCATCATTCCTCGACCTCTTCTCCTTTTGATGTCTTCTAATTTATTATGGGGGGAATGGTTTCTTTACTGACTTCACTTCTCCTTAACATCTTCTTATTTGGCTTCATCATATATTATAACAAATTAACCTTATCCCAAATCAAGATCTGATGTGCTTTGATATAAGTGTTATCTGATTCCTACTTTTCTTGATAAACTTTCTTCCCTGAATATACATATAATTGACAAAGAGTGTGAGACTCAACATCAATCTTATCAATGCCAATTTTCACTAGGCATGCATCATATATCCTATTTATAAGATTCATGAAATACATGGTTGTAAAAGCATAAGGTAACTTGATCCATCCAAAAAAGTCATTTATAGGGTCCATTTAGATGTGCATTAAAGAATAGTGTTGATTCTCTACAAACTAAGCTGGATTCCCCATTTTTGCAAGAAATTCCTTAGGGATGTGCCACTCATTCCCAGAGGATTCCTTTATCCCATCAATCTAACCATTCATTCTTGATTTATATGAGGGGGTTATGGTGCCAAGATAGGTGAACAATTTAAACCGCTCGATCAAATACTTATTCTCAAGTGGGTAGGCCCAATTCAACTCATCATTGATGTAGACCAATCTCATCAAAAACTAATAAAAAAAGAATTAATCCCCAAGTGAACTTTTTATTCGATAGGTAATGGGAATTTTTTGCATCTACAAAAATTTACTCAACAAATTACTAGGAATAATTATACTTAAACCGTTGGGCCATCTAGTTTGCTATGTAAAGGTGTGTCATATCAACTTTCTTCTATCTATCAACTCCTCCAAGCTTGCTCATGGCCAATCGGATAGATACCTGAAGAGAGGGATCCTAGAGACTATATATGTACATGGAATGGCCCTAGTTCTTATACTTTAGTGCCACCACCATTTTATCAATTTCATATTAGTCCTCCAAGCCCCCATTAAGGTTAGCACTCGAGCATTATAAAATTGTGACCTTGTTGATTCTCTAGGTAGTGATCTATATTTTGTGCCATGTAAAGTAAAAGTAGTCCTCATGGATGTGTGAGATAATAAATCTCACGACCTCCATGAGCTTCCCAAAATAAGGTAAGTTGAAGAGTTGGAACACTCTGACATCATTAGAAGATCAAAAACCATGAGATCATAAATGATTTCATTCCTCATGTTCTGACACTCAATCCTATAATTGTCTTATAATTTTGTCTCATTCCCAAGTTGTCAGTGATTACAATCAAACACTTGATAGGTTGACACCTTAGACTCCAAATTCTTAGCATGTAACACCAAATCTAGGTATTGCATTTCTTTAATCAAAATAAGGGGTGGAGGAGGTGTTGTAATTTTATTCTTTTCCTTGTATGTCATCTTTGATTCCTTCTTAATGTATGTTCCTTCTGTGTGCTATGATAAGTTTTCTACTTGTGCATTAGACTCACTAGGTACTTCCTCTCTGATTAAAATTGGTTATACTTATGTGCCCTTGAACTCTTCCTCTTCATGGATCATAGGCAAAGGCTCACTTCTCTGGGCTTTCTACTTTGTCTTCATCACTTTCTAAGGAGCCTGAAGGTTGAGGCATAGTCATCTGATCCTCCTAAAAGAATATGTGTTTACTATTTCAAACTCCCTTAGCTTTCCTAATTTATTAGCTTCTAATGGTAGATGCCAACACTTGTAACATGTAACTCTTTCAATCACATTCCTCTAATCACAATTACACCAATCTCTATGTTCATGATAATCGCCTTCACAATTGTGAATTTGTTACTAAAATTTGATGAATTCTCCTTCTGATAGCTTGAAAACACTTCACTTGGCTCTATAAATTTTATAATTTAAAATAGTAAAGTTTTAAAATGAAGACTTTTTAACCTTTTATAACTTTGAGTACTATCCCATATTTACTTCTCCATGGCATCATCCATCATTTCACTCATTAATGCCTCTAATGGTATTGGAATGATGTCCATTTGGCACGCTTGACATTAAACTTATTATTTTATCACATTTAACACATTTTTTACATCTTGCACTTTTATCATAGTGCATGATAGTTGTAAAAATAATTTAAAAGTTTCTATTTCCAAGGCAAGAACCGACTTTTCCATCTTAATTATTTTATAATAGTTATGCATCGCATCTTGCATATCTTCTTGTCCTTATGTGATTTCATTTACATGCCCATTTTTTGTGCACCATTTCCTATGTGCTCTCTAGCTTTACTTCATTCACACTTCTTACCCCACACTAAAATATGTCTATGGTCCTCCATGACATGATAAAGAAAATAAGAGAGAACCAAATGTTGATCTAAATATAAGAAAGAGGCATGAAAACAATGCCATGATTAATTAAAAAACAAACCAAAATCCTAAATTAAACTAGTGGCCTATGTATTATTCATAAAAGGAAAGTATCACTCAGAATGGTAGGGTTGAAGCTGACTACCATTAAAATGGCCTGGAAAGAACTGACCATCTAGCCTCTTCAACTTAAATGCACATATGGGACAAATGCTATGAATGATGAATAGAACATCCTAATGGACATGAAGTTTACCAAAGTGGTGCATGAACTTGGATTCATAGACCATCACATGCATACCAAGGAAAGAGTCTTATTCTTAATATGTCTATCATGATAGGCTTTTTGTTTTTGTTTCTCCACTCCTTAGCTCTAATACATGAGAAAATGTGTTTCATCCAACTACAGTAAAGCATCTAGGTGTGCTTTCAGAGATTCCTCATTATCAAAATAAACAATGCACATAATACATGAATAAGGTATAAGGAACTCAACTACGATAACTACTTCAACATCAAAGATAAGGTTAAAATGAGTGATCTTGGTCAAACATTTATATGTGGTTCAATATGCCCATAATACTACAAAAACTTGATCATCCCAATTAGTGTGACCAATATTGTAAATATTCATCAATGTATGACCCAATAATTTATTAAAATATTCAATTATACCATTGGCTTGAGGGTGATATGGTGTAGTCCTATGGTGCAAAATCATGAACTTGGCCAAAAGGATGTGCATTGTCTCATTAAGGAAATGAGTTTCATGGTCACTAGTTAGACTTAAAGGGTGTACATACCTTGTGATTATATTCTCCCAAAGAAATCTAGTTGTAGTTGCAGTAGTATAATATTCGATGGGCACTGCTTCAGCCCAATGGGTGAGGTAGTTAGTGGAGTTAATGATCCAATATGCCTCATCCTAGGAGTAATGGGACCAAAAAAATAAATAGCCCATTTTTAAAAGGGTTCATTAGTAAGTATAGAATGAATGTTAATAACATCCCTTCATTTTACTTTACCCATGCACTAATTGATATCACATTGGCATGCGTAAGCTTTGGTATCCTTAAATAAAGTGGGCCACCATAACCCTGCTAAGATAACCTTCCACATTGTAGCATCACTAGCATAATATCCTCTAGTGAAACCTTCATAAACCTCATAAAGTAATTCAATGTGCTCATGTTGTATCATGCATCTTCTTAATACTTCATCCCATCTAATTTTATAGAGGTCACCTCTAATTAGCTAGAAAGGAGCAGTACAAATAGCTAATTGCTCTTTCTCTTGAGTGTTAAGGTGGGCTAGTGTTGAACTTGTGTTAAGGAAAGTTGTGATATCTTTTAATTATTTAGATATGCATGTGACTTGAAAAAATTGTATCTCAATTAATTCATCCTCTATGGTGCGTGCATGTTCACTGCATTCAATGTGCAATAAGTGATCTAGTCCATAATTAGTCTTACCTAGTTTCACCATCATATAAAATTAAAATTCTTGAAAGATAATAATCCATTGAAAAATGCATCCATGAAACACCAAATTATTCATGAGGTACTTAAGTGCTTCATTATCTATAAATAAATTGAACGAGGTGGCCATCAAATATTGGTAAAAATTCTAGAGCATGTATACCATGGACAAGGCTTCACATTTTGTAGTTGGATAATCTAGTTTAGCTAGAGTGAGATTACAACTAAAAAAGTATATGGGATGATCAAAATTTACCTCACTAGGTTGTGCAAGGATAACACCTACTACCATATCTAAAGTGTCAACATGTACATGAAATGGCTTATCTAGTCTTGAAACTAGAGAATAGGTGTAGTGATTAGTTTGTCCTTGAGTGATACAAATACCTACTGGTGAGCATTTGTCCATAAAAATTAACCATTATGTTTAAGGAGTTCTTGCAAAAAAATTGTGATCTTAACATATCCCTAAATGAATACATGATAATACCCTATGTGTCCTAAGAAGGCACAGACCTCGTGTTGGATGGTTGACATTGGAAGACAAAAAATGATTGCAATCTTATCCCAATCTACCAGAAGTCCATCATGACAAATAATGTAACCCAAAAAAATTCCAAAAAGAGTATCAAAGATACACTTCTTTAGATACAAACAAATCTAAAGTTGATTGCAGTGCTCAAGTATGAGGTGGATATTAGCACAATGATCACACATTAAACCATATATGGTTCAGTAATCCAAGTATACCTAAAGGAACTTGTGAATAAAATCCTTGAAAGCTTATACTATGATACGTGAGAAGATGGTTGGAACATTCTTTAGATCAAAAAGCATCACATTATATTCAAATGAACCCCATTCAATTTCAAATATGGTCTTTGGTTTATCTTCTTCTACGATCTGGACTTGATGATAGATATAAAAACCATTGGTGAAGGTATAAATCTTGCATCCAGTAACTCCAAAAATTTAAACCTATGAAAGGTGTTGGAAAAGGATTAGTTACACAAGAAGCATTGAGTACCCTATAGTTTACACAAATATGAATGCAATCATCCTTCTTGATATTGACCACTATGGGACTCACCCATTCTTATTCATCAATAGGAGTGATAACTCTAGCATGGAACAGACTATCAATCTCCTCTTTAACCCAAGTGCATAGATTAAGATTCATTCGATATGGACTTTTTCTTACTGGTCAAGCACCTTCAACTAAGTTGATGTGCATCTTACCTAATGAAGGATGCACTCCTTTCATATATGTGTAATTTTTTGGTAAAATGTCTTGATATTCCTATAAAAGTTCAAAAATCTTGGTGACCTCAGTATCAGACCAATAATTCCATATAGTGGCCATCTTAGGTGCATCCTCCATTCCAATATTACACAGAACTATCTAGAGTGAATTAGAATATTGATGTTATTCAATCTATATGGTGTCTCTAATATTGCACACCCCATATTTAGTATGTAAATCTAAGTGGTCAGTAGATGGATCTTGCAAGTCAAAACTAATACCTTCCTCAACTTGGTACACAAATTTTTGCTTGCCCTTTCATATTTATTCCCTCAGTGAATGGTATGATTGAGATTAAATTTGTAATGAATATGGGGTAGGAGTATCAAGGTCTTGAAATACGGACAAGTTATCATCACATGAGCCATGTATATGTCATATGTAGTCTTCAACTAGTGTTGGATCACCTATAATATCTTGATGGATTTCTTGCAGGGACATGCATAAATCCATGTGAGCGGATGAATATGATAGTGATACAATCATATTAATTATAATATTACTCTAGGAATCCTGTCTAGGCATCATTCTTGATGAATATACTAGCCTCTAGCCTAGGTGTGTAGAGTACCATAAAATGCATGAACCCATAGATATTGAGGCAAATATGTCTCATCAACATTTCAAAGGTTTTCATAGGCCTTGAAATGAGCTTCAAGGGAATTAACAGCATCATAACTTAGAGTATCATGAACTCAATTATCATGATGGAACCAATAGTACATGGTAGTACACACTCATTCCTAGGTGAGCAAATTGTGATGGTGAGATTCCCACCATCGAGTAGTTGTCCCTTTAAGAACATAAATAAGTGAGCACATGTATTCATCTTCAAAAACATAAAAAACTTCCCAATTTTTGCACATACTCCCACACCTCCATTTAACCATGAAACCTAGGTGTTTGATATATCTGCAAGGGTGGTCTCACCATCAAACATCTACTAATGAGGAAAACAAACTTATGATGCTTAAGAAACTTACGCAAAACATCCTCTTAACTACCAACTATTCCATAAATTCATATAGTAAGATCATATTCTCTATGAACTCAATGTTCATAAGCATGGTTGGTAGTGTCAAAATGGACTGTGCTTCCACCCACTATAATATACCATATAGACTAGGATCAAGATGCTCTATTTCCTAAGTTGTGACATTATAAATATGATTGAGAGCCTCCTTAATGTTAACTGGTTCAACAAAAGGAGTTCATTAAGCATTTTCTAGGGGAATCATGATGCATTGAGTGTCATTTTCAAAATTAATGTAGTGCTTCTTGAAACTCAAATCAACATTATTTACATAGCACCATGGAAGACCCAAAAGAGATGTAAAATCATCAGCTTCAACCAAGTTAATTACTTCAAATTCAGCCTTGAAAGTGACACCCAAAATGTCAATAATGGCATCCTTAATAAATCCTATGGGTAGTGCACTGGTCTTCTTATCCATAAATAATATGTGTGGAGAAGGCTACAGAGGAGGGTTCACCATATTTCTCCAAGCATCCTTGTTTAGTACATTTACCTCTATACTAGTGTCTACTAGTATATCTTGAATGATCAAACCATCAATAGATTTGTTTATATGATTTCTTTATCACACTCTGTATTGGTTTGGACACAAGCCTCTTATCATTGTGCATGGTTCAATTGATGATCTTTCGTAGGCTTTAGCGTTTGATGACTTCACTAGTTCCTTAAAAAGGGAATGATGTCTTCATCAAGAAACCATTTTCATAATTCATGAAACTCATCATGTGTTAAGTCTATGAGCACATATGCCTTATGTATTTCATCATGAATAACAACATCTCTATCCTTAAGGAACTCAATTTCACCTTGTAATTCCCACACCAAAGTCATTGTGTCCTACAATACTTCTTTTTGTTATAGATGTTTCTATTGCTAATTCGCTTTTCAGATTTAAGAGAAAGAAGAAAATAAAAGAAGTAATGGACAAGGCATGTGAAGTACCTGGATATAGACTGCGCACCGTAAATCCAGACGCTTGTGAGCACTCCTCTTTGGCTGTGGAGGAATGACACCTGCAAGAAAAAAGGAAACTTGGACAAGAAAATGTTAGATGGATAGGCGGTGGGTTGCCAAGCAAAAGCTTGTTCCCGGAAGTGTGAAAACTTCCTCAAGGGAGGTCAACCCACTGATAACAGACAGATAAAAGACCAAGGAAATACAGAATGCTAGAATACAGAAGTGACAAAGAAATTAGAAAGGAAAGAAAAGACCAAATGATTACCTGAAGGAGTTGTTGGGCTGAAGACAGTCACCGAGGTCGAAAATGTTGCCGGCGTCGGTTAGCTGATCTGCCAACGTTGGTTATCCTGCCGACGTCGGTTGGGGAAGTGACCGGCGTCGGTCGGGGTTGTGGCCTGTAGTCAGGTCTGGGTTGGTTTCTGGACTGTGGACGGATCCGGTTTGTGAACGGGGTCGAGACAGAGTTTAGGGACAAATTTGGATGGACTGGCGAGTGGTCTAGTTCTGATTGGGTGCCTTGTGCAAGGTCTTTGTTGACAGGGGGATGAGGAAGTTGTCTGGGATTAGATTAAAAGAGGGACAGGAAAGAGGAAGATACACAGAGGACAGGACCTGAGAAGGCTTTGCAGCCTCTCAGGGGGAAGAACAGAGGGAGTAGAAGACAGTAGATAGGATAGATAACTGAAAACTAAAGAAATGAAATAAAATGAAACACCAGACTGTGCTTACCTTTTGCTTGCTGACTGAAGAACGGAGGAGCTGTTGTTGGAGCCACGGAAGACTTGTCAAGAAGAAAATCCCTGATCCAGAGCCTTTGCACCTGTTGTTGCTGTTGCACGAGGTCCAGACAGAGGAGAGACGAATTCCAAAATGCCAAGAGAATTCTGTTTGCGAGCTCAAAGGTCCAGGGGCTACAACGGATGCAGAAAGGGGTAATGAAGGCTGCCGACGCCGGCAGTTTCGCCGACGTCGGCCGAAGGGTCGCCGACGTCGGCGGTGGTAGAAAGGGGACAGAGGCTAAAAATAGCCTCTGCCCATTCTTGCACGCCGCCGGGCGAGGGGTTATGGGAAGAACGGTCACGAGGATGCCTAAATGGGCGTGGGGGGAAGATAATGAAGAGATTTGGCCTAATAAATGCTAGGGGGAAGGTGGAGGGATTCAAGGGAGGATCCAAGGTGGCAAGGTTAGGGTGGAAAGGGGGCCGCTTGATTAAAATATTTAGGTTATTTTAATCAAATGGAGGCCAAGAGTTAGGATAGGGGTTTGAGGTGGACAAGGGGGAGAACCAAGGTGCAGACACGTTTGCGGTGTCTACAATAGAACATCCAGGTATTACTTTGCATGAGGCTCTTCCCTTTGAACCTTATAAATGGGTGGATTTGAAACTAATTAGGAAGGATCCTAACTTCATGTATTAATATTTACCTTAGTACTAGTCAGAGTGGTAGAGCATGGCCTCCATTAAGCAGTTGGATTTTTTTCAATGTGTATCATCCCAACACCTTTCTTATTTCACTCTTTGGTGATGGTGGTGTATAATTCTGGTTATTCTTTCATATGTTGCTCAATCATATAAAAGGCATGGGTTGGATAGACTATACAGTCATGCTAGTAATGATTTGGAGATATTCACTTGTAGTAGGTTCTAGGAATAAAATAACCACCTCTTCATCTATGACCACGACTACTATAAGACCAACCTCCACCATTTTCATGCTTATTAGTTATATAGTTTTGGAGAGTACCTCATATGTGCATCTCATAAATCTTACTGATAAGTCAATAATCATTTGTATCATTTATATATGCATCACATATTTTATAGTATGATGATACTTTTGATTGAGTAGTGTGTTAAAACAAGGGGCAATCTCTCACATCATGGTCTTCTTGGTAGATCTCATAGGACTACTTTACCATTATGTGAATACTCTTCCTAGGATAATTATTTCTATAATGACCTTCTACTTCACAATCAACACACCATAAATTGTTGTAAGTATCTTGAGCACTATTCATAGTGAGCTTCTCCAACTAAAAATCCATAATAGTAATTTGGGCTTCCATAAAGGGACTAATCCATATATCTATACTTCTAATGGATTTAGTGCGAAGAGAAAATTCTAATGCCTCATGTGGGTTAGTAAATGCCTTTTGGGATAAAGTGAATCAAAAAGAAAGTAACAAACCTCCTACAAACCACTAGGCATGTTGTGTTGCATTTATCTCAAATGATAACTTAGAAAGAAGCATTTTAAAATGTGCATCATACTCACACACACACTCAATGAGTTCTTGTTTAATATCCTTTAGGGATACAATAATTTTTTATTCAAACTCTAGAATGTCAAATTCTTGAAGAAAATCTACCTTAAAGCATTCATAGTTTATCATAGATTTTTGCATATCAAACTTACGATACCATTTATGTGTGTGGTCTAAAAGGGTAGTGGTAAAATGGGTTACCTTCTATTAAGTATAGTTAATGTCTTTCACTCTTCAAATGAGTTTGCACCAATGAACATGTTCTATTGCATTTTCAACACCTTGATATTCAAGTAGATGAAGCATCATTTCATAGTAAAATATAGGCAAACTAGATGTTGGCAATGGACCCTGTTGTGATGCACCTCTAGTTCCTCCTAGACCCTATGGGGGAAGTCCACCAATACCTCTTGCACTACCTTTGGATCCTCTAAATGAACCACCACTAGTACTACCCCTTATGCCTCTTATGGAAATAGAAGCCCTTGATACATTGGGTATAAAAGTAGGTTGATTAACTATTAATGGGTCTGTAGTCTACCTACTAGCTATATTTAGTCTACCAGGCATTCCAAAGTGAGCCATAGGGTTGAATTGTAATGGAAAATAAATTAATGAAAAATTATTATATTTCTTTTATACTTCAAAATATTCTTTGGCAAGTTTAGACTCTGACTCCACACAATCTGTATCCTAATTTCTTACAAGAACTTCATGTAGCTCAAAGGCACAAGCATGCATTATGGGTGGGGAATTGTACCTATCTAGATTGGGTTCTACAGTCACCAATGCTTGACATGTTTCTCTTATGCATACATGTGCTAGTGTAGGGTGTGGTCTTGTGGTTGGGGAGTCCTCATTATGCCTTTTTTCCTCCCTGTAGATCATTATAGCACTTTTAGAGTCCTCCCATTCCCTCTTTGGATCACTTCCAACCATAGCCCTTTGCCTAGCCTAATAATACTTGTGCTTTTTAACCCCCACTAATTGGATACCATGTTGAACCAATACTCTTGTGTCAATATGTTCCACTTCATTTCCCCACTAGTTGTGTTGATCATGCAAAGGAGAGTTTATCCATCCATGTGGAAGTTTTCAAGTCCTGAGTCAATTATAAGCTTATGAATTTCTAATGAAAACTTCATGAGATACCTTCCACACGGCTCCAAAAGGAAGTTAAATTGGGATTCCTCTGGATAAGAGTACAGAGAGACTATGTATTCCAAAATATATCTATTAAGTTTTCCTCACCATCAAATTTTTATCACATGTGTCCAAGGTGATCCCAATCTTGCCAAGGTCGAATGACAATTTACTGATCAGGAAACCTTTCATTTGTAATTCCTTGAATGCTCTTGTGCATACATAAAAAATCAATAATGTAAGTGAACGGGAAATTATAAAAATAAAGCTTCATAGAGTTAATCATAAAGGTATTTTTCTAACCATGTGCATGTATAAACTCATGGTTCAAGATACTAAAGCATAAAATTCTGTTATATGGTAGTAACCCAACGCTTGACATTTTTTAAAGATAACCATTCGAGCATACTCCCACCATCATGAGAACAAGTGAAATAGGTTCCAAAAATTGTGTTATAGGTACAATCATTAAGGGTGGGGGTGTGAATCAATGATGCAATCAATTCAATTTTAGTTATAAAACTTCAAACTCTTACCCACTCACCAAAAGCATTCATTAAGCACATAAACCAGTTATTGCAAACAATAAAGGAAACTATGCACGATCAACAAACATACACATGGATTATGTGGGAAACCCTCATGGGGGATAAAAATGAATCTCATGTCTAAAAACAAGTGTACTATAGTCTTATAAGATATATAAAAATAAGAGACTTTAGCAAAGCACCCACTTCACAAGGAGGACCAACCCCTAAGCATGAACAAGTACCCACTTGTCCTAGATGTTGAGTACCCACACAACACATTATGATATAAATGCATATTAATCTCTGATTTCCTTTCAATCTAATCGATAAATGGTTAATATAAACTCTCTTCAACCCTTCAAGCTTATTTAAGCCTTTACACACAAGCAATGCATCCAAAACAACCTTTTGGATCACTCTACACCTCTTCGCTCATCCTCAATATTCAACCCTATAATAATATTATTATAACATAAAAAATATGAACTCTAGGTCACACATATTCCTTACACTACTCTAATCTTCAATCCATCCACCAATCACTCTCACACTTCTCTTTTCTTCGCTTATCAACTCTAGAAACCTTCATCTTTGTTTATGCTCTTCATAGAGCCCTCATGATCACCCTCTTCTTGGTCGGATATAAGACATAAATCAAATCTTAATAATTATATCACACATATAATAATATCAATTTCACCTACATAGGTGATCCATATCTTTGATATATCACCCTTAATCAATAACATCTTTCAATTAGGCCTAAGAAGTCCTTATAGGTCCATGGAGACCTATTCATCCTTTTAACACTTCACCAAGAAAAAATAGGAACATAAGACCACTTCAAAGCACATAGGTCTTTTTAATATGACCCTTAAGACATCCTCAAGTGTTTACATTCATCACTACACATCTCTGCATATGCAAAACCTATCAATCATTTGCCTTGTACATGAAAACACCATGAACGAACCAAAAGTCAACTTGTAAGCAATTGTTCATCCTAAATATGGATTGATCAAACCTAAAAAATCCATACATATGATCTTCAGGGAGTCTACAACACTATCCAATATATAATTCACCTTTTAACATAAAAATACCATTAATAAAAACTCAAACATCCTTCTCAGGTCACTTATAGAATAAAGTCAAACCCTTAGTCAATTTTGGACCGTAATAAATGCAAGTGTATGACCAATCAAACCTCCAAATAATTTTTCTTGGATTGATCTTGAATTTATATACCAATTTTATTTTTATACCACCATAAAATTCATCCATAATCAAAAGTTATTAGCAAAACATTGTAGACTGGTTTTCCTTTGTAAATTCAAATATTTGAATTCCAACGGTCACTTTTTAATGCAAATTTGACTATGGAAACTAGTGAAATTTGCTTGGGAGACCAAATTTGAACTACCATAACTTTTTATATACATAATATCAAGACCTAAACTTTTTAATAAATTATCTAGGCACAAATATTAACAAACCTGTGTGACTACTTTCTTTTGACACCTTCACACTTGTAAATGATGACGTCATCAATCTCCTTAAGAAGTTCTGCCAAGATGACTGGGATAGCCTAGACCTTCACAATACTATTCCAATGGATTTATTTCACTTCCAAAATTATAAAAATAATTATTTACCCCTCATATGACCCATCAAACATGGTCAACACATCACCAACATCCATCGCCTTGCCTATCAAAGCAAACACAACAGGATTCATGCATGATCACTAAGGCACACTTTGTCATTGAAAACCATGAATACATATCAACTCATTAAAACCATTTTAAACCTTATATACATAATTAAAAAATGCCTCAACAATATCCCCCTTTTTAATTTATGTCAACACTTGTAAATTTTTTTAAAGACAACAACAAAACTGTGCACATACTCTTTCTCCCTTTAAAAACACTTTCTCCCCCTTTGACACAATGACAAAGTTGGCTTACCTAATGATCCTAAGGACCTATGAATGTTTTAAAATCCAAAATAAATATGTTATATCCTCTTAGATATGATATAAACTCCCTCTATCATTGTGCATACCATTCCTTATCATGACTACCTCAAGCCTATTCATTGACAAAACTCTTCGTTGACCATGTACTATTATATGAACAATAAATGAATAATATGAAGAAAATAGGAGTTATAACACCTTTATAACACTAATAGGGACTCATCCTAAGTCACCTAAACTTGGAAACCCCTTGATCACCTTCTGACCATATCCAACCATGATGAAATTTCATAATTGCCTTCAATTTTTTCTCTCACAAGCCACCCATAGAATGAAGAGTGGTCATTAAAGATATTTCTCAAGAATATATTATGCATAAATAAAAATTTTAAACATATTCAAGAACAACCATAAGTTTTTTTTTTAATAAAATGATCAAAAATCACTCTTTTTCACACTAGCCTTGCCTAGAGGCCTAGTAGCCCTACTTGAACCTTGCATATCCCATAACTTTCTATGTATGCACCCTCATGACTTGAAATTTAATATTTGATGCACATTAATATTCCCCCTCATTCATGCCAATAATAATCATACAAATATTATTTTTCACCATAGCTCCTTCACAAACTATCTTGCTAATTAGCCCTTCATTTGCACAAAAGCTCAACCATAGGTCAAACTATACACTTCCAGATGACTGTAAATAACTTTTTGAGAAAATTTTTGTCCATTTAATTATACTAAGTAGCCTAAAACTTCAAATCCTTTTGGAAGGTCACTAACCCATATGGTCCAAAACTTAGGGCATCAAAACAAAATAAGGTCAACTTACCACTTTCTAGTCAATGTCATCTCCTAAAACATTTCTCACACTTGGAGGTCAATAATACACACTTACGAACCAATTTTTGAGGTCTGACTCATTTGGGAACCCATAGAATAATGAAATTATTTTTGACCTGCTAGTCCTTAAGCAAGGAGTGTCATACATGAGAGACTTCAAAATTATTCAACTTACCCTCAAAAGACCTTCAAGCACTAAAACCACCCTGATCATACCTATATTTTTTCAACACACCTTTATATTCAAAAAAATCATCTTGAACACTCACCAATCTTCATTTGACACCTAGAACTAGTCATATTATGCATACATGCCCTGTGTACATAGTAGTCACTATGTTAAAACACCTTAGAATGATCACGGAAGCCTTCTGACATCTCCTCAACACCTTTTGTAAATATACACATCAAATCCAACTGGATTCTACCCTTGGTTAGATTCATAGACCTCAAATGCATCAATTTTTCAAGATGAACATACACTTGGTAGTGAACATTAAACAAAATGGTTAAATTTGGTCATGAATGACTCTTTTGACTAGCTGAACATATCTAAACCCATGAAATACACTTGTAAAATTACTCTCCACACTCCATATCAACCTTACCTTCATTATTCACGATTTAACCTTCTAAACAAAGCATCAAAATATGACTAAAACTTGCTTTTAGGACCAATGTCCCTAAACAGATTTCTTGAAGCTTTTTATCATAAACCTATGGAGCAAGCTCATGAACTTGTTGCTCCCTCTTATCCAATGACCTTTTAATGATCAACACAAGGCTTGGTAACTTAAGATCATTAATTCTATACCAAAATGGAATTGGTCTTAAAGACCAATCAAGAACTCTACATACCTATGCACTATGTTCATCACCTAGAGCACAACACTTGCTTCTACATATGAAATATGTCTCCTAAGAAGCATAGGTAGAGACACCCACTTGTCATAGAGGGACTAAAGGTCCCAAAACTTATGAGATTCTGACATCTCCATGCTATCACTTGAATTACAATCATGCCTCATCATCAAATTGACTTTGACTGGGTTCTTAACTTCATTCCTTCTTTTTGACTCAGAATCATGCTTGATCTTCTTGTCCCCTTGGGCAAATAAGGCTTGCTCTTTGACACTTGAACTCTTACCTTGTTCTATCATGACAAATAGTCCATTTTTAACCTATTTTTAATTTACCTCCTTTGGTCTCCATTCGTTATAGCTCCTTTTCTTCATGTTATGATGGTTATTCTTAGAATTAGAATTCTGACCATTCCTACAAAACCTTGTTATGTGACCTCTCTCTTGAAAATTAAAACAAATAAAGTTTATTTGATTGTACATACCTTGTGTATGGGCCATATGATGACTCCTTAAAGTTTCATTATCCCATTTATACACGTGATCATATGATTTCCTGATGAAGGCATTACAAGACCTTACAATATGACCAATCCCTTAACACCTGTAGCACAAGATGTCATGCTTTCCTTGTGGACTAGTTGACTATCTTGAGTGATGAAATTCTTCATGCTTGTCATTATCTTGCTCATAATTCCATGAAAATCTCTTACTATAAGCTTTTATCATGTAATCAATGATCTTGTGTCCAAACTGATGACAAGAATAATAGTAATCATTAAAGGAGTTATCATACCTTAATGCATTGGGATGCTTGAATTGATTTGAACTTTTGTAGATTTTGAAGTTATCCTTCTTATTCATATTGTCATTCTTCTTGTCTTTACTAGCACTCTTGTTAGCATGATTTTTTTCCTAATCTATCATCATTGTATTCTTATCTTCTTATCCTTTTGAACATCTTCATGGAACCCTAGGCTTGACTTGTCATTTGAAACCTTTTAACTACTCAATAGGTCATTAAGATCAACTTTCTCAAATTTTTTATATGTTTCAAGCTTTCTCATAGTTCTATCTAGTTTCATATGCAAAGACCATCTGTGATTTGTATTTAGCACATTCTTCATCCTTACTATTTGTTGTTCCCAAAATCTGTCACTAATTTTTGGGACAACATATGAACTATTTTGGTCTTGTAGGCCAAAATTCTCTCTTCCCTTCTCAAAAATTGTTCTGAGTATTCAAATTCTCCATTATTCAAGCTTTTTCAGCTAACAGACTCTGTAGGCTTATTTCTACGGACTCTATAGGTTGATTTTTATGGACTTTGTAGGCTGATTTCTATGGACTCTGCAGGCTGATTTCTACGGACTCTACAGGCTGATTTCTATGGACTTTGCAAGCTGATTTATATGAACTCTATAGGAAAGAAACAAGTTCCCAACACTTAGGCAATTTCAAGGTTGGTTCAACGCTAAATTTCAATCAAAATACTTATCAGTGGGCTTCAAACAAAAGACTGAACCATTGAACCCTGCCTCAAAAAGTTCAAAGGTTCAACGGGTTCAAAGGTTCAATGACATCGACAGACTTAAAGAGTTAAGTGCTTTAAAGGTTCAAAGTTCAACCGCTTCAACAAGTTTAATGGCTTCAAAGGACTTAAAGAAAAGAAGGCTTCAAAGAGTAAAGGTTGAACCGTTGAACCGTTGAATCTTGAACCAAAATGGTTCAACGAGTTCAAAGTTTCAACAAGTTCAATAAAGTTTGAGAGACTTAGAAAAATGAAGGATTCAAAGAAAAAAGAATGAATCATTGAACCATTGAACCTTGAACTAAAAGTGTTCAAATTTCAAAGGTTCAAAGAATCTTCGAGCAAAGGAAAGAAGCAAAAGATTCCAGAGACTAGTTCAAAGAGATGGTTCAACTGACGAGCAAAGAAGGGATTGAACTAGGAAAGCGATTGAACCAAGGAAGCGATTGAATTAAGGAAGTGATTGAACCAAGGAAGCGATTGAACCAAAGAAGCGATGGAATCAAGGAACCAAGAAGGCCACCCAAACCATTGAAATAGTGAACCAATGACATCCCCACGGATGTTAAATTTAGGGTAATGAAATGTTTGTTGTTTTTTAAATGTGGCACGGAACCTAAAAACAAAATCAGTGACCAACTGAAGGTGCTGAAAAGGCTAGTAGAAAGGGGAAGAGATAGCCTGAGAGCTCAGATTATGAGAAAAGGACAAAATACAAAAATATTTGGCAAAGAAAGAGAGAAAGACCAAAAATATATGCACAGAAGTTATTTCTAATAGGTGGAACAATCCATCGAGTAGACATCTGAGCTCGCAAACATTAAAAGGTGCAACCTATTTTCGCAACCTATTTTTCTCCCTTTGAATAAAAGCAAGGGGACAATTGCGTACATATTTGGAGAAAGACTAGACAACCCATGCTGAGGAGAAGACATTTGAGATGAATTGACATGCCACAGTTAAGGCTGACACCCTGTTCTAGTATAGCCCCCTGATAGAACTGAAAATGCATTCAAGGCATTGAATGCACATGGGCCATTTCATGAAACAAAGCACCAAGTCTTTCTTGGCTGCTATATATTGTAATCTCTTTATTGTTTTAGGGAGATATTTTTATTATTAGAAGTGAAACTCTGCCCAAATTGAAAGGCTTTTACTGAGACTTGGAGCTCAGATTGTTAATCATATTTTGTTATATGAATGAGAAAGCAGGTTAATTTTAGACTTTGTGTTGTAATGACTTATGTTATTTATGGAATTGTTCTTATGTCTATTTCCTAAATGCATTCTTCTCCATTTAATTAAATAAGTAGAATTAGTGGAAGTAACCAGGAAGGTGTCCTGAAGCCGACTGTGGAGAGACTTTGTGCTACCACAGTTGTCTTTTAGTGTGTTTATTTTCTATTCTTGTGTAAAGGGTCTTGGAATGACTTTGTGCCCCCACTATCCTTCGTATTTAACTCTTGGGCAGTTGAGGTGGAGACTTTGTGCTACATCTCAGTCTATTAGTTACCACGCCCCCTATTACTAGTTATTTATTACCTACCAGATAAAACTCCTATTGTTTGCTACAAGACCACTTTTGAAAGAAGAGAAGTGCCTTCAGTGTTTTCATTTGGATTTATCCTTTGTTTGTGAACATCATCTCTAAAAAAAAGAGATGGATGGTGTTATTCTACCCTGAGTGTTATTTTCTACTTATATATATAGTATATAGCTCCTCATATTTATAGGGAACCTCCCCTTGATGAGAGGAGAGATTTGTCCCCTTTTGATGTGGTAAACTTGCACATTTGGCCAACTAATCTCCTTGTGTTGTGGTTGAAGCAAACTATTTTGCCTATCAATTAGTTGGTGACAAAATATTCACCCAACACTATTTACCTCTTTAGTAATGGTACAAACCTGATTTTCAAGATGTTGAGTGATCTCATCATGCTCTTTGACTTCATTGCTCATCCTTTCTTCAAATAACCCAATTTTATCCTCATAGGTCTTGCTCAAGGATGCTTGTTTTTTGTTTTTTCCTTGTAGAAGCTTCAACTCTTCCAAGGTATTCAGATATTTGTCTTCAAGAGTGACTTGTTCATCTTCTTCCTTTGAGCCATCTCCACCAAAGAGATCTCTACCTAAAGAACATTCACCTTCATCATCCCTAAGAGCCTTAAACAGTGTCTCCTTATCCTCATCATGAGATGAATCATCACTATTTGATGTGTTACCTTCTTCTTCAGCAAATCAATTACTATCTTCTTCATGTTAAAGGCTCTAGCTTCCTTTTTGTGACTCCTTGCCATTTCTCTTATTGAAAAGCTTTTTGTACTTGCTAGGACCTTCAAACTTCTTATGTTCATCCTCATGATATTACTTATGATCTTCCTTATGTTTAGACTTGCCTCTATCTGGGCACTTAGTTACAAAATGACCAACTTTACCACATGAAAAATATTTAAAAGGAATCTTCCCTTCATATTTACCTAATCCTACATTCAATTTTCTTCCAATCATGGATTCAAGTTGATCTTCATTAAGATAAAAGTCTTCAAGGCTTAACTTGCTCTTCTTACCTTTTATCTCCTTGATCAACTTGAAGGCTAATTCATTCTTTGTCAATTTGTCCTCATTGACTCTCATCTCATAGCCAGTAAGGATGCCATGCAATTCATCCATCTTCATCTTGGTGAGATCATGACTTCTTTTGTAGTAGAAAATTTTGAGTCAAATTTGAAGGTGAGAGACCTTAATACTTTATATAATATATTAGCTTCTTTAATATCCTCTCTAAGACCTCTAATCATGTTAACCACCTCATCAACCCTTAGAAGATAGGATGCCACAGTATCTTCATCCTTCATTTTGAGGCCCTTAAATTGTCTTTGATAGGTCTGTAATTTATCCAACTTCACCTTTGAATCCCCTTCATAGATAATCTAAAATTTATCCCAGATTATTACCTTGGTTAACTCATCCTATGATGGGCCACACACGTTATCATTCATATCTTTAGAATTGTTCTCACTCAACTTCTTATCAACTACACTAGTTAGAGGAGAAGGGGGTGTAGAATACCCATCCATAATAAATTTCCAAATATCAAAACCTAGAGCCATGATGTAGGTATTCATCCTTTCACTCCAAAAATCATAGTTGGAACCATTGAACAATGGTGCTTGCTTAGTAGATAAACTACCTTGCATTTGATGATTACCCATTATACCTTTAATCATCTTCAAATGGTTAAACTTGCAAAGAAGGTGTGGCTTTGATACCAATTATTAGAGGTACTATAACTAAGAGGGGGGAGGGGGGTGAATTATTGATGCAATCAATTCAATTATATTTCCAAAAATTCAATCTCTTAGCCACTCAACAAAAGCATTCATGAATCATATAAACTAGTTACTACAAAGAAAAAAGAAAACTATGCAAGATCAACACACATACACATGGATTATGTGGTAAACCCTCATGGGGGATAAAACCCAATCTCAAGTCTAAAAAAAAGTGTAATATAGTCTTATAAGATATTTAAAAATAAGAGACTTTAGTGAAGCACTCACTTCATAAGGAGCACCAACCCCTAAGCATGAACAAACACCCACTTGTCTTAGATGTTGAGCACCCACGCAACACCTTCTAATATCAACACCTAAAAATATTTGATTTCCTTTAAATATCTTAGATAAATAGTGAACAAAAACTCTCTTCAACCCTTAAAGATTCCTCAAGCCTTCACACATAAGTAATGCATCCAAAACAACCTTTTGGATCACTCTACACCTCTTCACTCATCCTCAATCTTCAACCCTGTAAGAACACTATTATAAAATCAAAAATATGAAATTTAGGTCACACAAATATTACTTACACTATCTGATCTTCAATCCATCCACCAATCACTCTCACACTTCTCTTTCTTCGCTTGTCAACTCTAGTAACCTTCATCTTTATTTATGCTCTTTATAGAGCCCTCATGATCACCATCTTCTTGGTCAGCTATAAGACATACCTTAACTCTTAAGGCTTATATAAAACTTAGAATAAGATTAGTTTCACCTACATAGGTTGTCCATAGCTTTTATATATCACCCTTTCTGTTAGGCCTAAGAAGCCCTTATAGGTCCATGGAGACCTATTCATCCTTTTAACACTTCACCGAGTAAAACTAGGAACATAAGACCACTTCAAAGCACATAGGTCCTTTCCATATGACCCCTGAGACATCCTCAAGTGATTAAATTCATCACTACACATATATGCATATGAAAAACCTATCAATAATTTGTCTTGTACATGAAAACACCATGAATGAACCAAAAGTCAACTTGTAAGCAATTGCTTATATTGAATATGGATTGGTTAAACATCCAAAATCCATACAAATGATATTTAGGGAGTATAAAACATTATCCAATAGATAATTCACCTTTAAACATCTAAAACCCATCAATAAAAACTCAAACATCCTTTTTGGGTCACTTGCAAAAGAAAGTCAAACCCTCAATCAACTTTGGACCATAATAAATACAAGTGTGTAACCAATCAAACCTCCAAATCATTTTTCCTAGATTGATCTTGCAGCTCTCTACCACTTTTATTTTTATACCACCATTAAATTCATCCATCATCAAAATCTATTAACAAAACATTGCATACTAGTTTTCCTTTGTAAATTCAAATATTTGAATTCCAACAGTCACTTTTTAATGTAAATTTGACTATGGAAACTAGTGAAATATGCCAAGGAGACCAAATTTGAACTAAAATAAAAAAAATTTAAACATCATGTCAAGACTTGAAATATGAAATACATTATATAGGCACAACTCTGAACAAACCCATATGACCACTTTCTTCTGACACCTTCACATGTGCAAATGTTGATGTCATCAATCTGCTTACCTAAGAAGTTTTTCCAAGATAACCTAGACCTTTACAAGACTATTCCAATGGATTAATTTCACTTAAAAAAGTATACCAATCATTATTTATCCCTCATATTACCCCTCAAACATTTTCAACACATCACCAACATCCATCACCTTACCTATCAGAGCAAACATAGCAAGGTCCATGCATGATCAATAAAGCACACTTTGTCATTGAGAACCATGCATATATATCAACTCATGGACAATATTGGACACCTTAGGGACATAATTTATAATAATTTAAAAATCTCCTCCTTTTTAATTGATGTCAACACTTGTAAATGTTTTCAAAGCCAATAATAAAACTATGTACATACTCTTTCTCCCTTTACAAACACTTTCTCCCCCTTTGACACAATGACAAAGTGGGATTACCTAATGATCATGAGGATCTGTAAATGTTTTAAAATCCAATATCAATAAGGTATCTCCTATGGTAGATGATATGAACACCCTTTATCGTTGTGCGTAACATTCCTTATCATGACTACCTTAAGTCTGCTCATTGACAACACTCTTCTTTGACCATGTACTTTTATATGAATAAGAAATGAATAATATGAATAAAAAATGAGTGATCACACCTTGAGAATAGTGAGAGGTACTCCCCCTAACTCACCTAAACTTGGGCACCCCTTGATCACCTTCTGACCATCTCCAACCATAATGAAATTTCATAGTTGCCTTCAAAATTTTCTCTCACAAGCCACCCATAGAATGAAGAGTGGTCATTACAGATATTTTTCAAGAATATATGATGAATAAATATAATTTAAAAACATATGTAGGGACAACCATACCTTTGTATTTTGAAAAAAATGATCAAAAATCACTCTTTTTCACACTAGCCTTGCTTAGAGGCCTAGTAGCCCTACCTGAACATTACAGAACCAATAAATTTATATGTATGCACCCTCATGAATTGAAATTTTATATTTGATTTAAATTTAAGTTCCCCCTCATGCATGCCAAGAATAATCATCCAACTCTTCATTTTCACCATAGCTACTTCACAAATTGTCCTGCTAATTATCCCTCCATTTGCACAAAAGCTCAACCATAGGTCAAACTATACACTTCCATATGAATTTAAAGAAATTTTTGAGCACCATTTTTTCCATTTCAATATATTAAGTAGTCTCAAACTTCAAATCCTTTTGGAACGTCACTAACCTATATGGTGCAAAACTAAGTGCATCAAAAAGAAACAGGGTCAACTTACCACCTTCTGATCAACACCATCTCCTAAATATTCTCTCACACCTGTAGGTCAAAAATACACACTTTTTGACCAATTTTTAATGTCTAACTCTTTTGGTAACCCATAGAAATCTGAAATGGATTTTGAACTACTAGTCCTTAAGCAAAGACTATCATACCTGAGAGCCTTCAAAATTCTTCAACTTGCCCTTAAAAGACCTTAAAACCTTGAAACCACTTGGAGCATAATTTTATGAGGTCAACACACCTTTATATTAAAAAAAATCATCTTGAACACTCACCAATATTCATTTGACACCTAAAACTAGTCATATTATGCATACAGACCCTATGTACATAGTAGTCACTATGCTAAAACACTTTAGAATGATCATGAAATCCTAATAAAATATCCTCAACATATTTTTCATGGATACATAAAATAAAATTTTCCTCTACCCTTGGTTATATTCATAGACCTCAAATGCATCAATTTTACAAGATGAACACACGCTAAGCAGTGAACATTGAACAAATGGTCATGAATGACTCTTTTGACTAGCTAAGCACATCTGAACCCATGGAATACACTTGGACAAGTCCTATCCACACTCCATGTCAACATTAAATTCATTATTCATGATTTTACCTTCTAAACAAAGCATCAAAATATGACTAAAACTTGCTTTTATGACCAATCTCCCTAAACAAATTTCTTGAGGCTTTTTATCACAAACCTATGGAGCAAACTCATGAACATGTTTCTCCCCCTTAATCAATGACCTTTTAATTATCAACACAAGGCTTGGTAACATAAAATAATCTATTCTATACCAAAATTTCATTGGTCTTAAAGACCAATCAATAACTTTGCATACCTTGGTACTTTATTCATCACGTAGAGCACACACACTTGCTTCTACTTATGAAAGATGTCTCCTAAGAAGCATAGGTAGAGACACCCAATTATCATAGAGGGATTAAAGGTCATAAAACTTAGGAGATTCCCACATATCCATGATCTAACTTGACTTGTAATCTTGTCTCATCATCAAATTGACTTTGATTGGGTTCTTAACTTCATTCTTTCCTTTTGACTTAGAATCATGCTTGATCTTCTTGTCCCCTTGGGTAGATAAGACTTGCTCTTTGACACTTGAACTTGTACCTTGTTCTATCATGACAAATATTCCATTTTTAACCTATTTTTCTTTCACCTCCTTGGATCTCCATTCATTATAGCTCATTTTATTCATGTTATGATGGTTATTCTTAGAAGTAGAATTATGACCATTTCTACAAAACCTTATTATGTGACATCTCTCTTGACACTTGAAACAAATGAAGTTTATTTTATTTTACATACCTTTTGTATGGTCCATATTATGACTCCTTGAAGTTTCATTATCCCATTCATACACTTGATCATATGATTTCCTAATGAAGGCATTGCAAGACCTTGTAATATGACCAATCCTTTGACACCTATAACACAAGATGTCATGCTTTCCTTGTGGACTAGTTGACTATCTTGAGTGATTATATTCTTCATTCTTGTCATTATCTTGCTCATAATCCCATGCAAATATCTTACTAAGATATTTTGTCTTGCAATCAATGATCTTATGTCCAAATTGATGATAGGAATAACAGTAACCATTGAAGGAGTTATCATACCTTAATGCATTGGGTTACTTGATTTGATTTAAGATTTTTTATCTTTTGAAGTTATCCTTATTATTCATATTGTCATTATTCTTGTCTTTACTGGCACTCTCATTATCATGATTATTCTCCTGATCTATCATCATTATCTTCTCAATCTTCTTATCCTTTTGAACATATTCATGGAACCCTAGGCTTGACTTGTCATTTGAGAAATTTTGACTTCTCAATAGGTCATTAAGATCAACTATACTTTTCTCAAATTTTTGATATGTTTCAAGATTTCTCATATCTTGATCTAGTTTCATCTACAAAGACTCCATCTCTGATTTGTATTTAGCACATTCTTCATCATTAATCTTTACCTCTTTATAAAGGGTTCAAACATGAGTTTCAAGATGTTGATTGATCTCATCCTTCTCTTTGACTTCATTTCTCATCCTTTCTTTAAATAACCCAAGTTATTCTTTATAGGTCTTGATAAAGGGTGCTTGATTTTTGTTCTTACCTTGTAAAATCTTCAATTCTTCCAAGGTATTCAGGTATTTGTCTTCAAGAGTGACTTGTTCATCTTCTTCTTCTAATCTATCTCCACCAAAGAGATCTCTACCTAAAGAACATTCACCTTCATCATCCCTAAGAGCCATGAATAGTGTCTCCTTGTCCTCATCATGAGATGAATCATCATTGTGTGAAGTGTTTCTTTCCTCTTCCTTAGTAGATGAGTTACTGTCTTCTTCATGGTAAAGGATCTTAATACCTTTGTATGACTCCTTGCCATTTCTCTTATTGAAAAACTTTTTGTACTTGTTGGGACCCTCAGTTTTCTTATGCTCATCCTCATGAGATTCCTTATGAGCTTCCTTGTGTTCAAACTTGCTTCTATTTGGGCACTTATCTATAAAAATTACCAACATTACCACATGAAAATAATTTAAAAGGAAGCTTCCCTTCATATTTACCTAATCCTACATTCAATTTTATTCCAATCATGAATTCAAGTTGATCTTCATTAAGATCAAAGTATTCAAGGCTTAACTTTCTCTTCTTACCTTTGTCTCCTTTATCACCTTGAAGGTTGCTTCCTTCTTTGGTGGTTTGTCCTCATTGATTTTCATCTCATAGGAAGGATACCATGCAATTCATACATCTTCATTTTGGTGAGATCATGACTTTCTTCCACAATAGAAATTTTTGAATCAAACTTATGAGAGACCTTAATACTTTATGTAATACAGTAGCTTATTCAATCTCCTCTCCAAGACCTCTAATCATGTTCACCACCTCATCAACCCTTAGAATATAGGATTTCACTATATCTTCATTCTTCATTTTAAGGCCCTTAAATTGTCTTCAGTAGGTCTGTAATTTAGCCAACTTCACCATTGAATCCCATTCATAGATAATATATAATTTTCCCCAAATTTTTGTATTAGACTTGTAATGGATTACCTTGGTGAACCCAACATCTAATAGGCAAAAAATGATAGCATTCCTAGCTTTAGAATTGTTCTCACTCAACTTCTTGTCAGTTACACTATTACAGGAGTAGGGGGTGTAGAATACCCATCCATAATAGATTGCCAAATATCAAAACTTAGATACATGATGTAGGTATTCATCTTTGCACTCTAAAAATCATAGTTGGAACCATTTAATAGTGTTACTTACTTAGTAGAGAAACCACCTTGCATTTGATGACTACCCGTTGTACCTTTGATCACCTTCAAATGGTTAAAATTACAAAGAATGTGTGGCTATGATACCAATTATTAGAGGTAAAATAATTGAGATGGGGGATGAATCAATGATGTAAGTAATTCAATTCCAATTCTAAAACTTTAAACTCTTATCCACTCAACAAAAGCATTCATGAAGCACATAAACTAGTTATTGTAAAGAGCAAAGGAAACTATGCAATATCAACACAAATACACACAGATTATGTGGGAAAACCTTATGGGGGATAAAAACCACTTTCAAGTTTTGAAAAAAGTGAAATACAGTCCTATAATATATTTAAAAATAAGATAATTTAGTGAAGCACCCACTTCACAAGGATCACCAAACCCTACACATAAACAAGCACCCACTTATCCTAGATGTTGAGCACCCACACATCACCTTATCATATCAACACCTCCATAGCTCTAATTTCATTTCAATTTTATGTAAAAAATAGTGAATATCAAATATTTTTAACCCTTAAAGCTTCCTCAAGCCTTCAGACACAAGCAATGCATCCAAAACAACCTTTTGGATCAATATACACCTCTTCACTCATCCTCAATATTTAGCCTTGAAATT
This sequence comes from Torreya grandis, assembly GCA_037957365.1. Classification (NCBI taxonomy): domain Eukaryota; kingdom Viridiplantae; phylum Streptophyta; class Pinopsida; order Cupressales; family Taxaceae; genus Torreya; species Torreya grandis. Next base: position 1,222,104 of record JARHVA010002650.1, read on the forward strand.
ACATTGTTATAACATCAAAAATATGACCTCTAGGACACACACATATTCCTTACACTTATCTTCTCTTTAATCCATCCACCAAGCACTCTCACACTTCTATTTTCTTCACTTGTCAACTCTAGAAACCTTTACCTTTATTTATGTTCTTTATAGAGCCCTCATGATCACCATCTTCTTGGTCAGATATAAGACATACCTTAACTCTTAAGGTTTCTATCACACTTATAATAAGATAAATTTCACCTAAATAGGTCATCCATAGGTTTTATATATCACCCTTAATCAATAACATCTTTCAATTAGGCTTAAGAAGCCCTTATAGGTCCATAGAGACATATTCATCCTTTTGACACTTCACCAAGAAAAACTAGGAACATAGGACCACTTAAAATCACATAGGTCCTCACCATATGACCCCTAAGATATCCTCAAATGATTACATTCATCACTACACATATCTATATATGCAAAACCTATCAATCATTTGCCTTGTACATGAAAACACCATAAACGAACCAAAAGTCAACTTGTAAGCAATTGTTCATATTGAATATGGATTGCTCAAACCTACAAAATCCATATAGATGATCTTCAGGGAGTCTAAAACATTATCCAATAGATAATTCTCTTTAAACATCCAAACACCATCAATAAAAACTCAAACATCCTTCTCGGGTCAGTTTTAGAAGAAAGTCAAACCCTCAATCAAATTTGGACCATAATAAATGCAAGTGTGTGACCAATCAAACCTCCAAATAATTTTTCCTATATTGATCTTGAAGCTCTCTACCACTTTGATTTTTATACCACCATAAAATTCATCCATCATCAAAATTTATTAACAAAAAATTGCATACTAGTTTTCCTTTGTAAATTCAAATATATTTTCATTATTTTATTTTATTTTATTTGAATTCCAATGGTCACTTTTTAATGCAAATTTGACCATGGAAACTAGTGAAATATTCTTCGGAGACCAACTTTGAACTACCATAAATTTATATATATATCATGTCAAGACCTAAAATTTGAAAAACATGATCTAGGAACAAATCTAAACAAACCTATGTGACCACTTTCTTTTGACACCTTCACATGTGTGAATGCTAACATCATCAATATGCTTACTTAGGTAGTTCTTCCAAGATGACTAAGATAACATAGACCTTCAAAAGACTATTTCATAGATTATTTTCACTTCCAAAATTATGCCAAGCATTTGTGACCCCTCATATGACCCCTCAAACATGGTCAACATATCACCAACATCCATCACCTTGCTTATCAAATTAAACACATCAGGGTCTATGCATGATGACTAAGGCACACTTTGTCATTAAGAACCATGCATATATATCAACTCATGAACACTCTTACCCACCTTAGGGACATCATTGAAAATACCTCAACAAATTGAACCAAAATGTTGGGCTCTTTTCCTTTAATCTAGTATGACTTTTCCTAGTCATGCACCTAAGAGAATAAGAGGTCTAGTGAGCTAGTGCACTTGTATATCACACAAGAAAGGTTATCACAAGCTCACTCAAAGCACATAACCTAATATCAGTTCCCATTGGTTTCTTCATGCATAGGTGTATTCATTTAGTTTATTAATTTAGGGTGCTCGACATGCACTTAATTATAAATATATACTTGGTTCCATGAATCTATTAACTATTCATTCATTCCCTTCTTAACTAATCACATCAAAATATGGGTACAAATTGACAATAAAAGAGCAATGATTCCATTTTATTCATAATCTGATTAAATAAGATACATCTTCAACACAAGAGCTTACTCTCATTACATGCATAAATCACATAAAAATTATGATGGCTCAATATTATAATTACCACCCAAACCACTTAGCAAAATTAGGGGGTATTTATACACGGTTCTACCCTGACCATTTAGTTACATAAACAATTACATAGTGATGACTCATCAGAAACCATTAACAAAAATGAGTCACAGGAAGTCATTACATTGAATTCCTAATGAATTAGGCATAACTACCCCTATATACTCTCTCTCTATAATCGATCTTCATTTTTGTGCACCTATCTTCTTGTAGACCAGTGCTAGATTCATGCTTGACTATTCTTCTTTATCATCTATGTGAACTATTCCCTAACTATCTCTCATTTCTATGCCATTGCCCAAGTCTTTCATTATTATTCGAGTCTTATGTTCCAAGTTCTTCTTTATTTCATGTATCCTTATTCTTCGTAACTTTCCTCTTTCACACCACTTCTGCACCTATGCTTTCTTTTACACCGTTGTCTTCAAAAAGTACTTAGGATAAATGGAAATAAAATTGAGGGCCAAATAGAAATGTTTAATAAATTTACACACACAAGGGTTAAGGGTCGTACATAATAGACAAGAAAAGTCTAATCTAATATGTACAATTAATAACATCAATGGAACATAGAACTAGATAATAGTCTAAACCATGTATATGTAATTAGACCATATCTTAGTAAATAGTATATCTATGTACACAATGTAAAATAGAGATGTTATCAAGACATTTGTAAAATTGTGTATAGCTCATTATTATGTGAGTCATTAAATGATAACACCTGTAAATATTTTAACCTATGGATAAGATGCCCATACATTAGCATGGTTACTAGGTAGAGGAAATTCCAATATTAGGTCCATGTGAGATTTGTATGTCTTGCATAACACTCATAAATACCTATGAAATGCATGTGTGATATAAAAATAGGATGTTATCTACCAATCATGAAATATATAAAATATGAAAATGATGTAAATCAAATGTTTAATCATTCTCAGGTATTGATTTTAGATTTTTATAATATTTTTTTCTTTTTTCAAAATTTTATTTTTTCTACCTTTTGTATTTTCAAAATTAGAACTGAAGAAACTAGTAAGTAAAGCACATGTTCAAAATTAGAAGAAAGAGAAGGGATTTAAACAATCTGAAATATGTGTCAATATAAATTGTGCATTGAAAAAGATGGCATGGCCATGTATGAACAAGATGCCCCCATAATATATGTGAATTGTAACTTTGAAAGGCATGTGGGAAGATAGAAATAGATGTCCAAATGAAATATTGTACATTTGTGTTTCATCAAATGTACACTTTATCAAAGTATGTAGCACACTTGTATGAGTAGTATAACACATAAAATAAATATTTTACATGAATAAATACTCTTGGATGAACTAGAACTGACTGAAATATCAAAAAAATGGTGATATTAAGGCTTTATGTGTTCTATTTATAATCTGGTTGTGAAAAAAAGGTACTGGTAAGATCAACCATCTTAGGACAGTAATGAAAGTCATTTATATCCCTTATTGATTGATATTATCCTTGTCAAAAAATGTAATTTTCTTGATTTAAACTATGGAAACATAGGTTAATTGGTAAAACATGGTAGTAGGGACCACTATCTTGGATGGTTCAAATATGTAAAGTGAAAAAGAAGAGCCAAGAGACCAAAAAAAGTCACTAGGATCCAAGGGCTATAAGAATTGTTGAAGTTGATCACATGTGAAAAAAATAGAAGAATAACATGAAATAAATTAAGAAGCTATGTACAATCATATATATATATTGAATTATTTACCTATTTTAGCATTTTAGAATATGTGGATATGCAACATAGTAACGAATGATCTCATTAAGATGAGATTCATAAGAATATATAATAAGTGGTATAAGGATCACATTTTTTGAACAAAATGTTCTAGATGTACATGAATCAAAATTAGAAAATGTATCATGTGCTATAATGAAACTATTTACTTCACTATTTGTGTAATTATGTAGGAGGAATAGCTCCAAGAGATGTGGAATGATTTTAAATTTGATTAGGAATAGTAGAAGATTGTGCCCAATGTTATACTCTATGAGGAACATGTTGATTTGTCTGTAACACCAATTTAGAAGATGTTATATGTGATTGTGTCATTTGTGAACTTGACATCTTTTTTCTATGTACTTGATTTTGTATTGGTTATTTTTGAGACTTTTCTACTTTTTTTTAATTAGTTGAATATAAATCTTTTGCATAGGTGCAATAACTATAAATGTGTTTTTTATTGAACAGGTATATCAATGAACTACAGTGGTAGATAGGGAGGAGGGGGTACCATAGATTGTAAAGGGTACTCATATTTGATTTTTGAAAGTTTAATTACTTGAATGCAATGAATTTACTTTATACCTATATGTACCATAAAAGGTACAACATGGAGCTTATGTATCCAAGGTCATCCTAATATCATGTCAAAGACCCCAATTTTTGGTAGAAGTAAAAAAGAGTAGATAGTATAGTGGGGTCCACTTTGTTGTTTCCTATTAAATGTATTGACACTTTTAGATGTTGTTGTATGTCATGATGTGTGTAACCCAATGAGTGAATTAATGTCATTGTGCATGCATTCTCACTTGATCCATAATCAACTATCACACCATGAATGGGTTGATGATCAATATAAGCTCGTATACACAAAGCATGAAAATCATAATCATCATCCACTATTTCACTATCATCAAAAGTAATCATAGGATGTGGTTGAGCATTTTTGAGTAACTATACCAATAATTCCATCTAATAGATGATCATATGATTGAAGAAGTGGATATGCATTGTAAGTATGATACACTGTTCAATTATGTTTGTATCATAATTTGGAAATGTCTCACTAAAAATATTCAACTTATCATTTTCATTTTTTTGAGGCTTAGTTTTCTCTATAGGAGTGCCTAGTTCAGTGAGATTATTGTCAATAATATCTTGAATAACTGCTTGAGCTTGAAAGATATGTTAATAGAATGACCATTGCATCTATGGTAATCATAATATGCATTGTTATCAAAATATTTACCTTGAGGTTTACTTATATAAACTTCTAGTGGTGGAGGTAGTGTAATAAGATTGCACTTAAGTAAATTTTGTATAAATTTATGAGTCAGTTGTGGTAATCTAAAGAATTACCTCCTTGGTTGATATGATAAAACAAGCTTGTTACTAGGTTGAAAAATAGCATTAGTTGTGATCTTTGCATATGTTTTAGTATCTATTGGCTTAGATTTGTAAGATGGTTTACTTTTAAACTTTTTTGTGGAAGTAGATGAAGGTGAATACTTGAGCTTGTTCAAAGTGAAAAATTTGACTTCTCTTTCTCTTACTGTATGACAAATTTCCTCAAATGAACTTTTTTTTTATAAAATAATTGACTCATGCAAAGGTATAAGTAAACTTTGTTTGAAAATATATTGAAATTCATTATCTACAAGGGTGTTAGTTATTTTGAAAATTATGGTCTTGTAACGAAGTATATAATCACTAATAGGATCATTAGTTCCTTAATTTAGTTTAGCAATTTGTGCATAAAAAAGTTTTTCATCAATGTTAATAGCAAAATTCTTAAGAAATTGATCTACTAATGGATTGAATGCTTTGATGATTGGATAGGTAAATCATAAAACCAATGTAAGGCATAATATTTTAGGCTTCATGGAAACAACTTAGTTAACAACTTTTCATTATAGGCATAATCCAAACATGCCACATGAAATTATCGAAGATGATGTTCTGTATATCCTTTACCCTAATATAATGAAATTTTAGGAGCTAAAAATATTATAGGTAGAGGATATCATGCAATATCATGTGATAATAGATTATGAATCAAGGCTTGTGAATCTAGTGATTAGCTAGATTTTCATATACCTTGCTCTAACTACAACACCTTATCATGAAAAAGTGAAATACTTTGCATGAGGGATTGTGTAGTAGGAAAGATATGTGATGTAGTATGTGTAGCTATCAAAGCACTTATATATATATATATATATATATATATATATATATATATATATATATGTTGTAAACATCATGTTTCCCCCAAACAAAGGTGTGATGTGAGAGCAATATCAACAATAGAAGTAGGAACACTTGTGGTAGAGTCTATAATGTGAAAGAGAGGTTCTTGTCGTGCATTAAAAGAATTTTTTTTTTCCATTTTTTGCACTTTTATATGATAAAAGAACTTCAACTATTTTGGGTATATTTGTGGCATTTGATGGATTTCTTCTATAAATATGGATAAACATTGAACTTGTGCATGATTTACTCCATTCAATTCATTAGGACGAATCCTATCTAAGTCTTCATGAGTATCTTGTGCATTATGATCATATTGATTATTTTGTTTATTATGATTATCTTTTTGAAAATATTCACGAGTAATTTATTCATCAAAATAAGAGGAACTAATGTTTGCATCAGTATAATCTATTTTAACATTGGTCAAAGGGATTTGAATGTGCTCAATAAGGACCCCACTTAACCTATCACTTTTCCTTGGAGGAATATAAGAAGTAAGGTTTTTAGATGGAGTAAAAAAATAACATGGAAAATATGTTGAAAATAATAATATGAAATGAAATTTTTAGAAACAAATGATTTTTATTGTGTATGGAGATCAATAAATTCCCCTAAAATATAAGGTCAAAATAAAGTTGTTGATGTATGTTTTATGCACACCAAAAAAAAATTTATGAGGTAGCCTCTAAAATTTTGGGATCAATGAAAAGCATTCACTCCAAGGCACGAGTTATAGGGTATTGGGTTTTGTAAACAATCTATTGGTGTAATAGTAGTGAGTAAGCTAGATTGTTTATCATGGATGGGTTGGTTATGGATGAATATAAATCTACTTGATATGGGTGGAATGATGATGTTTATAACCTAAAGTGGGTATAACTTTAAAATAAACTTAAAAAGGGAGGGAAAGGTAGGGTAGGAAAGGAGGCTTACGAACCACATTGATTGAAACCTTTCAAGACTAGAACTTGAGCTATAGGTTGGACAAGAGATCACAGACCAATGATTGTTATAAGATATTGTAGCACATCAAAAATAAAACATAGTTAAGATTTAAAGGGAACCAAAAATACAACATACTTAAACACATGAAATTAAAGGTCACCACATTTGTTAGACTGCAATAATACATATACAACGGGGATTATGATTTATATGCAAAAGATATTCAAATCAACTATATCTTAACATGAATGATTGTATATAAAATATAAATCATATAAAACCAAAAAATAATTAACCTTAATGATATAACTCTTACGCAATCCACAAGTTGGAGAATAATCAAGATTTGCACATCAATACCAAAATTACATAACTTATTTAAAATTTCCTATTAATCTTTAACAACCAAAATTATCCTCCCTTTGAGACTGGGAGGTTACAAGTATAAATAGGCTTGGGATGGGGAAGGCCTCTTCTCTCAAGAGAATTCTAATAATATAGTTACAAAAATAAGACTCGGATCCAAATCTCATGCACAGGATGCATGTACAATAGTTAGCCCAAAATAGAATTTCATAGCTAAAAATATAATATATACATGCAATGTATATTTGGAACCAAATCTCCAACTTAACAAAAACATGTCAGTACATAGTTATATTTAAATTGGTGATGATGTGGCACCACTAGCTGAAGAATATGGTGGAGTGATGGTTGGAGGGACTGAAGTAGCCACCATGGTTCTTTGTGGGATCAAAACTAGACTTGCTAAAGTTTGCATGACTATAAATCTTAAAAATTAGGAACCCTTAAATGATGTGGCAACACTAGAATTTGGTTGTGATGTCTCTTTTGCCTTGAGTTATTTAAATAATGTTTATTTTTCTTCAAACTCCTTATTAATGATGTTAAAATTGAGTAGGGAAGGTTTGAAGAGTTTGATGACCTCAGCCATCAACCTTGTTTGTTTAACTTTCAAGTTCTTGAATTCTACTCTCAATGACTTATCTCTCGTCACCCTATCCTTGAAAAAAATTACCAATTGAAAAATTTCATCATTTGTCTTATATATTTTTCCTTCAACTTCCTCCTTGAATTTGTTTGTAGCTACTTGGAGGAGGTTCTCAAAATTTGGCCTGTTGACTAGTTCATGTGTAGGAACAATCACATTTTTAACCCTCATGTCTTTTATAATTTCTAAGGCCCCACTCTAATGATTTGATAAATATCCCAACATAATATTCATATGGTTATGGCAATTGAGGGAAGCATCCCTTTTTACAATTACATATTTAAGGCACCATGATGCATCCATGTTGGACATTAAGTTCAATTGGTTGAGGGCACTAGATCTGGAGCATTGGATCAAGAAATTCAACCTTTTCTCTAGATATTTAATTTGGTGCCAAAGTTTGGTCACATTTTTTTGTTTGACTAGTTTATTTCTCTAAGAACCCAGACATTATACAAAATGTTGTATAGCTTAATAGTTGCACTCTGCACATCATCAATTATCTCTCGAGGAACATGTATAGTCTATCTCTATTGTATTCTTTTTTATGTTTCCTCTTTGATCTTGTACATATATTTCATAGCATCACATTTTTAATCCATAAAATCATAAACATCTTCAATATATTCATTAGGATCCCTTAAATATTGTCTGGCTTTCTTTGCCAAGGGAAACATATTTTTTCTTTGTTCAAAATCCATTTCTTCATTTGTATCAAAATTCAATGTCTTCCTCTTCCTCACCCTTTGTATGGTTTCACTCTTTTTATCAAATTGATTAGATAATATAAGTAACTCTATAATAACTAGGTATGTCTCTCATCCCTTGCACTTTGCATCTCTTTTTCCCTTTCAAGAATAACAAGTTCCCCTAGCTCTTCATCTATTGGGCTTAGGTCTTTAGATGTGGAAGGTGGAGTCATTGGAAGATATGTTATTATTGGTGGTGCCAATGATGCACTTATTTGTATTGGGAATTGGAGAGGTGGATAGACAATCCTCTCCCATGGTGAAGGATCTCTCAATGGAGTGACTTCAACCACATATTTGGTTAATCCTGAAGTTGTCTCAATAGTCACAATGGCTAATTGTATGGGTGAAGACTGTGGCATAAGAAGCTCTAGTTGAGTTGAATGTTTCTTGAGAACTGGTGGCCTTCTAGAGTGTAACTAGAAACTGTAACCCTACTCTAAATATTGACTCCTATCTTCGGATCCTTTATTTATTTTGAAGTTGAAAGAATGGGAGAATCAATAGAAATAGATAAAAGAATATTTGGAACATCTAGAGGTAAATATGTAGCTAGAATATCTACACTAGAAATTTATGAAACAAGAGAAGAGACTACCTCACTTATGTTTTGTCTTTGTTCCTCCATGAGGATTTACTAATCCAAAGAGCCAACCAAAATTTCTTCTTGTTGAACACTTTCCATGTTCATAGCTATAATCTTTTCTAACTTTGCTTCCCCATCATCTAGGGTTAGATCTTTGCTTATTATAGACCTTGACCCATTCATTATTTCTACATCTTCTTATTCACCTTCATAAATTAAATACTCGACTAAAGATATTACTAGTGTAGGCTCCTCTTCTTTTGTTCCTTCCTCATTAATGGAATCCTCTATGGCAGGGAGACCAAAAAATGGCCTTTCTTCTTTTTGTTTTCCCTAAGAGGAGGTAAAATGACCCTTAGATTTACTTTGGTAAGTGACCATAGGGGGAGTGGAAGGAAAGGGAGATGGTGAAGTGATTGAAAGAGCTATACTGGTGGAAAGTATCATTATAGGTGGTGGCAAAGGAATGGTTGGAGGGATAATAGTGGTAGAAAGAGGGGTGAATGGACCAGGGGTTGGAATGGTAAGGAGTGCTTGAGAGGATGCTTCCTCATTGATGGTAGTGGATGGAGGTGGACTTACCAAATATGCCTGACAAGAAGAAGGAATGGTTGTAATTGGCATTAAAGAACCCTATATAAACTCAGGGAGACTAACCTAGGTGGTAGTTGTAAATGGTGTTAGAGGTATCACCAACAGTGTGCTCTTATATTGATTTGGAGGAGGTGTAGTTTTCTCCTTGGCAATAACTATTCCCAAAACTATAGAAGTAGTATCTAGAAATGAAGAGGGTAGTTAAGGATGGGGGAGGCCTCATAGAATTTCTCTCCTTATTTTGGGATTGGACTCCCTCTTGATGCTAGACTCTCCCTCTTCTAAATTTGTCTATTCTCCTGTAGGAGAGGGAGGTTGGTCTTGCCCTTCTAAATCTTGTGGCTAAGTTGGAGGCCACTGATGGCTACATGTTATCTCTTATTTTTCTTCTATCTCCTTAGTTTATTCTTTAGTAATCTTAGGGTTGTACTAAAAATATTGATAAAAAAGCATAAACATTTGTTTATCTTTAATTCTTTTCCATACCTTAGTATCATTTGATGCATTCATTAAATAACATCATGATCATATTCCTGGTGACTATATAAAATGTTCACCTTCTTCTTTTCCTTGAACTCCCTGAGGTATGTCCTGATTTTCTTCTTGGGGCTCCACTCCCTAAATTAGGCCACTTTTAGATTATAGTGGGATCTAATTCTCCCAACTTGGTAGAAATGTGACCTAACCACAAATTGTAGTTGTCTAATAATTATGAGTTTTATAATAGTAGGCCTAATGCTTAAGGCCAAGTTCTTCATCAATTCTATTGTAGAGTTGAAAGTCCACTTCATGTTCTACAATTTTGTCTGGCACATCACATGGTAGAAATAGAGGACCTACCTTTGTCCCTTCAATTTTAATAACTATGCAGTCAGGGAAATACTAATAATCCTCTACTTTACTAATGTTTTTTGTCATATTTTTAGATAGCCTAAGCATCTAGGTGCCATAGATTTCTTGATATATTGGAGGATAGATTTCCTTACATATTCTCTGAATTTTATTCTTGAATCTGTATATAAACATGAAAGAGTAATCTTCATAGATTTTATTACCTAAATATTTTGTTGAGGGTTGCCATAGCTCTGCATGTGTCTTGTGGACTATGCCTAGGATGACATCCAATAGGTATGACATCATATAAAAATTGACATCAACTACCCTTTGATCAGGATAAAACATATATGCCTTTAACCTTGCACTTATAACTTCCCCCAAAGTAACTAACTTGTCTGAAGTTAAAATAATGTCTAGCAAAGAGACCCATTCCACTTGCACATAAGTTATACTTTCAAAACCAAATAGTCTTATCAAGTGGGCCATATCTATCTTGATTCTAGGTCTGAATTTGATAATGTTATTGGAATAAATGCCTCCTTTGGGATTCAGCCTATGGTCCTTAACCAACCATTGCTTTAATTTTCCATCAACTATGTTATGCTCAAGGCAAACATTGGTCGAGACTTGGTTATATGCAGTCTCAGGCTATGGAATTATGAGATACCTTTAAAAATCCCTACCAAAAATAACCACAACTACATTTTTTATTTTCCTAATATGCAAGTAAGCCCTATAAAATGTTCCATTGAAAAATAAACCTCTAAGTAGGTCCATGCAAGGCATTACCTATGGTTTTCTTATTTCTAGATGCAAACTTGTGTTTTAATGGGTATCAAGTCATCGATATACTGCTTCTCATCAACATACAATTGGTCTTCAGTAGATTAGGGTGCCACACATTCTATAACATTCCAAATCACTAAATAGTGGAAGAATTTAAATTCGAGGGAAATTTTATTGAACACTGTGTCCATGAATTCCTTGCTTCTAGCACAATAGTACATTAAGGGGGCTTGAGGATGTGCTTGCTTCAAAGAGGAGGCCATTCTATCAATTTAAACTATGTAATGTCTTCTACAAATCATTTGGTTTGTTCTTACAAGTTCATTGAAAAGGTTAGGGATCTTTTGATGCTTAAGGGCTCAGAATTGTAAAGTTTGATTGATAATTTGATGGAAAAATGACTAACCTTAGACTAGATTTTCCATATATTACCCAAAAGTCTAAGTCTTGAATGCATTTGTGTGTCATCAATGCAAATAATGGATTTTGATTTCATTCCCCTTTCAATTTGAATACACTAGTCAGCTTTGGTGGGTTTACTTTTTTTTGCCAAATGGTAACTATTCATTAACTTTACATGTCTAGTCATCACATTCTAGATAGTTATCAAATCCTCATTTACTCACTTCTTTTACCTAATGTCAAACTAATTTATGTATATTTTGAGCCTACGTCTTCTAGATTATGACACGGTCTAATTATCGTTCACTTGGGCCTTTAGATCTACATAAAAGCTTTATATACTCTAGCGCTGTGAGCTAACGTAAATGTGCCACATAGAGCAACCTCAGGCTGTAGGAACTCAGAAGCATGGGTGCTTGAGCCTTTTGAATCATGCACATCTATGTAAATTTTTTATGTGATGGAATTTTGACAAGTGGCATGACCTCAGGGCCTTAGAGGCATGGAGACTCAGAGCAACAGGACCATTAGTTCATTAACTGAGTATAACTTCCTTGAAGGTCCGGGCTAATAGAATATTCCACTTGTCATCTTCTCAGAGCTTGAAATCTCTGAGGTATTAGACCATGAGGCCTCAAGACCATCATAACTATGTAATGTTTCCATAGTTTTGGGTTGAAAAAAATCTACCAAGTGTCAAATGCTCAGAGCTCAAAAGCTCAAAACCATTAGACTATGAGAACATGAAACCATTAGAATGTGTTAATCTTCCCATGGTTTTGGATAAATTAAAGTGTGCCAAGTTTTAAATGCTTTAAACTTGGAAGCTCAAAACCATTATACTGTATTTAAATTTAGTTTTAAAGCTTTCATGGTTTTAGGTAGATGAAAATGTGCCACATGTCCTATTCTCAAAGCTTAAAGACTTTGAACACGTAAAATTTTTTTGTTAAATTTGAAGGCTCCATGTAACATATGAATCCCACCTATCAAACTATTAAAACTCAAATACCTCAAAGACTTAGAAATATTTGCAAATGACTATAGGTTCTAGATAATGTGGTGATGCTACCTATCCTAATCTTGTGTAATAAGGGTAGTGCCTAGTCGTGAATGATTAATAAGTCTTCACTGATACTCTTAAAAACATATAAAACATAGGAAATAGTAGGATGAAAACATTAGACCTATTAGTCCAAATAAATCATGAAAGCTATGAAAACCCAAGGTTTAAGATAAATCAAGATGACCATTCAGGATTTGATTTTCAAATTTTTGAATTTTTGTAAGTTTAGACTTCTGAAGACAACCTAACTTTTGCATGAATAAACTCATATCATGGATTCCTAAGGTTTATAGGCCCCAAATAATTTTTTTCAACAATAATGGGTCCCTGTTTGAATTTTCTAAAATAAGGTGTGTGTGTGTTAGGGCACAAAAAAGTGATTTCAATGTCAGATATTAGATCCAAGGTCAAAATAAAGTGTTTTTAGTGTCAAATATTAAATTCAAGGTTGAAAAAAGTTATTTTACTATCATACATTAGGTTTAAGGTTGAAATAAGGTTATTCTAGTGTTGGATGCTCAAGAATTTATCTAAATCCTAAAACATTTTTTTTGAATCAATGTTTGAATAAAAAGTGGGTTCACCAATATGTTTTATTGGAATTTTGAATTAATAAGTGTATTAAACCTAACTTAGATAAATTAAATAGAATGACAGAAAATACTATAAATTAACTTGCGACAAGAAGAATAAAATTAAAGTATTGAAATCGACAAAACATGATCGAATAAAAGAGGACTAATTGTGAACAAAAAAAGACTTCTATTATTTATTGTCTGTAATATGACTGTGAAATTTAACAAAAGCTGGAACTGATCGATAGAGACTGATTCTATAAGTGCCATAAACACTATGACTGAGACTGATGAAGGACATGATAGTCCAAAGTGAGAAAAGATCGACTGGAACTATTGTCTTAAGTTGGTCAAATTTTTACTCTTGAAAATTAGTGAAATCAAGGCACGATGGTCTAAAATATCTAAAATTATGCCTATCTACATAAATTTAACCTTTAGATGCACACAAAATACTTACAAATGGCTTATTCAAAGTTGAAACCCTAATAAGGTTTGTAGTGGCTGAAAACTTGAAAATAGAAAAAAGGGGGAAGTGTAATGGGTTGAGTTGGCCTCAATCACCCCATTGATGATTGGTTATTTCCTATGTATCTAATACCCTGAAGATAGAAATCAAGCCCATGTAGTTATTCCACTTAGAGTGCTTTATAATATTTTGTTCATTTGATTATATGCATGCATCTAGAGATGGCTTAAATACTCAAAAACAATACTTTACTTGGATAAAACAAGCTCTTGACTTGGTTAAGGACTATTTTAAATGATTATAATCATATTTGGGAAGAATAAGGAAGTTTTTCTCAATGTGAAATAATGTATGTCTTTCTATTGAAATTGCCAAGTGAATGAATATGTGAATTCGATGTGCCTTTATAGCAATGCAAAAGGGGAAACCCCCATGCTACCTAGCCTAAATATATACCAACCTATAAGGGAGGGTTTAGGGCTGAAAAGTGATTGTTAGAAGAATTAAGGATAGGATCAACATATTAGGGGAAAAAAATGTTTGCCACTATTGTTCCCAATCGGTCAATCTTATTTTGAAGGGAAACACACAAATTTTGGGATTTGTAATGTATCTACAGATGCATAGAGAAGCTTTTTACTCAATTTAAAACATTTATGTAGGCATAAGATATCAAATTAGAAAATAATAGGTCCATATAGATGCTTAGGATAGTTTGAGGTGGCAAAATAGGACCAAATTAAATGCTCAAGTCAGTTAAAGTGAAAGTGGGCCAACACTAATACTATCAAGTATTCGTGACTAAATTGGTGTGTTTTACATGTATTTTGGCCTTTTTTTCCCTTGTCTTCTTCTCCTTCCTCATGTTCTCCTTTTCCTCCTTAGTTTTTTCTCTATGCTTATTTTTTGTTGTTTCAGGTTTTTTTTATAGAAATGTAGTAGTGTGATTCTAGTTTGCCATGACCATACCACTATGGTTATGGTCAATTTATTTGTGGGTCCTTATGAGTCTTGTTTTTATCCCTCATACCTTATGTTCTTCTTTTTTTTCATTTCCTATCCATTGTGTGTCAACTTACGTGTTAGTAAGGCCCTACTTTGAATTTGGGAAGTCTATAAATACATAGGTGTATTAATGCATATAGGAGAAGGGAATGATGAATAAAATGAAAGAGTATGAGAAAAAAAATCCAAAGCAAGAGTATAAAATTTATCAAAAAATCATAATTTAAATGTTTAGAGCAAAATTTGATTTAATATTCAAGTCTTCAGTTTCATTATGCCTCTTGTTCATGCTAGTGCAAAAATTCAAATAGGGATTAGGGTTTGCATCCACAAATTATTTGTGGAAGTGCATTTCATGATGTATTTCATTTTTTTTCTAGAATAGGGGTCTAATAATAATGGATGGATAAAACATGGCTCTCATTGACTTTCCTATTTTTGTATTGGTCTTTGATGAGCTTTTAGGGTTGTAGAGGAGATTAGTTTTCATATATTTGCTTAGAATTATAGAAAAGTGAGTGAGGTTTTTCAGAGCCTAAAAACATAGGAAAATGATTTTCAAACTAGTTTTATAGTATTTAAAAGTTTCAAACACAAAAAATGTGTGTTCACTAGTGATAATGATTTTACCCAAAAAAATTAGCAAACTATGGCCAAAAAAAGCTCCTAAGAGAGTGAGCAACGTACTGTTAAATGACAAACATATCAAAACTAATTTTATAACTCCATTCCCCTGGTTTTCTTCAATAAATTTGATTTGTTTTTTGTGAAGCAACACCTATGACCAACCAAAAAATATCTTCTCCTTTCCCTAGACTAATAATAATATCTAAAAATAAGAAAAATAATTAATGTTTTGGGGCTTCTATTGAGGGTGGGTTAGGTTTTTTAAGAATTGTCTACTTCTTAGGACCCTAAACAATAAAAAATATAAAAAATAAGAAATTACATAATAGGAGATAATTTCACTGACATACAAAATCCTAAAGGTGTGTAGTATGTGTCCTTCCCCCTTATAATTATTGCTCTAACATGAATTTGTGTGCTACAATGAAAAATGCTATAACGATTTCTTGATCTCTCTAAAATGCATGCGAGTGCTCAATAGATCCCCTATGAAAATGTTAAGTGTAAACACATCTTTTTCACCATTTTAATTAGAGAGATATAGAGATAATCATTTATTTGTGCATATGCTTATCCACCAATCTAATTGAGCAGTCATTGCTTAGGGTTTCATACTTCCTTTGGAGAGAAAAATCTTATCTTGTGAGAAAAGTCTTTTGGATGCATAAGATAAGTCTTGTAGCCAAGAGCTAACCTATCTTTGTTATCCTTAAGAACCAAAATAGCCTCTTTTAAAAAACCATTTTCCAAGGGAGATATTGAGGCTAGGTGGGTTCATCTTCAAGGTAAGTATTCCTAACCCTTGATCCTCTTTTATTAGTAGAAAGATTTGCATATGTTAGCTTATGAATATATTTCTCTCTCCATACATTATGATTACCTCTACATTGAATTAATTATTATTTGGTTTGCTTCTCTATACATGAGTGAAATGTATGCCATTGCTAAACTAGTACAAATATTTTAAATAAATCTATTTGAAATACATTAAGAGATTCCAATCTCAAGGTTTTTATCTTGGATTTTTCACATACCACTTTGATTAATAAATTCATTACCTTCTCCTCTACTTTTCCATTGATTGGTGACAAATGGCATCCATCTAGCTACATCAATGTGTTGCGCTCGAGAACTTATTTTCAGGAGAAAGAATGCTCCAAACTGAACCATATGACCAAGATATTATAATTTTTTCTAAGCAAAGGAAAAAAATTATTAAGTCATGGTCAAATCGACATCAAAATTAAGGTTGAATTCACATGTGACAGTCAAATGAACATCAAATTTAAGATCAAACATAAAATTGAACAACACACTCCATTACACTCCACCCCACCATTGTCATTGTAGAATGCCTATTAGTGTGATGAACTATAATGCATGTGTATTTATAAACAATTTAAATTCAAATTAGGACCTTATTGGTGTCAAAATTGACATCAAACAATTAAACACTAAAAAATATGGATGCACCATGACCAAAAAATGCCACTAAAAGGCTTAGGTGCATGAGTGATGTTCCAAACAAATACGAGTGTGGCTCACACTCTTGACACAAAGCTCGAGATAATTGAATAAATAGAATGAGAAAAAAAAGAGAAGAGAAGAAGAGAGAGACATGTTCCCAATTCACAGATGTACTAATAATGCTTAACTTGAACTAGTAATCAAAAGTTATAAAAAAACATACTAAAATGATATAATTTTATGAATAACAAATAACTGAGAAACATTTTTATATATTTACATTCATTTATTTTTAATAATAATCATAAGGTAAATTAACTCACTCAACACAAGCACCATAATTTTGATAATATTTTATGGAAAAAAGTGTAAATACAAAGTGCCCATCAAATTTAACCTTAAATAGAGACTCCATCAATATAGTTATGCTTATTTTATCTTACCAAACTAAGTGACATACTCTCTATAAAATATTAAATATGAGGTTTAAAATATATTTTTTTATATATATCTTAATTATAAGATTGGCCAGTTTACATTCATTCTGAATATAAGTGGGGTTTCAGTCCTCATACATCCTCTTTACCAATTTATAATACATGTCCTTACCAATCTACAAATTTTATATTTTCAGTGTAAATAACCTATACATTAAGGACTTAGTCTCATAGTATTACAATTGTGAAAATATTTAGTGGGTAGAGATTATTTAGGAGAAATTATACACTAAAGTGGTCTCATGAATTTTTAAAATTGTAAAAATTATCCATGCACATGAAATTTAAGAGGTTTGAATATAAAAAAAATTATAGCATAAATTTTTATTGGCTGTAAAGTACTTTTTTTGTGTCTAAATTTTTTCTGCAAGTGATGCAAATTCTTAAACTAGCGTTTGTCTATCTCTGAAAATTTCTTTCATTTGCAATCATTGTTTCTATTTTGAAGAAAATATTCAATTTTTTGTAGTTGAAAAAAAATTAAAGTTACATGAAACCAGCGAAGACTGCAAAATAATGCAGTTGCCCCTTCCATGAGACCATCCTCTAATAAAATTTGATCCTAAATTGTTTCGATAAAAATGCAACCGCTTTAACCATTTGTTACCCAACAACCAATATGCTTTAAATAGAGTTGATATAATATAAGTATAGATGATTTTGAATATGAGTTGACATATAATTTTTTTTGCATGCGTTAAATTCCCATATAGGTAGGATGGTCGACATTCTCGCAAATACTTTCCATTGACGAAATAAAATGCCGTCTTATTCGTCTTCCAACGGCCACATTAATAGAATCCATATATTTCCCACTAATTTGGACGTGTGCGGTTATTCTCTCTTCCACTTTGTTTAGAAAATTCAATCAAGCCACTTCACGTCAAACGAATTTTTTTGACACTGAAGATGTGACGCTGTCAATACTTTTCACTCTGTGACATCCATATTTATGTTTTTAATATTAAAATATAATATTTTTTAAGTAGGCCGTATTATATGTAAAGTAAAATTTTAAGTAGTTTAAAATTTTAAAATATTATAATAAATATATATATTTTATATAGATAATTGAAACCTCCTATCAATGACAATTATTTAATCAAACATTACCGCTAGTATAATTCATAGTTAGAGAATATATTTATATATATAAACATTGTAGAGAAAATATATATAGTTATAGTATAAGATCCGTAATCACGGCCATCAAATTTAGTTGTACGGATTCTCGTAGGTTGGCATTCTGTGTTACGTTTCTATACAAATGCTCTACGCATGCACGTGTAAATTTTCCGGAGTTTGGGGCCAAGCTAGCAATCATTGCAACGCCATTTTCTCATGCTAGTTTTAATTTATAAAGCCCAGTGACCGTCTGATTTGCTTTACTATTTTTTATTCGAAGAACGCTTGCGAGCGGGAGAAAGGGAGGAATATCAGTTGTACGAAGACAAGGATATTTTTTCCTTGTTCTTTCGATTTCGAGAAAAACGAACGAAGCAGTTGGAAAACGGCCACTCATGGCACACAGTCCATATTTGGCCGAGCATCTGCAATTATCTAAGCCAACCAATAATAATAATGGTGACGAGTCTGCAGATTTGGAGGCCTCGGAGGGCACGGCTCACCTGATAAGTCATGGTATGGTAGGCTACGCAAAAGAAATTCATTTGGTTTTATTGATTATAGTTGTTTATAGAGCCTCGATATGGTATGTGGAAAGTGTTGCAGATCCGTGGTATCAAGTGGGGTTTGTTCTGACGACGGGAGTGAACAGTGCGTATGTGTTGGGGTACTCGGGAATAATCATGCTTCCTTTGGGATGGATCGCGGGCACTCTCGGCTTGATTGCAGCGGCCTTCCTATCTCTCTATGCAAATATCCTCCTCGCGCGTCTCCATCAAACGGGAGGCAAGCGACATATTCGATACCGTGATCTCGCTGGTCATATCTATGGTGCCTACAATATTAACCCTCAATAACCTTACTTTGCTTTCTGCAGTTATTATTAGGTTCGATTATTGCTATTTTCTTGCACTCGAAGTTGGTATCACTGCAGTGAAAGAATCGTTTAACAACTCGAGTCTCGACTGTATCGGTGCCAGTGGTCAGCAAATTAACTTCTATTTAAGAGTGACCGATAAAAACGTGACTTTGGGTAGCGTGCCAGGTGTGTTGCATGACTTTGGGAAGCGTGCCATGTTTGTTTTTCAAAACTTCAATTCACCCTCGAACACCGTTAACTGCAATTAACCATGCACTGGTTTATGCCATACGGAAGTTGGTCATGGTACATAGATGTGTGGAACGATATTGTTAAAAGGACTTCTACACTTTTATGCACCATTCTTTCCATAAAAGTGAGACACAAACAAAGTTTTTGTGGGATGAAGGATTTTTGCATAAACATTGAGCTATTAGTTATATGTGGACGGGGGAATGCACTTTCAGGTCAAGGGTACCCAGAGAGTGGGTTGTCATAAACGTTGAATGCACCTTTACACAGAGGGACAACTTTCTTTGTAAGTCTATACTGCCCTAATCTGCATTTTTATAAACTCACTTTCCAAATTTTGCTGAAGTTTTTGGCTCTCCAAAATTTCTTCCAATTTTGTTTAAATGAGTGAGAAACGTTTTCCTTGAGGTCTCTATACCATTTAGTGCGGAGGCTGTTGCATTATTATTCATTTTTCTTCACCTGCCTGCCTTTTTTTAAAGCAGGAAATGTCCACCGAAGCATTAAAAGGTGCTAGAGACTGTCCTGTAGGAGACATTTCCTGCACATCTTCCCCTCTACCTGTCTCCCAAACGTATATCCTTTGCTAGGGTATGTTTCTCAATGACTAGACAAGGGGAAAGAAGTCAGTAGGTAAATGGTGTCCAGTAGTCCTTATAGTACATGATTACACTATACCCCATATTTGTCATAGGATATCACTTGTACATGCTCATAAAAAGAGTCAATAATTGTCTAATTATTACCAATATTATCATGACATGTAAGATTTATAACTACTACATACTCATTTTATAACATATACAATTATTGAATCATCTCCTTTTTTAATACATTTCAAACATCTTATTTTAAATCAATTAAAAATATGACTTTCCCTCCATTTCAATCTTCCAAATAAAAAATGTGAGCTAACAAGATCATGGGTTCTATGTTGATGTAATTTTTTGGTTCTCAGGTGGCATCTATGTGGCAATGTGAACCCACAAATTTAGGGTACACCACTATTGGTGTTTGTGATTAGGAGAAAAGACCGGTGCATGAAAGACATATCTTTGATGCTCTGCCAACTTGTGGCATGTGTACCTTAAGTGCAAGCAATTTATTTTGGGTGCACTGATTATTTTTTAGAAAAAATCAATACTTTTCTGTCTATTACAATGAAACTGATGTATTGCACAAAAGATCCTAGTGCTGAAGTAGTAGTTAAGGTGTAAGTGCACTTTTGATCATATCTAGACAACACAGGACACATGGTTCAGGAGAATTTCCAATGTCTTTGAGGCTCATTTAAACATCTTCCATCCTCCAAATTCTTAAAAAGATCCTCACAAGCCTAATGAACGCAAGAACATCTCATAACTTTATTTTCGGAATTATTTTTTTCATGTTACATTGCATAGTTCTTTTACTTGAAACCACACAAAATACCATGTCTGATCAATTTAGACATTTGCGTCCTTTCATTTATGGCACTATAAATGGGGACATGGACTGCTTACAAATGGCAATAAGCTTTGCAAGTTGTAACTCTATGCCAATTTAAGTCACTGGAACTGATGAAAGAATTGTTTCTGTAACTCTTCTCACCTGTTTCACACTTACATGGAAATTTTATGGACATCTCTCACTTATAGTACATTTATATTATTTGAAGAAGCTAAGTTCTACACACAATTGCTGCTTGCCTTTTTGGTTGCTATTTTAAATTCCAGTACGAACATAGCTTATAGGTCCAGTAATAAAGTGCTTTATAGGTTCTATACTAAATTGGGTCACGGAATATTCCTCGTTGGGGATTGAATTCAGTACCGTTGATGCTGTAGAGTGTAGACCACCAGCCTTGGGCTCAAACCTCTTTATTCTAGAGAAAAGTGCTAGTTCTGTCTTGGTTTCCATCTCAGATTCCTTCCTCCATGCCTGATTTTGCATAAAAATGCAAGTTAATTGCAATGGGATGCTCAATGTCCTGATCGGATTTTCAAATGGCTCATAAAAGCTGGATAGAAGTGTCGTTATAAGTTTTGATTCTTCAACTGGTGCCCCAATCGTTGCTAGCTGCTCAAAAAGTGACATTAAACAATTGATGTGTTCAATTGTGGAGTCAATCTTTGTTATCTCCAACTGGAAAAGCATTCTCAAATAGTGCCTGGTTTTAATATCTTTTTATTCATACAAATTAAATAGATTATTGCTTGTTTCTTTGGAGGTTTTTGGTTGCCTCTATGAATCACTTTACTGTTTGGAAGGTTCAATATGATGTATGCAAGCACTCTGCTATCTCATATGTTCTATTTTACAATTCGTTCTTTCCCTGTAATGGGGTTAGGCCCTATCCCATCCACAACTTTGAAAAGGTCTTGCTTAAGAAGTAGCATCTTCATTCTTGGCTTCCATAGATGAGATTCAATTCTACTGAATCAGTCAATCAATTGCGTTCAAGCCAAAAGAAACTCATCCAGATGCAGCCATTGCCCTGATGTCTGGCATCTCGTTGACTTTTTGCACTGAAAAGAAACTAAATTTATCAAAATGCTGAGGCCATCTATTACAAAGGGAAATCTACAAAATGAATGATGCTAAATTAAATTGAATCTGCATGATTATGGACATTTGAGCTCTGTAAACTGATAGTATGATACTGATTCAGGGAAATGAAAATTTGAATTCCTTTTCAAAAAGAAATAGATAGATTTTATTTGTAAACTCAGCAATAAGCAGAGCTTTTCATCAGGTGATAGTTTCTGCTGGATAAATAAATGACAATATACCTGAATGATGCTAATGCTTGCTGATATTGTTAAAACAGAAAAATAAGACTGACAACGACAAATGGATACTTTATCCCAACTCAGAAAACAAGGAATATGCCTTTAACGAGAATGTTTCCAAGATAAAAAATACCATACAACAATGAAGACTTTTTTGATGGTTCCAGACTCCAGACAAGATTCCCACGTGCACTTTTCTTCAACAATCACATATTTTCACTTTACCCACCAACTGTGAAATGCCTAGAAGACCAACAATCACAAATTGATTAACTGTCTAACTTCTAACTATTTCCTTCCCCAAAATAAATGTCTTTGTGGACAACAAGACCCTATGATAGACCTTCCGCTCCATCAGCAGAGGAGATTATGTACAAATGTAACAATGTTCCGATAGGTTGGCTCAGTCAAATAAACCAATTGAATTGATCTTGATCAAGAAATTCTCAATGCTTTGAGTAAACCTCTAGCAGACTAATCTCATAGCTGATTTAAAATACTATTGCTAATATGACACAGCCAGTTTTGTTCTGCAGCTTAAACTGAGGTCAGCTAAAATTAATGATTCCAACTTAAATTGCTAAAGCTAATAGTAACTGATATTTTTCTTATTCCCATAAGTAATGACTTATTTAAATGCTTAAAACTGCTACCATATAATGTTACTAAGATGCCTTGCTGTTCAGAAGAGAGAACTAAATCAATTTAGAAGTTTGCTTGCAAAATAATATACAAATTCAGTTAAATAAATTGAACTACTTGAAAGCAGGGGATATGGCAAGGCAGTAAGGTTGGGTGACATGGCCTGTAAAAAAAGATTTCCTCAATAAATAATTTTGAAACTGTTGGAGACAAACACAGAATAAACAACCAAACACAGAATGCTCTCTTATGCCAGATGAGTAGAGTGAACAAACAACTCAGAAAACATTTACAGACTTGAAACCAGACACTTGAAAAAACACATAAATATAGAGAGTAAGATTGCCAAACAGAATACAGAATAGCTATATATGCATTAATCTTTGCCTGAATGTCTTTACAAACTTTTATAATTCACTCCTTCTAACAGAGCTGCGCTGCCCACATAGTTATCTGCTGTTTTTGAAAGAAGCAGAGCTTCGCTGTGTTTTTTTCATCCTTTTTTAAAGTAGAGCATACAAAAATATTAATATGAAAAACAAAGTAATGAAAGACGTGTCTAAGAAATCTCTTGAAGCAGCCGGAAACAAGAGAGAGAAAGAGCATTAATTAAATTAGGTGAGCGTAGTAGATAGGTATGCAGTCAACAGCAAAAGGTTTAAAGAGAATTTAATGCAAAATGGCGAAGAGATAAGCTGCGGCAGGGGAAATTAATTAGTATGCGGAGCTGGAAGCCATGTCCTCCAACACTTCCCCTTAATTTTCATTGCCATATATGTCAGTTACGCCCATGCTTTTCTGGAGATACTCAAACACGTTCTTTGCAAGCGGCTTTGTAAAAATGTTTGCTAATTGCTCTTCAGATTTGCAAAATTCAAGACATATGTTGCCATTGTTCACCAATTCATGAATGAAATGATAACTAGTGTCTATATACTTGTTGTCTTTATGAAATACATGGTTTTTAGACAATGCAATGGCTGAATTGTTATCACAAAATATTTTTGTAGCTTCTTCTTGTGTGTGCCTTAAATTTGAAAGTACTCTTCTCATTCACACTATCTGGCAAGCTGTTGATGTGGCTGCAACATATTCCGCTTCAGTTGATGAAAGTGTCACAATTAGTTGTTTCTTTGATGCCCAAGAGATAGCACTTGATCCAAGATGAAAATCATAATCTGAAGTGTTTTTTTTTATCATCCATGCTACCTCCCCAATCGCTATCCGTATAACCAATTAGCTTGAAATCATCTGAAGATGTATATGTGATTCCAAAACTCTTTGTTCCAGCTACATATCTTAGTATTCTTTTTCCAGCTTTTCAATGTGATTCATTTGGTTTGTCCATGAATCCAGAAATGAGACTAACCCCAGACATGATATCTGGTCTTGTGGCGGTAAAATACTTGAGGTAGCCAACTAATCTTTTGAATAAAGTTGCATCAACACTAGGACTTTTGTCATCCTTGCTAATTTTTAAACCCAATGCAACCGGTGTAGGGGTTGGATTCACTTTTGTCATCTTGAATTTCTTCAACAAATCACTAGCATACTTTGACATATAAAAATGCCTTGATCACTGACTTACCTCTATCCTAAAAAAATATCTCATAAGCCCCAAATCAATCATATCAAATTCACTTTCCATGGATGTCTTGAATGAGTTAATTGACATATTACCAATGAATATCAAATCATCTACATACAAACAAACTATTAAGATTTGCCCTTGATTATTCACTTTCACATACAAGGTAGGTTCATTTCCACATCTATTAAACCCATTTTTCATGAAATAAGAATCTATTATGTTGTACCAAGCTCTAGGAGCTTGCTTCAAACCATATAGTGCCTTTTTCAGCTTGTATACTTTCTGTTCTTGTCCTAAAATTTCATAACTAGGTGGCCGTTTTATGTACATTTCTTCCAAAATGCCATTTAAGAAAACTGATTTTACATCCATTTGGTAAACCTTCCAATTATTTTGAGCTGCTATAGATAAGACCATTCTAATGGTATCCAATCTTGCCACAAGTGCGAATGTTTCATTGTAGTCTATGCTAGGTTGTTGTGAGAGGCCTTTAGCTGCTAGTCTTGCCTTGTGTTTCTCTACTTTTTCATTAGCATTATACTTTGTCTTGTAAACCCACTTAACTCTAATCACATCCTTGTCTTTAGGAAGCTCTACCAAATCCCAAGTTTGATTCTTTTCAATTGATTGAATTTTCTCATCCATTACTTCAATTCAATTATCATCTTCAATTGCTTCTTCAAAATAAATTGTATCAGCTTGTGTTAAGAATGCAAAATTAGAATGTAAATCAGCGTTTTCAGCGTCGTGTATTTCATCATAATTCTCCCTTAAACTACGTGTCTTCTTTGAAGTGTTTATAGACCTTGATCTTAATGATGCAAGTGTTGGATTAAAAGACTCACTGCTATTATTACTTGCTAGAGTAGCTGGATTTGGAGTGGTAGGTGCCTTAAAAGGTGTTGTAGGAACATTTGCTTATGTAGTAGGATTCACAACTTGAATTTCATTCTCTTGTGGAACATTAGCTGCAATAGTAGTTGTTTTGTCTATGCTGTCATCCCATGCTTCTTCAACAAACTCAACATCACGGCTTATTATCACCTTCTTTGTAATAGGATTGTATAGCTTATATGCTTTGGATTGGTCACTATATTCCACAAATATGCACTTCTCTCTA
Source organism: Torreya grandis (assembly GCA_037957365.1). Taxonomy (NCBI): domain Eukaryota; kingdom Viridiplantae; phylum Streptophyta; class Pinopsida; order Cupressales; family Taxaceae; genus Torreya; species Torreya grandis. Next base: position 1,247,960 of record JARHVA010002650.1, read on the forward strand.
TCATCTAGTTTTTTTCTCAACTCTTGAAGTATCAAGGAGTATGCCACACATCCAAAAATTCTCAAATGTGCAATATTATGCTTCCTTTTACTCCAAGCTTCTTCTGGTATTTTATTTATCACTGATTTTGTTGGACATTTATTTAATATGTATATTGAACATCCCATGCTTCGACCCAATACTCATTTGGTAGGTGTTTGGTTTTTATCATACTTCGTGCCATTTCCATAATTGTTCTATTATTTCTCTCAGCGACTCCATTTTGTTGAGGAGGATACCTTGCTATAAATTGTTTCTTTATGCCATATGCCTTGTAAAAATCATTTGATATGTATTCACCACCTCTATCAGTTTTCAATATTTTTATATAATGTCCACTTTCTTTCCAAACTTTTGCCTTGTACTCTTTAAAAACAACAAATACATCTGATTTATATTTCAAGAAATAAATCCAAACTTTCATGCTGAAATCATCAATAAATGTGAAGAAATAAAGACTTCCACTTATGGATGGTGTTTGCATCGGTCCACAAAGATTTGAATGGACTATCTTAAGTGGTTGCCTTGCCCTATAAGATTTACCAACTGAAAATTTATGCCTATGTTGCTTTGCAAGTATACAACTCTCACATTTTCTCTTAAGTGGCTCTATTGATGGCAATCCATACACCATTCTGTTTCTATATAATAGCTGTAATCATTTGAAGTTTAAATGTCCAAATCTCAAATGCCATAGCCAAGATTCATTTTTGTATGAAGCTTTGAAAGCTAATTCAACAACCTTTTGCAATCCTTGAGGCTCTAAGAATAATTCACTTTGGATTCTAAGAGGAAACATTCTATTTTTGTCATTTCAACTTTTGCAATTAGCCTATTGCTTGGTTTCTTGTCTAAAATTACACATTCACCATTTTCAAAGTATATTTTATATCTTTTTTGCACTAATTGCTCAATGCTTATTAGATTATGCTACAATCCAAAAACATAGTACACATCAAGGATATGTTTCTTTTCACCTTGCTTAGTTCTTATGTTAATTGACCATTTTTCATTACCGATACTTGGTGATCATTGCCCAATTTTATCACTGATTTTATAGAATCATATATTGTTGCAAACATCTCCTTACTTCCACTCATGTGATTGCTACATCCACTATCTAGAAACCATACCTCAGAACTCTCTTGTGCTACATTGCATGTTATCAACATGGTGTTTTGTTCACTAGTGTTGGGTTGATCTTTATTTGTAAAGTTTGTTTTTTGTTTATTCATGTCATATTGCCTTGTTCTACATTCAGATGCAAAGTGCCCAAATCTTTTACAATAATAGCATTAAGTGTTTGTTTTATCATACCTTTCACCTTGATGCTGGCTATAAAAATGACTGCTGCCTCTACCTCTTATTGGTGTAGAATGTGTATGTGGGCTTTATGCTAGTCTTCTGCTTTCAAATTTTGTATTTTCTCTTCCTCCTCTTGGTGTAAAACGTCCTCTACCTCTACTATAATTTGTTCTCTCTCTTGTTCTGTCAAATGAAAGTTTTGAATGCATTCTCCAATGATGATGCCTCTGATCGATTTAATCTTTGCTCATATGCTAAGAGTGATCCCATTAATTCATCTACTGATAGTTGAATAAGATCTTTGGATTCCTTAATGGCTACTACAATTGAATCGAATTTTGTAGGCAAGCTTCTAAGTATTTTTTCTACAACTTTTTGATCTTCAACGGTTTTTCCATAAGATCTAATCTGATTTACTATTGCCACTGCATGAGTGAAGAATAAATCTATTGAATCTGAATCCTTCATTTGTAGATTTTTGAAATCCCTTCTAAGCATTTGTAATTTTGTTGTTTTCACCTTACTTGTGCCTTGGTATGCTGTTTGCAAACTATCCCATCCCTGTTTTGATCTTGTGGCAGTTGCTACTCCTGGAAAGATTGATTCTTCCATTCCCTACTGAATAAAAAACAATGCTTTGGCGTCCTTGTTTTCCTTCAACAAATCTTTCTTTGCTTGTGAAAGAGCTAGATATGTTTGTTGGTCTATTGGTTTAGGGAATCCATTTTCAACCAAATCCCATATATCTTGGAGGCAAATCAGGTTTTTCATCTTAATGCTCCAATAATCATAGTTTTTGCCATTAAAAATTGGAATTTGGGGTTGTGAAATACTTCCACTTACTCCTGCTATGATTTCTCAAAATAACAATCTCCTTTTCCTTGCTTATTGTTGTGAGGATTAGTTTTCCCTTTTTTTAAATAACAAACTAAAATATTATGCCTTACTTGGCTGTAATGCTCCCCCTTTTCGAATATCTCTGCTGCAATTCTTTGCCCCTTTTTTTGTTTCTAAATTTCTTCCTCTTCCTTGCTCTTTTCTTCCAACAATCTGCCTAGTCCTTTTATGTGCTCTGATACTAGATTGTTGGAGACAAAGACATAATAAACAACCAAACACAGAATCCTCTCTTATGCTAGATGAGTAGAGTGAATAAACAACTTAAAAAACATTTACAGACTTGAAACCAGACACTTGAAATAACACAGAATTATAGAGTAAGATAGCCAAACAGAATACATAATAGCTATATATGCATTAATCTTTCCCTGAATGTCTTTACAGATTTTTATAATCCACTCCTAACAGATCTGCGCTGCCCACATAGTTATCTGTTGTTTTTGAAAGTAGAGCTTCGTTGTATTTTTTTCATCATTTTTTAAAACAAAGCATACAAAATGATTAATATGAAAAACAAAGCAATGAAAGACGTGTCTAAGAAGTCTCTTAAAGCAACTGGAAACAAGAGAGAGAAAGAGCATTAAATAAATTAAGTGAACGTAGCAGATAGGTATGCGTTCAACAACAAAAGGTTTAAAGAGAATTTAATGCAAAATGGTGAAGAGAGATAAGCTGCGGTAGGGGAGATTAAATAGTATGCTAAGCTAAAAGCCATGTCCTTCAACAAAAACCGACTTTTTTATTATTGAAAAGCGTTTTCTAATAATAATACAGAATATACATCGCTATTCTTACAAAAAATGAGTGGTACGGTAGCTCACTCCATTGTATCAAATTGATCCGAAGGATCACGTGAAAGCAAATTATTTTAATTTTAAAAAAAGATAAAAATGGCTTAAAATAAAATCTTTTCAATCAAAAAAGTTTGAACATAACCTAAAAAAACATGATAAGTAGCCTTAGGGGCACCAAGACAACTAAGCACAAGAATTAGACAATGGGAGCAATCAACAAAGCTAGTGGAGGCGGGGGTCATCTAGCTTGTCATCCCAACCCTAGCCACTACTAGTGAGCGGATCTATTGTATGAAGTTTTGGCTCCAACACATCATTACTATTGTCTTTGTTTTCTCTATTCATTGACTTTTGCCTAGGCGGGGAAATGGCTAAAGACAACTGAGGAAACTTTCCTTGATTCAAATGCAAGCAAGGTTGAGCACCTCCATACTTTGTTGGATGAAATATTCCCATTTAGAAAAAATTCTGAATTCTCATTTTAATTTTAAATTCTATAAATTCACATTCAAGGCTACTTTAACACATACAACTCATAAAACAGAAAACCCAAATCCTAGTCTTTATTCCAATCAATAAACACATGAAATAAGGCTGAATACAAAGTTATAGAAGCAACAAATAAAGGTACAACAAGTTATTATAGCAAACTCTAGTTATAGAAAACCATAAATTCTGAGTTTAACAATAAATACCAAGGTACAGCAATCTTTGATCTTTTTGTACAATAGCAACAATAGTAGTAAATACTATTCCAACAACCCTGTTAGGTACAACAAATGGTATGTGGGAGATGCCAGTAGCTTAGGAGTAGGTACATCAGGTGCACGACAAGTTGTAAGGCCAGGTATAAAAACAACGAAGTCTCCAAAACAACAATCCTTCCTCAAACCCCAACGCAACAGTCTATAAATTATTTCAAATGCTCAATAGGGTCACACGCATTAAAACTGAAATTTTGGTCTTGATTTAAAGTACAATAATGATTCTTGCATGGAATCACCTCTTATGGACAAGAGGGTTTTCATCCTCAAATCCAACCTTGGAAACTAAGAAGGTTTTTGTCCTCCAAGATCTCCAAACAACCAAGGGTTTTCATCCTTGGACGGGAAAGATTGAGCACAAAACTCAAACTTCACAAGTTGAAAAGATGAATGGCAAAATAGAATGCCTTTCCAAATGAACCCAACACCTTTTTATAAAATTCACTTTTGCCAATCCACCCTAGCCCTAACCCAAAAGTAATTATAATTATTTTTAAATTTAATATTCACCTTGTTTCTCTTCATAGTAATAATTAATTTTTTATTTGGCCTTTTAATTAATCTGCTTTTTGGCCCCACTTAATTAATAATAATGACTTAAGTGTCCCTTTAAGTTATTATCATAAAGTGTCGTTTGGGAACAACGTAAAACATTATTATTAAATTATTCATTTCTTTATTTGAAAAAGGGTACATGACATAGGACAATTGGGGAAGTGCCCCCTATGCAATTAGTCGGGTCCCCTGAGTCTCCCTGCCGGAGGTAACCTACTCAGGGCCATGGCTTTGGAGTTTGTAGCAAGCACTAAAGTGGCTCACCGTATTCGTGTGTTGGAAATATTATTGTCATTGATGTCAAAAGGGACATTATGAGCATGTCATTAATGCTCAGGGATGATCATGGTGATCCTATCGGAGGTCAAGGATGATTGGAATGATTGTGTGCATAAATGGAGTTCATCCGGTTCTTCATATTGATCATCTAGACATTTTGGGTCTATGACAAGAAAAGATGAGAAGGCATTTTGCTGACATCACCATTGTCACGTGTGAACGAGTCTAAGAGAGCTGGTCATATGGTTGTGATCACATTAGTTCTTAGTTTATATGCGCTGAATCCCAGGTCACGCGATGTAGCATGACAAAAGATATGCCTGAGCAAAGTAGGGCTTCAGGACATTTTGACGGTGTTTTACAACATAGTCAAATTTGCAGATTGCAAGAAATTGATGAATAGGCATTTTGATGATGCCATATCTTGCACATATGAAGGCTTCAGGAGCAAATGGATATATGGATCGAATCTCCTATGTAAGAGGAACATATGCGCTAATTTGCAGGTCATGCGACTAAGCCCAACAAGAGTTATGTAGGTGCAAAGTTAGCCCTCTAGGCACATTGAAATGGTCTCCATGCTTAGACAAAATTTGCACAAATTCTTGCAAAGTTGTCATGCTTTTACAAAGATCATTTATGGACATTTGCAAAGGAAACAGATAGAAGATCTGTTATGGGTTTTTCATGAGCATCTTGAATATGTGGTTCACAGGTTCAAATGAATATGAATGAGCTCATAATTGAATTATCTTTGCTTTCAGACAAAATGGGGTTTCTCAGATAAACCCTAAGGGTTTAAGTCATGGTGTCAATAGGATTGTCTATTTTGATGATGACTGGATATGGCCGGCTCCTGATAGCTTAAGTTATAACTGAAGCCTTTGTCAATGTTGTAAAATTGGCCCCTCGACCTAGCAATTACCAGCTCCAACAATGATCAAAGGATTTAATATTTCCTAAGTCTTAGACTTTATATTATGTTCCAGCTTGATCAACGGCTATCGCTTCATCGTACATAGATGATCCAACGAAGCGCAACGAACTCAAATTGTCAAAAGGAGCTCTGAGTAAACGCGCAAGTTGCAAGTGTCACATTCGCGGAGCTTGTCAGACAGAGACCCAATCAACATAAGCTTGTCAGAGTTAATGATCGAGCTTATCAAAAGATTTGACGGTGAGTGGGTGATTATATAAAGAAGATCCAATGGAGCGAGTGGATCCAGATGGAACAAAGTGATCGATGTTTATCGACACAGTGACGAGTTAAAGATCGAGCATGTTTGGGAATATCGACAGAGTGAAAGCGATCCAAAGACCCAGGAAGAAGCGAGATGGATAAAGAGCTTGACGTTTAATGTCTAAACAGAGATAAAGAACGTGCATCTTTGAAGTTTGAATGGCACGCGAAAGATCGGATCAGGAAGATCGACAAACATGTTTTAAAGTTGACAAAGCTAAAGTTCGAAAGCATACAAAGATCGAATGGATAGTGTGAGCCTGTCAGAGATCAATCGAATGGACGCGATTTAAAGATGAGCTATTTGATTGAAGACCATTGGATCGTGGCGCGAAAGATAAGATCAAAGGTCAAGATTTAAAGTTATGTTTAGTCTAATGGTTAGTTGCAGGAACATGCAGGGACTTGTGTGTAAGCTCTATATCATGACACAGTCAACGAGATTGAACGATCTAACCGAAATCTATCTTAATGAGCATGTGCATCAAAACTTGAGTCCAACAAATACTATATATAGTAATGAGACAGGAAATTATGGTGGTGATGCATGGAATTGAGACACGGAAAACTTACAATTCAAGTCATAATGAACTAAAGCCCAGAATTGGCATGATGTGTTATAGTCCGAGTGTGAACACATAGAAGATATGGAACCCTAGATCAATTGTTTAGATATATGATATCTAGGACAAAGGAAAAGGTTGGTGAAGCCATTCGAAGAGTGTCACATAGAAGAATATCTAGATACATGTAGAAGTGCAGAAAGGATGAGCTGTTGTTGATGAATTGTGTCAAACATAAGATATAGAGACATGGAGGAGCAAAGTGAGAGAGAGATGAAGTGTGTCGAATAGAGACATATCTAGGCACAAAGACAGAGAGGCAAAGAGGAAGAAAGGCACACAAAGATAATGTGCAAAGTATGATCAGATACATATTAGACTTTGAACAGAGAAAATAGAGCTGGATTCATTTATGAATCTACTTTGTATATTGGAGTTGTAGCTCCATAGATTTGATTGGTTAGTGCCATCAGACAAGCGAGTTGGTGCTTAGTTAGGGGATTAGTGTCTCCTCAGGGTTGGTACCCTTAAACATTGTAACTAGTGAGATTCAGCTGAGATGGTGCTCAGATAAGGTATTAAAGTCTCCTTAGGGTCGGTGCCCTTAAAAGGGTAACCAATGAGGTTTGTCAGTGAGACTTTGAATTGTGAGGCTGGAATAGAACAGTAGATCCTAGCAGCTATTCTCATCATGGTTTTTCCCTTTGGGTTTTCCATGTATAAATCTGGTGTCATGTGTATTTGAGTTTATGTGATCTCTGCATATTTGATTTGATCTACATATATATTTTAATCTGCTTTAAAAGTATTGAAATGACTAGTTTTAATTGATATGCTATTTGCCCCCCCCTCTCAGTATCTAGTTGTGTTCCAACATTGTGGTGGCCGACGCAAAACTCTCGTGGTGGTGGATATGTATTCCCAGACATTAGTGAGCGGAGGGAAATTAAATTTCATAAGAGCTTTATCTAAACCTATAAGCAAGGTTGTCTAGCTGCGCTAGTGCAGGGGTATGCAAGGTGCGGGTATGTAGCACTCGCTATGAGCTCCGAAAACATAGGTATGCAGGTGTGATGGTGCGGGGTAATGTAGGGTGCACGCCACTAAAAATATGGGTACGCTATGGCATCAAAATGCAAACATCAAACTGGAAAATTTAAACTCAAAAGCTGAAACACAAGATTATCATGAAGCTTATCAAATTAGATGTATTATGTGTCATAAAAGTTATATCATATTATTATTAAGCTATAGAATTTATATCATAATATAATTTATTTATATGCTTATATCACATTATCATTGATTTATATAATGTATATCATATGATATAAACTGTGCATCAATGTGTGCCATGAGCCAATAACAAAACAATATTCAAAATGTTCAGAAACTGTTTATTACTACATATAGATCAAAATTCTTAGTAAATAGTTCTCTATTACTACATGCAAATCTCAGCAATATGGTTGAAAATGAACTCTAAATGTATTAGTCAACTACAATGCAATGTGAATGGTAATAAGCTTTTAAACAAAATCTATGTTTTGAACTTTTTATTTGGCCATTTTAGCGTCTTCTTAATTTTTTTTCCTATGGTGTGCATATGAAATTAAGGGAAATTCACCCGGTGTGTCTAGGGTGCGTTAGACTGCCTTGGGTGTGTCTTGGGTGCAGATTTGGTTGTGGGTATGGGTGTGGAACATGAATCTAGTGCAGGTGTGTCTCAGGGGTGGCTCAAATATGGTTGGGTGTGAGAGCCCACACAACCTTGCCTGTAAGTTTTGGGGATTAAGCCAAAAAAGCTTGGAAGGAGGGATAAAGAGTCCCATACCACAAACTTTATGGATGTCCCATGAAGACTTGTCATTTTGCAAACTTAAAATAAAGCCTGTGAAACACATTATTTTCAAAATAATTTCGGTAATAAAAGAAGGATGAGGATTTTTTGCATAGAAAAGAGTTTCTTTCCTTTATAAATAAAATGTCAGGGTATACACCAAACTGTTTTAAGGAATTTTACAGTTGAATGGGATTTTATAATGTGCCTGGAAAATTGCATATTTGTTATATGCTAGACTATAAACAAAGGCTCGTTGCTACAAGATGTAAGATTCAATACCTTGTGTGTTCTGATTGAATTCTTATTGTTTACCAGTAGTACTAGTCACACCCGATACATGTTAAACTAAATTTCCAATCTATTATATTCATAGAAAATGCTTATTGCATGTCTAGTTAGGCTTTCTTTCTGGTGCTTATGTACTTTTTATGAATTGTCTCCTCTCATATTCTGACAGGTAGAAAAATGTATTATCTTACATGGGCTCTGCAATATATAAATCTCTTCATGATCAACACAGGATTTATCATTTTAGCAGGACAAGCTTTGAAGGTAGGTGTCTAACATCCCTGCCAACTCAAGTCGTTGTGGCTCCATTTTTTGACATCTGTTATGAAAATTTCAGCCACGCTTCTGCTGGGATATGGATTCCCTTGAAGACAATATATTTGATTGTGCATCCCGAATTTTTACTTGTTGATTTATTTTCTTGATAGTAGTCAGAAATTACTTTTAAAATTTTGTTTGAGTATTGCTTCTTAAAGAAGAAAGGCCATTTCCATCCCTGATTAGCAAAATATAAAGGGATTAAATGGCAAAACAAAAAAGGATGACACGGGTCAAAGGTTCAAAACATATTGCATAAATAAGAACAAACACACAGACACACATTCACACACACATAAACAAAATGGATCAATCTGACCAACGCATCTAGTGCATTGCACAGAAACACAGGCGTTGATTGCAAAGAATCACATGTTAACATAAAAAAACATGTGAGGGATGGCATATATGTTGATAATCATAAGAGCATATTTCATGGATTCTTTACATTTTGATAGATAAATGTTAAATCACAAGTGTTATGCTTCAAATTGATTCTTCGCAGGCAATATACACTTCATACAGCAGTGAGGCCGTGTTGAAACTCCCATACTGCATCACAATTGCAGGAATTGTTTGTGGTATGTTTGCATTTGGCATTCCATACCTATCAGCTCTACGACTGTGGCTAGGTGTTTCAACTTTCCTCAGTCTCATCTATATTATTGTTGCGCTCTGGCTATCCATAAAAAATGGTACCTCTCACACTTACCTTGTTGAATTGCATTTTTTGTGCATGCCCAAATGATAGACTTACTTTCACTTTGTAATGGTACCAATTATAAGATGACGGTAATTGATGATTCAAAATACTAGGTATTCGTATGTTTACTCAAGAATTAATCTTTATAAAGGCTGGTACTGAAAGAAAGAGTTGGATTTTGTGCTGCTGTTTTGGTACTCTTGATATTTAGGTATTAATAGCCCAGCAAGGGACTATGGGATTCAAGGTTCAAAGACGGCCAAAATTTTTAGCTCAATTGGAGCTGCAGCAAATCTTGTTTTTGCATACAATACAGGGATGCTTCCAGAAATACAGGTTTTCTTATGTTTCCAGTTAAAAATATCAGTGTTTACTTCCTTGTTGAATTGGTAAAGTTTAGGCAGAGTTTTTTTTTTCGTATTGTTCTCAATACATTCAGCTTCTTCATATTATTCTGACTGTAGAGGCAGTTTAATTCTTTATTTCTTTAACTTCTTTAGCATGACCTACTGGTATTTTAGGCAAAAATGTTTCAGCCTTATTTTAACAGTGTAAATGAAAACTTTAATTTAATTAATAAATTGACTTCATAAAATGTGTTATAAAACTATTTATTTTCTTTGTAGGCTAGTACGCAACAGAAAATAATAGCATAATTTTTTACAACATAAACTGTTATAGTGCAAAGCACATTTCAGGTCTAAAATCAAGACATCCTTATCAAGGTCAAATTAGATCACAATGATAAAAATGTTAAAAATCCCTCAATCGCAGATAGCCGAGCTTTTAGCAAAGATGACACCAATGCTGGAGGTGCAAGCGTTACACATATTCATACTCCTGAAGTGTGTTTTATTTCCAATTTAAAAGTGATTCCCAAATCTGCATGGTGGGATACATTCCTCTGAGTTTTTTCTCTATTTTCACTGAGATATGTCCTACGTAGTTTGTTACTCCAGGAAAAAACATTGAACTAATACTTCTATCTGCGATAATTGGTCTTGAAAAGTAATTGGAACTAGTTAGCTCGCTAGTCATCTCTCTATGAAGCGTAATGATAATATTGCTTTCCTGTTCTTAAAGTCTATTGTAAATGCAAGAAGAAATTAGCTCTCTTGTTAGCCTGGAAATTTAACTCAAGAGTCTCTTTAAGAAACTGTATGTAAAAAAGGTCCATGACTTAATTATGATTAAACCACAGAATTGTGATAAAACACAGTAGAGTTTGTTCAATATAGAATTTGTTAAATATTTTACTATCTTAAATGAACAAGCAACACTATATGCAATGTCTTGTCTACAACCCATAAAAGAAAGGCTATTGCAATGAAGGTTACTGCATGAAACCATCTTTTACTCCTATGTTAATGGTACTCATCTCTGTTAAAAATAAAGCAAAGTGAAAATTAGACTATGATCAGCTTATGAGGCTAAATAGTAAAAATTATTTAAAATGATACAAGGAATTAGATTCTTTATTAAATCTTTGGGCAGTGTAACTGTAAAGTGATTTGAGTGTACGTTATTATACATTATGCTTAATGAGAGTCCAGAGAAAGCAGGCATGGTACGGAAGTCTGGCTTGCATTACCATTTTCCTGCAAGTTTAGCCAATTGCATGTTGGGTATAATCTCTGCAGGTGAAAATGATGCATGCTTTAAAAACATATATTTTTGGTCATGTTTCAGTAAATTAAAATAAAGCTTCAAAACTTGGTGTCATCTTCATACTCAGACTTCAATCAGATGAGAACCTTCAATCAGATGAGAACCTTTGTTCAGCATAAAATTTTCACAAAGTAAAATTATTGCTGTGTAATGATTGCCCTTGCCCAGCATGAGCTTTATTAACAACTGGGAAATTACAAAAATACACCAAAAAGACTTGCCTAAGCAACTTCCTTCAGGAGTGTATCCCACTAGCGGACCGGGTTTTTCCTTTAAAATGCAGAGTGATATATCTGCTGCTTTGTACCACATACCTTTTGGCCATTCTAGGCAAGTGCATTCAACATCAACTAAGATCTAGAGGTTTATTTTTTTTAATGACTGGTCATAAATTAGGACCTTTTCTGAATGTATATGCCTCATTGGTGAGAGTGAAGCGACACTTTCTAAAACTAACTTTAGCTGTTTGAATTACATTTGTATTGGATTCAAATTGAAATGCAACTCAAAATTCCCTAGCAATGGAATTGAGAGCAAAAACTTTAAGAATTTCAAAGCTCGTTCTAGAGCTACATGGATGTTTAGGAGTATAATTAGAGCTACTTGAACCTTTAGATGTACTTTGAATCATGTAGTGAATGGTTTCTGACATCAGTGTTTTTTCTAGAAGGCAATGTTTGGATTTCACTGACGTGTGTATATCAAATCTCATGTGCAACTTTAGGGGGATGCACAAATTTGGTTTCCACATTGTCTGATTAGTTATTTTAGGCCAGTAAGTCCTCCATCGTAATCTTAATCATAATAGCATTGGTTTGGTGTTTATTTCAATCACAACTTACTCTGCTCCTACTGGGACACCTTGGTCAATCAAAATAGAAATTTGCATTCATTTATGTGTGGATATCGTATCTTGGTTATGGGGACCCATTTTGATTTAGGGTTTCCCCAAGTGGAGCTCCAACACGATGTGATGTGAATTAAACCATGTTTTCACACGTTGCAGTTCAACTTTGTACCTTGCAAAGATAAATGCCTAATACATTTCCAGTTCTGATTTAGATTCTACTTTCTCCAGATACTTTTCGTTTGTGTTGTTATTCATTATGACTTGAAATGTCAGATATTACTTTGAGAAAACTTAATCTCCACAATGTAGCAAATGTTCAGAAAATCAAGAAATATGTGCATATTCCATTACAAATTGTCATAATATATATATTTTTTACTGATTGTTATTTGGCAGGCTACAGTAAAACGTCCTTATATAAAGAACATGAACAAAGCTCTAGTGTTCCAATTCACTGCAGGAAGTGTTTTGCTATATGCAGTTACCTTTACAGGGTACTGGGCCTACGGTTCATCAACTGCATCATACCTACTGAACAGTGTACAGGGGCCTAAGTGGGTTAAAACTATGGCAAATGCTGCTGCTTTTCTGCAGACTGTGATAGCCCTACATGTACTCAACTAAACCTTTTACTTTACATGTCAGGAAAATGTTTACAGAATGCAGGTATTAACCAGGATATTTTATGTGGGTTATTTACTTATTTTCTTCAAATTGGCTAAATTTCAAAAAAAATTGAAAATGAGATTCACCAGTTAAAGGGTAAAGATTCTATGCAAAAATTTATTATGAAATGTATGTATAAAGGGTTAAGGTAGCTTTTTAGCTCACCACCAAGAGTGACATAATCCTCCTCGTGGAAGCCTGCAACAGGATCATTGTCAATTTACCTCATGACCAAGTTCGGTAGTAAACTTGAATTTGTCAATCCACCTATGCCCAGAGTACAAACATTTCTTCCATGACATTTTTTAATACATGTACGTGCACCTACAAGAGTAAATTTTAAAGTGGGATTTTTCTAATAGCTATAGAATGATAGGTGATTCTTAAGGCTGCATTTTCCCTCTGAAGTTTCAAAAACAGACACCTACACTACTAGCCATTAGGCAGGCATGCATCTTCTCTCTGAACTCATTAGGCCTTGTGTTGTGGGGTTCTGAACCTGGATGGAAAGATTGAAAGCCCCCAGTTATGTAAAAGGAAACCAACTACACCAGAGTTCTACACCTGAAACCTTATATATTAGGTTTTTGTTGGAATTTATAAGTGTCAATATTGATTTTATGTTTGGTTGATTGATTGGACTTTTTGTTTGATTGATTTCTGGATGAGCATGTTTGCTTCCTTAGCCTTCGCTTCTCTTCCTCCATGGTTTCATAATCCCAAGAAAACCCTTTCAAATGCCTCTAAATATATGCCTTACTACCCCAAGTCATATGCCTCTTCAATACATACCTTTCAAATCCCTCTAAATGCATGCCTTACTAACTTAAGTCATAATCCCCAAAAAAACCTTTCAAATACCTCTAAATATATGCCTTGCTACCCCAAGTCATATGCCTCTTCAATACATACCTTTCAAATGCCTCTAAATGCATGCCTAACTAACTTAAGTCATAATCCCAAGAAAACCTTTCAAATGCCTCTAAATATATGCCTTACTACCTCAAGTCATATGCCTCTTCAATACATACCTTTCAAATGCCTCTAAATGCATGCCTTACTAGTCAGATATGCCTATTCAATTCAGACTCCAAAATCCTCATTCATTTATAAGACGCATGTTATTAGTTGAAATGTGACAATTGAATGTTTTTTAAAGTGGAAAGATTTACCTTTATATGTTGAAAAATATGTTCAATCCTTTATGATTCCGCCTAATATTGACATACATTATGGATGTGCATGTAGATATTTGCAAGCCCAATGTATGAATATTTGGACACGAGGTTGGGAAGAAGCAATGAAAGTATGCATTCTGTATACAATTGGGGTGTGAGGTTGGTGGGCAGAGGGACATACCTGACTATCAATACATTTGTTGCGGCGCTGCTTCCATTTTTGGGAGATTTTATGAATTTAACAGGCGCAATAAGCACGTTTCCATTGACATTTGTGCTGGCAAATCACATGTACATCAAAGTGAAGGGGAATAAACTTAATGCATTGCAGAAGTCATGGCATTGGGCGAACGTTTGGGTATTTTTTGTGTTGTCGGTGGCGGCAGCAGTGGCAGCACTTCGATTCATTGTTCTCGATTCCAAAACTTACAGTGTCTTTGCTGATATCTGACCATAACAACATTTTTTTGTATGTTTGGATCATTCTATTTATTATTTGTTCTGGTGTTGCCACAAAACTACGAGGCAAATAGAAACACCTTCGTTTTAGCCGAAAATGGGCACCTTTGTTTTTCATTTAAAATGTAAAATTGATGGCACTGTCAAATTTTACCATCGTATAAAAACATATAATTATTATTTCCCGAACAGAGATTGTAAATTGTTTTGCAAATGCTCCCATCAAAAACTTAAATTATTTTAAAAAAGATTCCGTGATAACATGAATAGCTTGATTAACAAGGTCGCTTTCCCTAGGAGGGTGTATCATGAATAAATGGATTATTTATTTATTTCAGATTGAAAGGATGCATTATATTTCTAAAGAATAAAAAATATATTATGTTTCTGATTTAAAAAGGTGTATGTCATGATATCACACTTAGTAAAAGTATAAGAAGAGTTAAAATAAAACGAGTTAAGGCTTAGTCTTACAAATAACATCATTACAAAATTACAAGGCATATATCAGTTGGAGTAACCAACTTTCATAAATAACAAGCAAGGAATAAAATACTAGGCTATTGACACAAATAGAGATCACAAAGGCGAGTGGCATGAGATCATATTGAATAAAAAAGCACAACAAGATTTGCAATGAAGTTAAGGCCCTAGACCCACAAATAGCATAATTACAAAATTACAAGGCATATGTCAGGGACAATAATCAACTTCCATAAATAACAAGTAAAGAACAAAATACTAAGCTAATGGTGCAACAAGAGATCACAAAGGCGGGGGGCATGAGATCTCAGTGAGCAAAAAGCACATCAAGAGTTGAAATAAAGAGGAGTTAAGGCCCTAGGTCCACAAATAGCATCATTACATAATGACATGGCATATGTCAACACTAGTAACTAACTTTCATAAATAGCAAGCAAGGAACAAATATTAGGCTACCAATGCAAACAAGCTCCTAGAAATCTTGTTTTGTAGTTTCTTTAGTATCTTCTTTTGTCTATCGACAAGGGGGTGAAATAGATAGAAACAATCAAGGCATTTTTCCTTGCCCACCATAACCAAAGGGAACAAAAAGAGAAGGCCCCTAAATAGCATGAGGAGAAGGCCACCTTCCATGGCCCCTCTCGATGGTGATAACCTTGGGTGAGGTGGAGTGGGGAATGGAGAGTGATTGTGTGAACTGCATCAACCCCTAATAGCTCTTGGTTCCTTTTGGGAGGGTTTTATTGAGGGGAATCTGGAGGCATCTTGCTAACAATATAGTGGTTGTTGCCTTGGTGGTCAATGAGGTTGAGAAGGTGCTCCATCTTTAGTGCTACTTTTTAATGCTTGCCCTTGAGTTTGTAACATGACATTCAAAAAGCGTTGTAATTTTGTTAACTTTGTCTAGATGGTCTTTATTAGATATTAGACAAATTTCTCTTTCTGAAGTTGAAAGAGAATTTAAATTTGAAAAATATGTTAGATTTTTTTGAATTTTATAGGAAGCATAGCAGAGTCGAGTTTTGGTATGAAGGGATGAAAGCAATGTATTTACTTACAAGCTTGCTATTCTCTCACACAACCAAAAAATATGTTTGAGAGACTCAATTTTTTCACAGACATGTATAAGAAATTAGCCACCTTCAAATCTCTCATATTCAAAGAATCAAATACAAATATTATTTTACAGTGCATTTAATATTAATTTTTCGAAATAACTTTCAGTTAGAAAATATTTATGTCGACCACATCCTTACTCAATCATTAAATATTACAATGTGAATTTTAAATAATAAGTCATCCATTAAAAATAAAAACTTATTTCATTTTTTAAATAAATAATAATAATTTCTAAACAAAATAAAATCAATTAAAATAAAAACCATATCCGTAGCAGATGCACATCAAAGTACCAAAGGTAACATAGATTCGCAGTCACATATGTTTTTGTTGTAGCTATATAAGATAGACACCAAAAAAATAAAAATAAAAATATTCAGAATAAGAAAACCCTAACTAGATTGTATATGCAAAGAAAAACCCACGTATGTTGTGGTTTTTTTTGTTGTTTTTTAATGGAAAATTGATTTTGAAAATACAAAGATTCACTCTTTTAGGTTTAATGTAGATTTTCATAGCATGAGATCAATCAATGTTATTTATATTTGAAGTATTTCTTCTTCTCGATTTTTTTAATAATGTGTTTCATTTTATAATTTTTTATCAAATCCTAACAAATATTACAACACACTTACCATTCATTTCTAACATTTTTTAATATGAGTTTTTACATATTTATTTAATTCATGCATTGATCAATCCAATATCATGTCCCATTGAGGTATTTTTCTTTAGTTTCATAATCATTTTTTTGGTATGGGAAAAAATGAGCAATGACTATATTTTTAATCTAATACCTAATATAATACTCCCAGATTCATTGTGATTAGTCATAGGTAGTAATTCATAAATTGTTCAGGAAAAACTTTGATTTGGTGTAGAATGTTGCGCCAGTTCTTGTGATAGAGTTAAAGGTTTTAAGATCCCAAATAATACTACTATTTGGGATTTTTATATACAATGAAAGAAATCATTGAATTTTGACTTGTTGAATATGCAAGCATCAAATGTTCATCATTTGTGGCTACTAATGAGATTGAAGATGATGTTACTCTTTTGAAATATTTATAGCAACGAAAAAAGTCAAGATTCTCATTACTAGACTATAGAACTTCCTTTGTTAATAACATTGCATCTTCCTTTGGGGATGATTAAAAATTTGAAGGAAATGAGAAATCCATATCAAATCAACTTCATGGTCATTCACCAACCATCATGTCAAGGGCATTGTACCAACATTTGATATTATTATTTTTTTTACAGATGAAGATTATGGTTTATAAGATATAGTTATGTGCATAATTATTCATGAATCTCAATTAAGAAATTATAGACACTAAAATATGATATTAGACACTTGGTAATATCAGTCTTAACCTATCCTTACCTCACATGGATTATGAGTGCACATATGTCTCTTACATACCCTTCTTTTATATAGATTTGCCTTCTATGGGTTTTGCATTCCTAATTTGCTATCAGTCACATACAAGGATTCATTAGTCTATGAATAATCTACTTATTACTATTATCATACTGTCTCTTGATAATCATATTTTTGTTCTTATTTTCTGGACACCTCTGGTGATACTCAGATGGTTTTGGATTTTTGAAATTGTCCACCTTTGTTGGACTTGTTCATATGCCAAGAAACGATCATTTTCCAAACTCAAATCTTATATATGGGTCAATGCATATGTTATGCATATTGATGGCATGAGAACTTATCGAAAGATTCTTCTATTTATACAAAATATGTCTAAAATCCTATTCCCTATTTAGTATATGTCTAGCACTTATCAAGAAAGTATTTATACACATTTGCACATTGAGAGAACTGATTTAAATGTTGAAAATTAAAAATCAGTCACAAGGAGTAGGCCCTAGCCAAGTCAAGTTTACCATTGTCAAGTGTCGAAAGTTAGATCATAGGTTGTATTCATAAAATGAGCACCATTATACACATACAATTTATGTGTAATTTGATTTCTCTCATCAAAGTGTTGTATATGTAGACAATGATTAGATATTCATTGGGGAGTGGTTGGGGTTAGCACAACCCATCACTCTCATTTTTATAGGTTAGCCTAGTGTCGAAAGTGGAACTACAATTTTGAAGTGAAGGAGATAGATTTTTTAGATTTTCAAATACAACGAGCATATGATATCACATAAGAAGACTATTTACAAGTAAGAATAATGATTTGTACCAAAACAACTATGTAAAATCTATAGGGGTAAATTTATAAAATGTAGACCCCAATGCCTAATGCAGGTGTCCAAAATTTTATAGACTCATCCAAGTAGATCAAGATTCTAAGTTTTTTTTATTAGAGCGACTCTTTGTTCATTTCCTATTTTGTCTATCATCTACACACTCTCAGACCAAAACAAATTAATAAAAAATTAAGTATTGTAATCTTATTAGTGATTTCTATAATTAGTAAATTGTAATTGTTCAATAATACTATGTTGTAGCATTCAGATTTGTGTATTATTGCTATATATCATACAATTTGAAAATTTTAAATTTTTTATGATTGTTTAGATATTTAATCTAAAATAAGGTAAAACATATCGATGAATCTGTTCTTTATATTGATCACATCAAACCTTAGGGTTTCATCCTTATTTCTAGGGTTTCATATTTTTGTCTTAAGAGTTTTAGATCTATTTTTGAGTTCCCAATACATTAAGGTAATAACTATGTTTTACCTTTGCTATAGCCTTTTGCACATTTTCATGATTTTATTGTATGCCATCTAAGAAGGCTAGCTTCCTTGTTCCTTTAAGACAAAGCGCTAGGTTAAACGGTGTTGAAATTTGACATAATTATATTTCTTTTATTCAAATTAAAATGACTAAAATAAGTGAAATAGAAATTCCTTTTTCTTTTTTGATGTAAATGTTAATGATGAACATATAGAAGTTCAAGATTATATTGTCAATGATGAAATCCCTAATCTAGAAAATACTAATCGAGATAAAAATGAATACCAAAATAGAATCCATCACGAGATCTTAATGGAGTAGATCTTAAACAAGTTGAAGCGTTGGCTACTTTTTGACATTGAATTTGACAACAAGTTGATGATTTAGATCAAGTCTTGAAGGTAATAGTAGAATTTAAAAATACATAAAAGGTTAATACTGACACCTCTAATTAACAACATGATCCATTCAATGATATCCATCAACCTTTTATGGTTATTGACCCTGCAATAGATGTTCACACTAATATCACCAATTACTACTACTATTCTTACATCTACACTTATGGTTACACATGTAATGTCCACCCAAGGTGTGGGGGAAACACAAGGTCTTTATCATATTACATTGTCTATCTCTACATAGAAGAATTTTGTACATCCCATGATTGCTCCTCATTTGACATCATCATCTGTGCCTACTATACAATTTCTCATGAAAATTGTTATAGATATGTAGGCTAAGGTGTTGCAATTGGAGTATGGTGCTTCTAGATTGATTCATTTGACTGATTTACATGCATTGATTTATAATCCATTAGCCCCAAAGATTTTAGCTTAACCCTTACCTACAAGTTTCTTAGCTCCCAAGCTTACATCATATGATGGTAAAGGTGATCTAGAGTAATATCTAAGAGCCTTTCACACTGAAGGTTTTAAATATATGGATGGAGTGAAAATTAACTCTTAATTAATTTGAAATAGAAGTCATGTATTAACCAATCTATCCCAAAATCACTACTATGAATATTGACTAAAACTTGTACTAAATAATTTCAAAACTAAAAATATATGCTTGCTAGTATTCCTTTCTGAATACCTACAACAAAAAATCAGAGATAAAAATATGCAACATAAATTTATAAAAGGAATTATCTCCCACATTTAATTGTGCATAATTATTTATTAATAAATAAAGCTAAAATAAGCCTGTTACAAGATAACTTGTATGACAAGTTATGTCAATAAAAATATAAAGTAAAAACTAAATAAAAAATTTTATCTAAAAACTAAGTAGTCAATAATTAAAATTCTAAAATTAGACTCTAAAACAACTAAAAGTAAACTAAATCAAACAAGGTTGACTTACTTTATGATATTTCTATTAGGATTCAACTGTGCAGTTTTTCGAATCAAATTCCTTGACCCATGTTTCATGCAAATGGGGTAGCAAGCTAAGTGGGCTTAACCTTGGATGGAAATCCATGGTTAAGCGTGCTTGAGTTGGAGTAGTAATGGGATGGGTAACTTCCCAAAAAGGCCCAATGCTTCACCCCTGTGAGCATCACCTAGATGTAATGAGTGCTAAGTGGACCATTCATTCTCATGAGAGATGGGTTCATGTGAACCACTACTCATGAAACATGGGTCAAGTAATTTGACTTGAAAAACTACACAGTTGAACCTTGATAACAATATCATAATTTGACTCACTATGGAAAATGCCTCCTACTTATCAAGGTTGACTTATGTTTAAGACAAGGTCAACATGCAAGAAGCCTTACTTAACTCCTACTTGTCAAGGTTGACTTATGTTTAAGACAAGGTCAACATGCAAGAAGCCTTACTTAACGAGTAGTCAAACCATGCAACCTAATTAACCATGATGCCCTAAATTCCATATAAAATATGAATTGACTTCAATATATTTTAATTTTAATTAACTATCTCTAAAAAGTGTGTCCCACCTACACAATGAATTGGAATTAACTGGTAGTTCTATCTATTTTTTTATGAAATTCTTAAAAAAATATTCAATATTGACCAAACAATTAATATAAGACATAAATGAATTAAAATAATATTCATAAACACATACAATAACAAATAAAATAAATCTAATACTAATAATCAAGTGCCCAAATTGGCATCATACTCAACATTTTCCCATTTGATGCAAAAAAGAGAGATACTTATCATCTCATTAAGTATTCCATGAATCTGTTTGTAAAATTCATTGATGATGATATCAAAATTTTTATCTTAACTTATCACATACTCAATTAATTGTGTTTATCATTGACTAATTATCTGGAAAAATGATGGTTGACTTCAATATGCTTGGTTTTAACATATTGGTTTCTTAGACAATTGTATTGCCTAATTGTTATTACAACAAATATGTGTTGGCTCAAGTTTAACCTCTCTGAAATCAACTAAGAGTTTCTTAAACTATAATTATTGTATGAAAAATGATGTAAGAGTTGTATATTTAGCTTCATTAGAGAATAATGCAACTGTAATTTTTTTATTCAAAGATCATGAAATGAACTCACTTCTCAGTATGAATCAATAAACTGAAGTTGACTTCTTGTGATTAAGATATCCTCTCTAATATAAAACATGTATATAATAAGACATAAATAATTTTTTAACGTTGCTAATTTAAAATGAATACTATGATTATAAGTACTTCTTACATATATGAAAATTCACTTCACTACTTGTAAATGCTTAAATGATAATTTGCCCATAAATCTAGAAACTAGTAAAACTTAATAACTGATAGTAGGTCTTGTGATACTAAGATACATAAAAAATCCCACCATGATTCTAAAAATATTTTTATCAATAGAATGACTTCCTTCCCCCTCATAATATTTTATCTACTTGTAATTGGAGTGTTGCAGGATTCAAATCTTGAAGATTGTACTTCTTTAACATGTTTTAGTTATACTTGGTTTGACAAATGCATACTTATTCTTTCTTTTGATAGAATTTCATGTCAAGGAAGTAATTAATAATAAAAATACCAATCATCTCAAATTATGATTTCATATCTTCTTTTAAGCTATTCAACATCTCCATAGAGCTACTTGTGAACATCAAATCATTTACATAGAGACAAATTTATAACACACTAAAACCCAATTCTTGTATGTAAATAGTTGATTCATTTTGAATTATTATAAATAATTGATTAAATAAAACATTAATTATTACCAAGATCTTGGAGATTTTTTCAACCTATAAAGATCATTCTTCAATTTATATACCCAAAATTCTTTACCATTTACCTCCAAACCTTGTGGCTACCTGCATATACTTCTTCAATAACTACATTTCAGAATGCACTTTTGACACCTATTCGATGGATTTTATATCATTTATGATTTGATATAACAAGCATTAGTCTTATAGTATCTTGATGTGAAATGATTACATAGATTTCCTTATAGTCAGCCCTATATTTTTGTGCAAATCTTTTTGCAACTAGTCTAACTTTTAACTTGTCAATAGTATCATCACTTTCACTCTAATCTTGTAGACCCACTTTGTACTAATTACATATTTATTCAAAGGAGTATGAAACAAATTCCATGTATAATTATTCTCAATTGAATCCATTTATAATTTCATATCATCATCTCATTTTTTTTTGACTAACTTTTAAGTTCACTAGCCATAGTTGACAATGCAAATGTAGCATTTTAATCATAAGCATCATCAAAAAAATTAATTTCCTGATGTCAAATATTTATAATAATACTCTAATAATTATGATCTAACATTTTATTAGTTGAATGTGGATTCAACGGCCACTTGTTCTTGCTTAGAGTTGATGAAGATACATGACTCTAAGAGCTAGTATTATTTCTTGTTGAACTAGAAATACGTGTAGGACTTTATAATCCATAAAAATTAAATTCAAGAGTATTCCTCCTTAAATTATGAATTATGTATTTACATGATTAGAATCAATATACATCTCATTTTCAAAAAAATTACAATCCTTAAAAATAATTATGGATTTACTAATAGGATTATAAAACATGTATGCTCTGTTTTCATCACTATATCTTGTGAAATTGTGCTCAATAATCTTAGGATCTCTATTTTAATAAAAATAAAAATTATTTTTTTCATTCTCACATTGATTTTTTTAAATTTTCGTGTTACCATTTTCTTCAATTTGGATTTACTTTTCATCTCCCAATTGCACTTGGCTTTTGAAAGAATCATCTAACTTACCGAAACCAACTTTGTGACTTGTCATATGATTTGAGAAATATTTTTTAATTTTATATATGAAGTTAGTTTCAACATTGAATTTTAAATTTGGGTTTTTGGAACTCCTTTGATTCTAATTTTTATTTTTCTCTTTGATCTTTGAAACCTTTGTATTGGTTTCAAGTGTATATTCTTGATCTCATGCATATAATATCATCGTATCCTCGTGGAACAAGAGAGAAACCATTAACTCATCAAAACTTATAGTTTTTATGTCCTTACACTTTTCAAGAGTGATCACAATATATAACCATATTTGACTTATATATATCAAAAAAATTATAACTATCTTAGATAGTTTCTCCATAAACCCACATTCTATGCACAAGTCATTTACCTTTATGCAATATTCTCTAATTCCATTATCTAGCATTCTCAAAATTTTAAAATTCATTTTAAAAGTTTGGAGTTTTGATTCTCTTACACTAGTATATCTTTGACATGATGTTTCCATGATATTCCATGCCTCATGGCATTATTGCATCCTATAATCTTGGATAAATGTTTGGGTCTATAACACTGTGAAGATAGAGTAAAACTTGTGCATCCACATTTTCTTCATCTTTTTTAAAATTTTTTTATATTCTTGAGTCAAAATATTCTAATCTTGGGGTAGCGTGTATTCATAAATAACATTTCTCAAAATTTATTTCTATATAATAATTTTATTCAATTAGTCTCTCCAATACTCAAATTTGTCACTTTTAAAAACAAGAATATTCATGGAAGCATAATTTATTGAAGCTACTGAATCTTCTAATAATGACCTATAACCTTTCTAAACTTTTTAAAACTTAGATATGATACCAAATTAATGATTCAAATGTATTAAAGGAGTGAAAATCAATTCTTAGTTAGTCTGAAATTGAAGTTATGTATCAACCAATCTATCATAAAATCATTAGATGTTAAAGTAGTTGTGTTTTAAATGTGATTGTCAACAAAATATTATACTGAATAACTTCAAAACTAAAAACATATACTTGATATTCATTTGTGAATACATACAATAAAAAATAAAAGATAAAAATATGCAACATGAATTTCCAAAAAGAATTATTGCCTACACTTCTTTGTGCACAAGTTTTTATTAATAAATAAATCTAAAATAAATATATTACATGATAAGTTACACGACGAGTTATTTCAATAAAAATATAAATTAAAAACTAAATAAATAACTTTATTTAAAAATTAGGTAATTTATAATTTAACTTATCGAATTGAACTCTAATACAACTGGAAATAGATTAAAATAAGTTTGACTTACATTCAAGACAAGGTCAATATTCAAGAAGATTTGCTCAACAAGTAGTCAAACCATGCAACCTACTCAATTATGATGTCATAAATTATATATAAAATAATAATTTACTTAAATACA
Organism: Torreya grandis; assembly: GCA_037957365.1. NCBI lineage: Eukaryota > Viridiplantae > Streptophyta > Pinopsida > Cupressales > Taxaceae > Torreya > Torreya grandis. The sequence continues at coordinate 1,272,359 of JARHVA010002650.1, forward strand.
CTTTAGTTTCAGTTAAATAACTCTAAAAAGTGTGCCCCACCTCTTTGAAACTCATTTGAGTACTCTGATAATGAATTGCAGTTAACTGACAGTTCTATCAAAAATTTAAGAAATTCTTAGAAAATATCTAATATTGACCAAACAATTAATTTAAGATATAAATAAATTAAAAACCTTCCTAAGAACATAAAACACTAAATAAAATAAATCTAAGACTAATAATCAAATGCCGAATTGACATCATACTTAACACACACATGTTTGGACTATACCTCTAGTGACAAGTTGTTAACTAAGTTATTTCTAAAAAATCTTAAGGACTACATTTTGGGTTGGTTTTATGACCTCAAATTCCAATTAGTTAAAACATTCAATCCTTTGGTTGATCAATTTGTAGCATATTTTTAAACCAATATCAGCGAGAAATTATCTTATGTTCAAATTGTAAAACTTGAGTAAGGATCTAATGAACCAATTAGTAACTATGTGTTTTGATACAAGACTGTGTTTTCTAAGATGACAAATAATATTACTGAAAATGAATTACAAGATATATTCAAGAAAATTTCACTTGCCTCTCTCCACGAATCTATTATTTTCAATAGATTTAAATCATTTCATGAGTTTTTCCATATAGTTATGGATAGATAAGTTAATATCATATCTTTGAATAAGCTAATTTATGTGGTTAATGCTCCAACTCTTTTAATTATTAAGTTTTAAAGCAAACCAAGTTACAAGGCCAAACAATATTACTAATAATGAGGAAAAAGTAACATTTATTGTAGTGTTAATCTACTAATCTACTTGTCTTATCCACTACACTAAGGAAACAATTTTTATGATTACCTTAACCCCCTCATAAGCTCTTTCAAAAGTTACTTAAATGCAATATTATATCTCCATCTTCACCAAATGAGGTTGATATGAGTAAGTCTCAATTTATGAGACATGACAATAATGCATATTGTGATTATCATTAATGTGATGGATATTTTATGAACATATTATTTGTGCTAAGACATAAGATTCATAATCTCATTGATGATAACACTATTGAGTTTAATACATCTAAAAATGATTCAAGAGCACAAACTAAAGATAATGTAAAATTGAAAATATTTTCTAATCCATTTCCAAACCTTGTATAAAAAAAACTAAGGCTAGTTCTATGGTGCATATGACTTACAATACATAATCTCCTCCACAAACATATGGGCATCCATTGTATAGTATTATTAGTGCACTTACAAGGACATTGGTACAATGACTTATGACTACATTTGATGACAATGAGATAGTGGAAGATGATTCTAGTTATAATTCATTAGTTGTATCCATTGATTCACAACCTATATATAATGTCATGGTAGAAAATATTTCAATTGTAAAAGTGTGCACTATGATACTCTTTACTAGTCTTAGATATACACATGAAAATTTTATGAATACAATTAAAATAGTTAAAGGATTCAACATAAAGAGATATAAAACTTTAGGGAGTATGGTGTTACCACTTAAGGTGGATCCTGTTGAGTATAGAGGTATTCGACATGTTGTTAGGACATCAATGGATAAATAAGTTCCATGTAGTACCATCATCAGTACATACATATGTAAAGTATATATACATAGAAATAAGGTGGCTATAATTATAGATATTCCATATGAGTATCTTATTTATCCAAAATCATTTTTGTATCTATTCCGACCACCACCACTATTAGTTACACAACCTATTCAAGTTCATTCTATGCAAAAAAATTAGAGTAATATAGTTGAATTTTATAGATGACCAGTTCTTCAATGCCCATTATGTTAGAGGTTATTCATATCTCAAAAAAACCATTATATACTCTACCACATTCTAAACTAGTGCTAAAAATAGCTCTTTATGTTTTAAAATAAACACAAACACATTTTTATACTATATAATAGATTCCACATGATACCAGGCCCCCCTGGATTATTCATCATACACAAGATCCCATGAATCATGATGATGATGGATAAATAATAACACAAGATCACTTCTCTGATTCCCACACACACATGATGCTACTCATTCGTAATAAGTGACCATTCCCATGTTTGATTTAAGATATACATATGACCATCCCCTTGATAGGATAGTTTGTTAGCATAAATATAATTAACATATTTAAAATAGTATTTTTTTTTTTCAAAATTTTAAATTTAAAATATTTCAAAATAAAAAATCAGGATCTAAACATAATATATTTTACTAGCTACTAATTTTAATCTATTTTATTTATCACATGTTTAGTAGATTACATACCCCTTTTTCATACAAAAAAAAAAAAAAAAAAAAAAAAAAAAAAAAAAAAAAAAAATATATATATATATATATATATATATATATATATATATATATATATAATGTGTGCGCATATATGTATATATAAATATATACCTGGGTACACATACACACATATATGTTTATATACACACACATACACATAATATACATATATATTATGTATACACATACATACATATATATGTACACACACATATAAGTATTTGTGTATATTAAATATGTATGTGTATACTATATTTAATATAAGTGAGATGAAATTCATACAAGTTATACATGATACATGAGTGTATAAGTGTGGGGAATTCTTATACTTAGGTGTATTGTTAATGTTTAAAGAATCTCATTCAAAAGGTTGAATTATATATATATATATATATATATATATATATATATATATATATATATATATATATATATATATATATATATATATATATATATATATATATATATATATATATATATAAGAACAAAGACTATGTAATTAATCAATATAGTTCAACATGATAAATAGAAAGATAATATAAAATCATATATATATATATATATATATATATATATATATATATATATATATATATATATATATATATATATATATATATATATATATATATATATATATATATATATATATATATATGATTTTATATTATCTTTCTATTTATCATGTTGAACTATATTGATTAATTACATAGTCTTTGTTCTTATATTTTTATAGTGCTACATTTCATGGATATGTTATTTTTTTATGCTGTGACTTTGACATAGATTGATGGTGTAAACTAGTTTGACTTGTGTTATGATTCATTGTTGCTATTTTATTTTCTATAGATTAATCATTGATTTGAATTGTGCTTTAGTATATGACTTTTTAATATAATAATATTTCCATTAATACTCTTTCTTCGACTCTTTCCTTTTTCTATGAATTTTTGCTTGATTGAGTTTTTCATTGGATGACTCTTTCTTTGGGCCCTTACCTTCTTATATGCATTTTCCTTGATTGAGCATTTATTTTTATGATTTATTTGTTTATTTTTATATGCCTCCTACTTTTTTGTGTGCTATTTGATTATCCATTGCATGTAACTCTTGTCTTGTGTGAAATTTGGTTGTCCATTGAGTTTGGCTCTTGCCTTGTGTGACATTGAGTGATTTTGTATGTGTTATATTATGTGTGTCTTGTCCATGATATTATGTGAATATGAATATACACATTTAATATTTTTTTATAAATTTTTGGTGTTGTGATCCATATCACACATATTTACTTGTGTGTGGTGTCATGATCCATATCATGTACCTTCCTACACAACTTACTCACTGCTTATATTTGTGTTGATCATTATTGCATGCTTAATTTTTATATTATTTTATGCCTTAGGATATATGTTTCATAAATCATTTGATGATGTAATCATAATATGATGATATACTTTACATATGTTAACACATACTTTACATGTTTACTTATTTTTATATAATATGATACATTTAACTCTTTTATTCCAAGATGAGTAATTAATTTACAAGCTATATTTCTCACCTTAAAAGGGGGCATATTAGTGAGATTGTTATAGATATTTTAAGCCTCCATACATAAATAATTTATATTTTAGGATACATTACATCATTCATAGGTGTTTAACCCTAAATTTAAGATAATGGAGGGGTTATGTGGGGTTAAGAATATTTGATTAGTCTTTTATATAAGAGTGGTAAACTAATATAATAAGTAGCTTAAGTAATAAAAAATCCAGACAAATAATATTTTGAATTTATACAACTGAGATTGCTAAAAATAGTAAAGTAGAACTATCAATAGATATTGTAATAAATTGGAAATAATGATACTTGGTTTTAAATTTGCATGTAAGTCTAAGGAGGAACATACTAGAATTCAACTAAAAAGAATAATCGTCAGATTTTAGGAATATCATTTTGTGGCCTTAGATATTTATATTTGATATGGATAAATACATCAATACAAGTGTCTAAAGCTGACACATATATCCTAAAAAAATATTGATTGGATTCGAGTGCGATCAAATAGAACCTTCTAGGTTTTATATCACCTTTCATCTGATGTCTTCAGATCATGCACATAGGTTATTCCTCTTTGTCAAATGATCAAACCCTAGCTCTTCACCTTTAGAGTGATTATGGAAATAATAGGTTAGTGGTCTCATAATGTCAAGTTGACCTCAAAGACCCCTCTATCAATGGGCACTACCTACATAGCCAATACTCTAAAGAGGGACTTAGATTGATGTAGTTCTCCCATACATGTTAAATTGCATGTGCACAAATTACAATTTGTGATAATCAAAGACATGCAATGACCTAACTTGTAACTTAGAAAATATGGCTCATGAGCTGCTCTTTAAATGATTTAGACCTATAGAGAGACTGCTCTTATGACTGATATGGAATTATGAATAAATAGGATAGAGTTTCTCACTTGAATTCTCGATTGAGTACTTCTTGGTATATTGCTTTGTGAGTTATATGTGATTGCTAGGTGATTTCTAGGGGTTGAATGAATGAGGATTGGTCTTTTATATATACTAATCCCTTTTGAAAGTATCTCTAATTAAATTACTTAGCTTGACCTTTTGGATACATTTACTTTTATAAATTGGATGAATTTTTAGCAGTGGACAATTTATAGGAAAAATGGATAGTTGCATCGATGCATGTGTTTGCCTGGGATGTAAGTGTTCAGAGAGCTAGAAAATAGGGACAAGTCTAAAACTAGTAGTGAAGGATAATAATCAAGCTTAGATCATTTTTCATAGTATATAAGGTTTTTGTCATCAGAATAATAATATGGTTTGACGAAGAGATAAATAATTTTTCATAAAGAGATGGTGAATGTGATCCTTTTAGTAGTGGGATGGTGTAAAATTGAAGGGTACAACCATGATAAGTATTTTCCAAGCTTACAAGACTGAGGTACTATACAAATCAAATTTTAGTATCTAAATTCTCTCCATTTAATCTAGTATTGAAATTATTAGTTTAAAAGAAAAAAATGTGTTCCTAGGTGTGTATAACACACCTTGTCTTTACGTGAGTCCACCTTGATTGATTTTCTAGTGACTGACCTATAACCAAGAACATGTTACAATATATAACTAGTGTATGAAATATAACATTGAAATAATTTTAATTGATTGAAAGCAATGAGATAAATGTTAGGATTAAACATATGTATCGATGCAACCATCTTTCCTTTTGATAAATTTATTTGAAAAGATGCCTCATTATGAAGCACTAAAGTTGAGAGTAAGACAAATATGAACCTAAAAGTGTGTGTGTGTAAGTGTATGCATGTGTATGTGTGTGTGTTGGAGGACACATGCCCCCAATATTTGTGTAGAGGTGTGTTTCAACACGACCATTGAATTTGTTTCATCTCAATCATGCAACACAAATATGTGCATAATCTGGTGAGTGTGAGTGATTTAATCAACTCACTATATATGTATATATATATATATATATATATATATATATATATATATATATATATATATATATAAATATATAGTGAGGATGGATGATTTAATAAAACCCACCCTATAAGTTTGGTAAAGTTATATGATTTAATTAAATGTAAATTATAAGTTTGGTAAGATTTGAGCTATTTAAACAACTCAACCTTCTAAATATGAGCCAAATAATACAATAAATTAAATTGATAATAGTCCATAACTGTCCATATTGGGTACGATAACAATCTATAATAGTATTTAAAATCTAGAAAATGATTTGATTTTGCAATTTTTAGGTGCCCTTTTCATGACATATGCACCTCATATATGTCTCAAGTTAAAATCTACATATAATAATAGTAAAAATATATAGAATGCTACCAAAAATATGTATCTAAATCATATAATAATGAAATATGATGAATTTGAAATCGGTACAAGTTTGGAAGACATTTTTATATAAAAGGCCCCCACTAAATTTAGAGAATCTGAGAACTGGTGCAAATATGGAGAACATATTTTTATAACATACCCCAAATATAATTTGGAGTTGCCAAATACTAAATGTGTAGGTCATGCATTTTTGACATGCCACCACTAAAATATGAAACTATGAAAGTGTGGAAGTTATGCATCTATGACATGCTCCCACTGATATGCCCCCCTTTTGAGGTGAGGAGAAATAGAATTTGGTAGTTAACTTACCTCAACAAGATAAGATAACTATATAAGCTATTTATGGATCATATATCATATAAGAGTAACATGTCTAGGTAAATATAACATTGAATCACATAATATGTGATTAATGTATGCACTTAAAAATTACATGGTGCGACATCTCGAAATGACATCTAATGATGGTGTAGTGATCTCCAAAGTTATGCTCAAGTGGGTTATCTTTAAAATTCTAGTCCCTACTCTCTCCTTGTTTTTATATTTAGAGCATTTCTAAACCTTTTTTGATATTTTTGCCTTATTTTTTTAATTTTAGAAACTTTTATTTAAGGATGAAACTATTCTTCTTAGTGATGGAATTGCCACTTCTAATTACATAACTACCTTTAAAGTGACACAAATTTCATGATGGTTTTGCAAACCACCATGATGAAATGATGATGTATAGGGTGGTTCCATCATGGCATGTGATGTTTCTATAATTTAAGATGGCATTTTTGTCATCTAGACCAGCGGTTGCATAATCACCTATGTAAAAAGGGGCAGTTTTATTACCTTTAGCATATGTTCCAAAATTAGCTCCCCATAACTCGAGATTTCACATATTTTTACATGTTATTTTTATGTTTATTGATTTTTCTACCTTGAATTCACCTCATGACTATTCATATCACTCCCACTCTTATTTTAATCACCCCCAATCCCTCTTAAGTTCAATTTTTGATTAACCAATAGTTAAACTCACCCTTGCAAGCTCTATACTTCTCCTATAAGTAAGCTATTATTGGATTATTTTTAGATCCAAATTTTACATTAAAGATTGGTATTTTCAATCTCTACAAAACTCTAGCTTACCTAATTTCAGTTTAAAAAAATATTTTTCTCCACCTTTGGTCATCTTCATGGTCATTCTACATGGTTTTTGTGGAGGAGAATTCATACAAATCAACAACCAATTTTTTGCTATCTATGAATCAACATAACCACTATTCAATTGATTTTATTTTCAAAGATTATGTATTTCTTTAATTCTTCCATTTTCATCCTTTTATTAGAGATTTATAAGCACTGTGATTGATCAATCAAGGAGTTAACTACCGAAGAATACATTATTTTAGTACAACAAATCTTTGATTCCAACTGGTCTACTTCTTAATCAAGTTGGGGGATTTCAATTTCAATTTTATTTATTTATTTATTAGATTAAATTAGTTTAGATATTTTTCATTCATTAGATTAGTTTTCATCCTAAAAAGATAGACCAAAAAATATTTTTTTGTCTTCTCTCTCTTGCACCAAAAATAAAAGTTTAGGTCTTTATTGTTTGCATCTGCATATCAGGATCTTTTGAAAACACATAGTTTGCATCCAAATACTAGGTAAATTTTTAGATTAAAAAAAAAATTATTTTCAAATTAAAAAAAAAAATCATTTTTATTTTTTAACAAGCTTACATTTACAAATGAATAAGCACACATACACCTATAAAACACTAGAAAAACTTAAGTAAAATAAATTTGATATCTTGGTTCTAATTTCCTTTGTTTTTATAAAATAAGGACATTGTTTTTATATCATAAAATCATAAAATTAAATTTTTTATTTCATACTTATTTAATATTAAATCATTCAATTAAGTGTCCAATCATTTAGAACACCAAAAATTTGTTTCTATCTTGCATGCATATAAGAATTTCTAGGTACTTCAAGATTGTATTCCCTAAGGTTTGGATCTGATTTTGTTTCATTTGCATGATATAAAATATTTAATTAAATTATTATTTTATTCACAAATTAAAAATATAAAAAATAAATAACTTCATTTAGCTTACATATCATACACATTAGACAAACATAGAAAAGCAACGAGCATAGTCTTCTTTGAAAGTTTAATGTTTAGCATTGCATGCATCCAAAAAATAAAGAAAAGAACCAAAAAAAAAATTCTCCTTATTTTCTTTCAGTATTCATTACTTTATTGTTTTTAGTAATGTCATTTCAAAAAGCAATTCAATTTCATTTTATTTGAAAAAAACTTTGTCAAAATGTGCACAAGTATCAACATAACCTCTAAACAAAGCCTTGTAAAGATGAATGAAAGTAAAATCATTATATAAACATTCAAAACAAAATGTACTTACCTTTAAACAAATTTAAAAAAAGCTATATGCTTATTCATTACCAACCAATCTTTCTCTACCATTAAATGACACTCACCGAGTCTCTTTATCCTCATAGTGCTAGTCAATTTCTTAGAGTGCCTACTCTTATTATAACAAGTACACTTCAGAGTGATATCAATTATGAGATTATAATTTTGGTTTTTAACTCTAACCATAGTTAATATCTTATCCTTAATTAACTTAAAGACTTATATGAATAATCTAGTCTTGTAGTCCCTTTAGTAGGACCCTTCCACAATCTTCCCTATTAAATAAATAACCTTAAAATATGAGTTTTCCATATTATTTTTCCTTTGTCCTTAGGTATGGTCTCATCCTATTTAATTTATGATACCCATCATTTTACCTTACATCAGCTGAGAGCCCAAGAAGCTGAGTGCATAATTTAATGTGTGATATTCATGTGCACACCAAATTGACGAGCCCAACATGAAAGGCATATCCTTTTAAGTATCCCTCTTTTCTCTCTTCTCTCCACTTTTTATTTTCATTTATATTTAGAGAGTATTATATACTCATTGAATATGTTAGGACATATTTGATAGAACCATGGACTTAAAAACCCATAGGATGAGTCTTCACCCTAGTAGTGAAGCCTCTCTTCATAGTCTGAATAACAACAATCCTCCATAAAATGTGGAAGCACAATATCAAAATAATCTTATAAAATCACTAACTAGATTAGGACTAGTGATCCATGAGCTACAAGATCCATAAAAAACTACCAATAATCACCATGAATCTAACAAGATGCCCTTCACTAGAAGAAGTGAGACCAATGTTCATGTTACAACCCAATCATCAATTAGCCTAAAAATCCTAGATGCCCAAATTAAAAAAAATTAAAATCAATACATTATATAATCTACTATTATAAGATGGGCTAAGTAGACTACAAACACCTTTGCATAATTACACCAATAAGCAAAACATCACCAACCCATGGGATCAACACCCAACATCTCCTCCAGAGGACTCTAACCACAATAAATATATTGGTGGTTACCAAATCATACCTCCTATAATTTTTACCAAAGAGGTCACTAGAATTACCATTCCATCTTCATATAATGAACTCATCTCAACCTTGGTGGGTCGCATTCGATATTCATAAAGTAACCAAGCCTCTTTAAATCAAGGGATGGCCAAAAATATATCTAATCAAGGTCATTCCTTTCCTATTTATACCCTAATGATAACTTACCAATTATTTTTATATCCATAAAACCCAACTCTTATAAATCATGCCTCAAACCTAATATCTAGGGGACATCCTTACTCATAGTGTCCCTAATACCCCTACTTTTAACATTCCTCCATCCTAACAACTTCATATTCATAATCATATGGGAAGTGTTTACACCTAAAATCCTCCCCATAATACAATAGACAAAAATCTACCACCTTACATCCCTTTGAGTCATCTTCCATCCTCATATGCTCCCCATTCATAAACCAACCATCTAATGCCTTATACATTTTCAAGTTACGTGCCACCCACATATACTCTTCCCCAATAAATACCTAGCCCTACTTCATATAACACTCTTCTTCCTTACTATCATATGTTCTCTAAATCCACTCAACCAAATAACTATTTCTCAGCCTATTCCACACCACCCTACCAAGCACCCTCTTTTCCTCCAAGTGGTTACACAAATAACCCATATGAAAACCATCTCATTTACTCCTATTCCACAATACCTTTAATATATTTTAATGCCATGGGGACATACACTTAATACTGAAATAACCCTTTGATAATAATATAAGAGGAGTTGTTCTACCACATCCCCTACCTAACCTCCCTAAGTTTAAGGGATAAGGATATCCTAATGTGCATGTCAAGGCATATGATACTACTATTCAAGAAATTTTACCTTGAGATGGGTTGGTTGTAAAAATTTTCCCAAATATCCTTGAAGGAATAACCCTTGATTGGTATTATTGCCTCCTTGAAGGGTCTATACATTATTTTCACCAATTCATGGCTAAGTTTTTCAACACCTTTGATATGAAAAAACTCCTAAAGAATGACATATAAGATTATTGCACATTAAGTAAGAACATGATGAATTAGCTACTCATTTCATCATAAGATGCAAGCAAGTCTTATACTCATCTACCAATGTGCCACACATGGACCAAATGGAATTATGTGATCTCTTCTTGCACTCTCTTAACAAAGAGATAAGAGAAAATTGCAAAAATTACCTTATTGATTATATAAATAAGCACTTTAAAGTTCTCATAGAATCAATCAAGTGACCATTGATAGTGGCTATAGAACCTATGGGACTAATGGCAAGATGTCATCCAAAAACAAAAAACATGGAGGCTATCAAAACTCTAATTAAAATAACTCTAGTAATCAAGTTCCTAAGATTCTCAATAGGAATCATAATAACACCATAGATGGCATCACATATCAAAACAAAAGGGTGAATTTGGTTAACAATAATCCACCTCATCCTGTCAAAAATAATAATAATGCCAATACAAGTAACATGGGTGTAAAGAATCAAAACCATCCACTTACGATTCACATGGTTGACTTAAATCACTCTCCTCCTCATCACACCCAATGCAAAAACCACATCCAAGGATAATTTCAAAATCAATTCTAAAAAACTGACCTTAATCAAAATCAACATTTATATTATAATAGAAATCATCAAGGTTTTGGTCAACAAGGCCAACATCAAAGGCCTCAAGACTATGATCCTAATGCCTACTGTAATTTTCAAAAATTCTTTAGTTATAATACTCATTCATGTAGGGAATATAACAAGTTCATTTAAAGGCTCCCTAAAAACCAACAACAAAAAATTATAGACGTGTTCCTAGGGAATACCAATGTAAACCATCAAGCCTAATCAACTAGTCTTATAGTGCCTCAATATATCAACTTAGGAATTTATCAAAACCCATTTCTAGACCATCAAAAACATACCATCCCAAACTAGTCATAAGTTAATCAAGCTAACCAAATCCCACTAGTTAGTACTCATGATGTTGAGGCCTCTATCTTTGTAAAAATAAACTTTGATGTGGCTCCCCAACTAGGAACATAAGTAAAATCATGCATGATAGGAATTGTGTAACTTGAAATCTAGGAAGCCACAAACACCATTATGTTAGAGGTATAATCACTGAGAAGGGGGGGTGAATCAATGATGCAATATAATCCAATTTAATTCCCAAGTCTTAAACATTCAACATACATCAACTTGATCAAGCAACATAAACATGAAATCATATACATCTAAAGCATACATAACAACATACATCACATGAACACATCATATATGTGGAAAACCCTCTTGAGGGATAACACCCACTAAACCTTGAAAGATGGACTACATTCCTAAAAAAAAAGATTCAACATTTAGATAAATACCATTTGATCAAGGAACACACATCCCTTAGTTTAGTGAGACACCAATCCCACAAGGAGCTACTTCCCCTATCTAGCTGAGCACCCACAACAACTAGACCTTTAACAAGCTTTACCTTGAAAGGAGGAACCAACCCCATAGGTAACTAAACACCCACTTATATACCTAGAATAGATCATCTTGAAAATCTATTACTACTCTTCAACTTATGATGATCACCTTTGTTTTCACTCTTCTCTTTCACTCTTTAACCCAAATCATCTCAAAGGCTCACTCGCTTAATCTGCCTCTTTTAGGCTCATTAGGTCCAATGACCTGTGTATCCACCTACATAAACTTGATTAGATAAACATGAAAAATCATGTTTTCTATTTTATGGTCCTCACTAACCTATACCTTCTCTTTCAAAGTTTCTCTCCTTTGCTTGAATCCACACATGCACAACTAACATAATTAGTCCAAATATACCTTGTACTTATACCACTCTCTTTATTTAACCCATCTTGGTTAGCCAAGATGCTTGAATTAATAATTAAGACATATACATATCTCAATACCATCCTCACAGGTCATCCATATCATCCATGGGTTAGACTTAAGTAGCTACACCTTTCAATTAGGCCGTAGTAGCCCTTATAGGTCACATGAAGACCTATTACCATTTTAGCACTCCATCGAGAAAAAAAAAGAACACAAGATCACTTTTAAATACATGTGTCCACTCTATATAATCTATAAGACATATTCAAATGAATGACCTCATCAAAATATTCTTTTGATAAAGCACAAATTGCTTAAACAATATTCTATACATAGTAACACCATGAATAAATAAATAATCAACTTTGAAGCAATTGTTCACATTGAAGATGGATTGGTCAAACCTCTAAAATACACAAAAATAGTATTCATGGAGTCTAAAAAACTCTTCAATAGTTATATAATCTTGAAACATCAAAATACTATCAATATCTCTTCAATTATCATTCTCAAGTCACTTACAAAATATGATCAAACACATAGTCAACTTTGGATCTTAATATCTTTGACTCTAAAAATATTCAAATATTCTAATAAATATTTTTGGATGTGCCTTGAAGTCATTTACAATTATATTTTTACATCTCCTTCACATTTTTCATAGATCAAAATTTATAAGCAAAATACTAAGTGCTAATTTTTCTTTATTAAATTCAAATGCCAACGGTCACTATTAAACATCAAACACTTTGACCTCATCTTGTGCTTCCTAGAAACTTTAAATAAATACACACCATTGATATCCTTGAAGTAGCATGGTATTTATCTTATAATACTCACTATTTATCTTTGATTTGAGCTCCCATGATTGTGCCACTTTGCATCTCTGCAATTCAGTCAATGTGTTTGTGCCACTTGGTAGTTTTTAATGCAATTTAAACATCCTTTGATTTATTGACTTAACACACATCATTGATATCTAACTAAATGATTACATGATCACCATTGGATCTTCATCTGATATTTTAGACACTCTCCATTAGATATTTGTATGATCATATGCTTACCATTGGATCTTTATCTAGTTAGATTAAATGCTCACTGTTATATCTATGTGTACACCAAATTTGGGATTCAAACAAAATATTGTCAAAGAGATAATGGAAACCCAAAGATAATGACACCAATAAGAAGGGATAGAAAAGGTAAATCATAATGTAGTGTGCATGCTTACCATAATTTTTACCTTCTCATAGCTCCGATCCAAGATTTGTATGCTTGAATATGATTGTTGGATTGCTTAGATATGCTTGAAAATGGCTTGGATAGGCTTGATAGATGGCTTGCTTGTGCTATTATTTCACTTATTCATTCCTATATTTTCTCATTCATTCATTCATTCATTCATTCATTAGCTTGATCAAGTGCGGGTGTGTTGGTTTTATATATTCATGGAGGGAAGATCAAGGTCTAGGGTGGAGGATTTTCCATGGAATTTTTTAATTCCATGTAATCCTCTAGAATATATAATTCTAGAGGAAGTGGGCTAGAATGGAGAGATTTCTAGAACTCTCTAATTCTAGAGATCTTTTCATAGGGTTGTAGGGGTTTAGGAAAGGCTAGTTAGTGTAGGGTGGTGGGTGTGTAGGTAGATTATTTTAGACTTTTTAATTGGAAAGTGGGATTAGGGGTAGGTTTAGTGGATAATAGGTTTTGTTTAGGGATTTAAATAATAGGATTAGGATTCCCAGGGATGTAGGAATACTTAGGGGATAGGCTAGTAGGTAGTTAGGTGGGGTTATGTGAATTAAAAATTCCCATATAATAGATAATTGGAATTGGATTAAGATAATGGTAAATTAGAGGGAATTAATGGAGTAATGGGATGGGCTAAGGTTAATGAAATGTAGATTAATGGAAGGGGATATTATATTTATGGATAGGAAGGGGAATTAGTTAGTGGTATAAAATTAAATGAGCAGAATTAGTGTCGACTAATAAGAATATTTGTCAGCTGTAATGGAGTGAGCAATTTTAGGTGTATACATTTTTCCCATTTTTAAAAGGGCATTGTGATTAGATGAATCAAAAGGAGTAAAGTTATTTTTAAAGAAAAACCATATCGTGGGTGATTGTTAGTAGCTGATATTAAGGGATACGATGCCCCCTCAAGGGGACATGTAGGGAAGAATGAACTGGATGACCACTTGAAATAAGAAACATGGGGTGGGATGAAATAGATAGAAAAGGGGTTAGGATTATAGATGTGTGATAGAAGATTAAGAGGATGAGGTTGACATGATAAATGAGCTTAAAATTGATAACAATGCCCCTGGTAAGGACACATGCACGGGGAATAGAGGTGATGGGTGTCATAATTGTATACACATACTAAGTAAGGAAATATGCATGGAAATTAATCATAACATGATGATGATATGATAGAAGGTCACAAGGTTCAACCATATCTTGAGCAAGGATACATGCAAGGGAGAGCTATAGGCTAGGATACGATGATTTGATAAGATACAATAGGTGTAGCTCAAGGCTAAAATTGATCAATATGATGATGATGACAAGAAAGAGTAAGGGATGTGATCGAGTGCTATGTACCTAGGGATATGATATATTAATATATATGGGTTGATGGAGATGCCTACATGTGACACATATCCCCTTAGTTAGTTATATGGGTACAATATATTAGGATAATGGAGTAACTTGTGGAATTAGTAAATTGGGTAATGGTTTGCCTACATTGGGATTAGGAGGTTACCCATCCATTGGTTAGATAGATGTATATATAAAGGATATGATTATCATGGTAAAGATATCAAGTAAGAGTTAAGTCTTCTATTGTAAGAGGATATTGGAGGTTGTCCACTTGAAGAGACATTATGGAGTTATTCCTTCCTAAAGGAGTATTATATGGTGTTGCCCTACCTTAAAGATATTTATACATATATTAAATATTTGAATCATATCAAGATCATATCATCGAGTGACCAAATTATTGGGATGATGCCCTAAGTAAATGAGCATTCAAGAGGGTGATAGGGGTCAGCTAGGATTGGAGAGGATATTAATCCAAGTTAGATTAGGTGGATGGGAAGGCTAGCCGAGAGAGGGGGGTTTGATATAGGCCAATGGTGAGTTTTGGATGTCATTTGCATTCTTTGTTTGTGGATATCTAAAGCTCAAGCTAAGAAACATGGACCACATTCCTCGATCTTCACATCATGGTGAGTGAGTTTGGATGTATCAATGGGAGCCTAAGGTAGGACCACCAATGAGTGTATCTCCCATTATCTATTTTTTGTTGATTATTTTGATCTTTTTAGGGTAGAAAATAATTAGGGCATCATGGATTTACAATCCCATGACTATGAATTATGCCCATAGTCATGGTATTATAGACGTGAGTAGTGGGATTGGGATAGAAGATAGCAAGATTGTAATCTCATGTAGGGAGAGTAGTAGGATTATAATCCTGCTACTAGGGGAGTAGTGGGATTACAATCCTTCTACTAAGGAATCATGAAATTACAATCCCATGAGAGGGGAATAATGGTATTACAATACCATGAATGAGAAGTAACGGTATTACAATACCACTATTGGGGGTTTTTTAGAAAGATTAGTGGGGTCATGATATGAGATAGGTGGGAAAAAGAACTGGGAAGGATTGGTTAGGGAGTAGATGTCTTTGGTCAAGGAATTAGGCTAAGTGGGTAGGATAATGTCAAGATGAGGTAAATAGGGAAAATGGGAACATGAATGAACTGATTATGTGTTCATGATGTAGGAGAACTTAGGCATATTGGCATCTCAATTGAGGTACCTAGAGGTACTACATGAGATGTGGTGGGTGATAGATACAGAGTATGAGGTTCTAGAGATGATAGGTCTACATGATGTAGTGACCATATTGCTGATTTGAATTGACTAAGCATTGATCAGGGTGCTAGTGCAGCAGTGACACTCAGAGACTAATTCATTTCTCTTTATGACTAGGGAGATGACCATTACCTTAGAAGATGTTTATAGGATTTTTCATTTGCTGATGAATTTTTCTAGGATCTACTGGAGGTTATGGATAGTGATCTAGATGTTGCAGTAGTTAGGTGGTAGTTTATAGATCGGTGTGCATGACGAATCAATTGACCTCAATTAATGTTGATGGGATGGGTCTTTGGATACACTGACACTAATGGTTATGGCTCTTATATCTAGCATTTTACTATTAGATAAGAGTGGGAGATGGTTTCATCTTGGATTAGGAGAGGTGGTGGTAGACAAAGTTCATGATCAATGAGTATTTGCATGGGGACCTATCATGCTGGCTCACTTATATAGGGAGATACATCTTGGTGATTATAGGGATGCACAAAGCTTTGGTCCATAATTGCTATTGTAGATGTAGAGTTGGGAGCACATTGTGATTCAATGTCCATTAGGGGTTCTCACTGATTTAGAGCCAGGATAGGTGATGGAGTGTCAACGGTGTGTGGTGTAGAAGCATGCAAGGGATTTGCTCTTTTAGAGGGAGGCATTCAATAGCTTACAACTTGAGAAAATTAATTAGATTCCATACCAAAGCATTGCATTTAGTTTGGGAGATAAGGTATGTACTCAATTCATGTTAACACCCTACTATATCACTGGGAGATGGGACTATGTGATTGAGAGATATAGACTAGATCATGTCCATCATCAATTTGGTTTGGTTAAGGATGTGCCTGATCTTGAGCATATTTTTGCATAAATTATATGAGAGGGACCACATTGGGGGAGGTCAGTGATGAGATTGTATGTTGTCTTTGATTATCAAAATTTGGTGCCATTTTAGTGAGATTTTTTGACAATTATACTAGAGCCAAGGGTTACAGTTAAGTATTAGGTGTGGTGGCAAGGATGAGTACCATGGTGGTTGACTCGACCTCTTATGATGATGAGGAGAGTAGTATGAAGGGTTATAGAAACATGAGCTCCCATTCAGGAGTGGGCATGATAGTGGAGATAAGGACCAATCTAGGATGCAATGGATATTAATGTGGGGGGTGATGGATAGGGACAGGGTCCAGATCAACCAGTGGTATAGGCACCTAGGTAGCCATCTAGAGGAGCAAGACCATCTTAAGCACCAAAAATTCCCAGGCAGCCATCTAGAGGAGTGAGACTATCTCAAGAACCATAGATTCCTAGGTAGTCATCTAGAGGAGTGGGACCGTCTCAGGCACCATAGATTCCTAGGAAACCATCTAGAGGAGTGGGACCATCTCACCCTAGCTGATCTATTGATGATGAGGCATTGATTTATAAATTATAGGTAGAGCTCTAGGCTTGAGTGGTGGATATTGGAGGTATTATTTAGGAACAAGACCAACTTCATGCACAATTATAGGCTATGAAGGCATAAGAGGATGGGAGATTGATCTAGGCATAGGGATAGATTGCTAGCTTACAGGCATAGGTGGCTCAATGAGAGAGTGAGTTATCCTAGCTACAGGTAGAGATAGTAGGTTTATAGAGTGAGATATGTTAGTGGGATACCTAGCTTGAGTAGACACAATCATGGATTGTGACTTTACAAGGATAGGTGGATGGGTTCACAGGATAGCTGGGATCACTTCATGGATGGATTTAGGCTTTGTAGGGGGAGCTAGTTATGGCTGAGAAGGCTCGAGATACTATAGGTGTGGGCTTTCAAGGACAAGAGATGATGAGGATGATGGACCAGATCATGATATTGACATAGGAGGCTCAGTATTACTAGACTCTTCATGAGGTAGTAGTACCTTTAGAGCATAGGGTAGGATCTTTTTGGGCAAGCCAATCATCAGTGAGATAGCCCTCAAGGAGTAGGGGGTTGAGGCCACTACCGTCATATCAACTATGATGGATAGTTTTTTGATGTTCTTATGAGGACATTCTTTTGTATATTGTACAGGAGATCTTATATATATATATATATATATATATATATATATATATATATATATGATGATGATGATGATGATGATGATTCATTATTTTTAGATTTATGTGCTATGATGGTTATGTATATTGATGTGATTACATGATGACTCATGATGATTATGTTCTTTATATTTATGATGATGATCCCTTACTTGTAATTATTTATGGTGATGTATATTATGATTATATTGTGATGTTTTATTTTAGTTTATGGTAAATTTAATGCAATGATGATATGATTGTGAGATATTTATTGTGATGGTGCTTATGGCACATTGATATGATGAGATTGAGTTTTTATTAGTTTGTGTTATGATATATGTGAGATGGGATGTATTAGTTATGATGTTTAATGGATATGTTATTGATTATGATGATGAATATGGTGATGTACTTGACTTTATTTACAATGTTATGTTGTTATATGATATGGACCATGTGATGAGAGATGTGCATATTTTTATGATTTTTGTTAGGATGCATATGATTGTGATGGGTGCATATGATGGAATTTTGTTAATTTATGTTTGTATAATGGATATGGCTCATATTTCATGATTTTCCTTTATGGTTTGGCACTCCTGCATCATTGTAGTGAAGGACTATGGGATGAGGATGGATATGAAAGTTTTGGTTTATGGTTTTTAGGGAGATATGGCTTGGGATTGATTGGTAGGATTGGGGCTTGGGAATATTTTCAAGAATCTATGTAATCCATGTTAATGTCACATATTTATGAGATATGAAAATGGTCTTGACAAGGCCATGACATTTATATTAAAGATGCATAGCAGGAACTCCATTTAAAATGGGATGAGCCATTTGTAAGCATTTACTTTAATGGTCAACCCATGCCATCCTTGTTCCCAAAATGTACAAACATATAAAAAATAAACTAATTTAAAAGACAAAATTTCATCGTGTTTATATCAATACAATAATCACACAAACCACACACACATGCTTAAGAAAAAATTAATTACAATTTTCTAGATGGTTACAAAATGGGGATGAAAACCAAGGTGGTGATGATGAAGAGATGGGAGTGATAGTGGCTGAGCTATCCTTGGGCATTGAAATGTGACCAAGTTATACCTACATAGTCTAAAACACCTCAAGTTGATGTAGTTCTAGTGAATGGATTATGATGATGATGATGAGGGAAATTGATGGATGGAATATGAGGATGATGATGATGATGATGATGATGATGATGATGATGATGATGAAGGTAGAGTAGTGATAGTTAATTGCTTGTAGGTGATATGGGAATGTATGACACTTGGGCAAGGTTTGAATCACAAAGCCAAAAATAAAGGGGTGTGGACTATCCTGTCATGAATCAAAGTCATAGTAACCCCCGTGTTCTATTGACCTTTACTAATGATAGTGGGAGTGTATGGTTGCATGGATGGTAAGGTTTTGAAATTATGTGGCTAAGGATAATAGGAGACATATCTATCATAGGAATCTTGGCTAAAAGAGTGGATATAGATTGATGGGGTGATAGAGGATCTTGGGGATATGGATAATGTCTCCAAGGATAGGTAGATGATTTGAGAATATTTCTCTAATAAATTCCCTAGAAGTAGCCCTTACTTATTTTATGATAAAAGACACATGATTCCTTGTTATATATTCCTACTTAGGTAGACCAAGGCCAAAATATCCTCACCATGGCTCTAAGAACTAGCTTTCACCATGGTACTTTCTTAAGGTGCCAACGAGCTAGGTTTCACCATTGGATGATTTATTTGTTTATTTATATATATAGATGGATGGATCTTATAGATGGAGGATACAAGGACTAGGCATATAACCACTTGAGATGCATGATGTTCATAGGATCATCCAATTCTTTTCCCTCAAGCATGGCCAACTTATATACTTGAGAGCCAAATTTGGCAATAATGATGTATGGGCCCAGCCAATTGGCTTAGAATTTTCCCTTCTTGTCTCTTTCTGCATTAGTGTTCTTTTGATTTTCCTTAAAGACCAAGTCACCTACTTTAAACTCTTGAGCCTGAATCTTCTTGTGGTATTATTTCTTGAGATTATTTTGATATCCCATAGGTGATTTAGGGCTTGTTATCATTTTTCATTGAGGAGTTCCAACTCTTGTAGGTGCTCTTGTTGGTGATTGTGGTTAGTAATTATGCCTCATAATGAGAGATAAAGAGATGAGAGCTCTACTTCAATGGGTAATATTGATTCAAATCCATATACCAAGGCATACGGGGTGGCCCCTATAGGTGTTCAAACATTAGTGCGATAAGCCCCTAATGCTAGATATAATTGAATATGCCAATCATGCCTGACTTGATTGACTATCATTTTTGGGATTTTGATCAGGGTCTTATTGGTTGCTTCTACTTATCCATTGCCTTGGGGATAATATGGGGAAGAGAAATGTTGCATGATGTGGTAATTTCAACAAAGGGCCTCAACATCCTGATTATTGAAAGACTTGCCTTTGTCTGAGATAATATTGGTAGGAATGCCAAAGTGGAAAATGATTTGATTAAGAATGAATTTAGATATTTGGAGGCTAGTTGTGTAAGTCAATAACATGGATTCTACCCATTTTGTAAAATATTTTTTAGCTATGATAGTAAACTTATGCCCATATGAGGAAGTAGGATTAATCTTGCCAATTAGATCAAGGCCCCATATAGAGAAAGGTCATGATCTCATGATAGGATGCAGTTCTTGTACTGGTGTGTGGATAATATTTTCATGCCTTTGATAGGCTTCACATTTCTACACATATTGACAAGAATTAGGTTCCATGATTGACCAATAATTTCTAACTCAGAGGAGCTTCTTGGCTAAGGCTATCCCACTGATGTGCCCTCCACAAATGCCAATTTGGACCTCCTCGATCGCTTGATCTACCTCTTTCAAGGTTAGACACCTTAACAAGGTTCCATCATAACCCCTTAAATAGAGCATGCTGCTTATAATAGTATAATGAGTGGCTTGATGGAGAAAGGATTTTTGTTGATGGTGAGTGAGATCAAGAGGTAAGATGTTGTCATAGAGGTATTGGTAGATGGTGTGATACCAAGGGAGATTGGGATTATTAATGGTACAAATTTGTGCAGGAGCCAAAGAATGATGAGTTGGAGTGATCAATTATTCAATCAAAAAATTTCCCTCTAAAACTCCTTCAGGGAGATCAATGAGGGATCCTAGAGTAGCCATAAAGTCAGCTACCTTGTTATTATCTCATGGTACTTGCTGAAACATGATATTTTAAAAATTAGTTTTTAATTGGTCAACCAGTTGTTTATATGGGAGGAACTTCTCATCCTTTGTTTGGAACTCTTCATTTACCTATTTTATGATTAATTGAGAATCCTTGAATACTTAAAAAAGTTGGATGTTCCATTGTATGGCAAGATGAAGTCCTACTATAAGGGCCTCAATTTTGAGATATTGTTGGTATAAGGGAATGAGAGATGAAGCCTTAAGAATGAGATCACCTTATGAGGTGATTAACAAGATTCCTACCCCTGATCCATGAGTGGTGAAGGATCCATCAAAATATAAATTCCATATTTCCACCTGTGAGTTTCTCATAATGGATTCATCCAAAAAGGGAGAGGTAAGTGGCTCAACTGCTTCTAGTGGAGCTTCTTCCAATTGATCTGCTATGACCTATCCTTTGATTGATTTTTGATGGAAATATTCAATATCAAACTCACTAAGAAACATGATCCATTTTTCCACATGACCTATTAGTGCTGATTTGGATAGGAGATAATTTAAAGGATCTATCTTTACAATTAGGTGTACTTGATTGTTGAGCATATAATGTTGGAGTTTTTGGAAGGTAAAGACCACAACTAAACATACCCATTTGACTAGCATATAGTTTAACTCATATGCTATTAAGGTACGACTAAGATAATAAATGGTTCATTCATTTCCCTAATCATTATGTTGCATGAGTAAGGTACGAATGACATAGGGAGTGGTAGATATATATAGCAATAATGGTTTCACTAGAATCCATGGAGACAAGATGGGTGGATTTTCCAAGTAATGTTTAAGATTATTAAAAGCCTTACGATAATTTTCATCCCATGAATAGGTTTCTCCTTTCTTAATCAAGTGAGTGAATGGATGACACTTATCTATGAGCTATGAGATAAAATTCCTAATAGCCTGGAGCTTACCTTGAAGACTATGAAGTTGTTTAAGTGTCCAAGGAGGTGGCATCTTAGTGATTGCTCAAACTTTTGATGGATCTACCTCAATACCTATCCTAGAGATAATGAACCCTAGTAACTTTCTTGATTTTATGCTGAAGACACACTTTTTGGGGTTCAAGTGTACCTTGTATTCTCATAGTCCTTCAAAGATCCTACGAAGGACCGCAGGGTGCTCAAATTTTGAGTGAGACTTTCCCAAGATATCATCAACATAATCTTCCATAATATCATGCATCATGTCTTGGAAGATAATAGTCATTTCTCATCGATATGTTGCCCCTACATACGTTAGGCCAAAAGGCATGACTTGATAGCAAAACATGTCCCATGGGGTGATAAATGCTATTTTATGTTGGTCTTTGGGAGTGATTTAGATTTGGTTGTATCCTAAAAAGCCATCTATGAAAGATAACATCTTATAACTAGTAGTTGAATCTAAAATCATATCAATATTAGGAAGTGGAAAATCATCTTTAGGGCATGCTTTATTGATGTCATGGAAATCATTGCATATCCAAATCCCGCTGTGTGGTTTTGAGATAGGGACTATATTAGATATCCAATCAGAATAGTCAATAAGATGAATGAATCTAGTCTCTAAATTTTTTTGCAATTCTTCCTTAACTAGTAATGCCACCTTTAGATGCATCTTTCACAATTTATGCTTGACTGGTTTAGCATTAGTATGGACATTAAGATGATGGACTACTAGTGAAGGATCTAATCTAGGCATATCTTCATAGCTCTAGGCAAAGATATTAATAAATCATTTGAGCAAGGTAATGAGAATTGCATGCTCTGATTGCATAAGAGATGCCCCCAATTTCACAATCTTGGGTTTTTTTTATTCCAATATTTATTTCAATGAACTCATTAATGAGTGAGGGAGACTATTTTGATAAATTAAGGGGTATTTGATTTTTAACATGTCATAGGTGGTAATGCCTAGCAACTCAGTATCAACATCTAAATATTCTTTTGACTGAATGGGACTATTTGGAACATCATTGGGTTCTATAAAATATTCTCCTTCTAAGTTTGATGTTTCATCATCATTTTGGGTGCTTAGTGACTCTTGTTCTCTAAAATATGCTGATTCACAAAAAATGATGGAGAATCCCTTTTTATGGTCTCCAAATGGCATAAAATTCCTTACCCCCAGGTATTCAAGAATAGCTTCATCATTTTGAAATGTGTCAAAGGTGGGATCTTATTTGGAATATTAGTCTATAAGGGAGGCATAATAGAGGGATATGCCAATGGTAAAGATGGAGGTGTCAGAAAAGAGGTTAGTGGCAACCAACTCTTAAAATTGACTACAAATAGACTCTATTTCAATATCCTCGTTAGGGAGAGTTTACTCTTTGGTCAAGATAGAATCCATAATGACATAGAGAGGGTCATCACCATATGGTTTGTACCCTAGAACATAATAGGATGAGTTATCTTGAACATCAATAGGCTCTATCTGACCCTGATCTTGCCTACCTAGTCCCTTTCCTTTATACTTCATGTTTTCCATCATGTGATAGACAATAAGATATTTTTGCTAGGGTGAGATGAAGGTATCATCATCAAGTAAGAACCATGAATCATCACCATCTTTAATGTGTTCATTTGATACAAATCCTATACTTTCAAAAGTCATGGGCCCAAATTGATACTTGATGGTCTGAACTTCCTTTATCATGGGGGATCCGTAGCTTTAGGGAGACAATGGGAGATGGCTAATGCAAAGGGTTTTGTACTTATATTCACCACAACCTATATATGTGATTTTTAACTTGGTAAGATTAGGTTTTGGGGTAGATGTGGTGTCTAATTGATTAGGCAAGACATATTTTGAAGTTTTAGGACTGAGAATGGAGTTCTCATGCCTTGAGATAATGATGAAGAAGGGGTTTGATCCATTTAATAGATGTGATGGTCAATAATCCCTGCGATGGTGACTTCCATCCCTGAATGGAGGAACTTAAGGCATTGATGAAGAGTGGATAGGATAGATTTTATTTTGTGAATCCAATGTCTCCCAAGAAGCATATTATATGGTAATTCCACATTGACCACATGCACCAATGTTTGATGGACTACAGGCCCCATAGTGATGGGAAGATAAATAGACTCAATGGATGGCTGCTCATTATCATCGTATGCTTTGATCATGATGATATTGGGCCCCAATGATGATTCCATGTACCATAGATTTTTCAAGAAGTCCATATTACATAGGTTAAGTGTTGATCCTCTATCTATAAGGACACAGGAGACACAGTGATGGGAAATGGAAACCTCAATGTATAATGGGTAGTTGTGATGAGGGCCAACTGGTGGTAGATACTAAGTGATAATGGTGAGTTTTTTTTGGGGGGGGGATAAATGAGCCACTAATGCTTAAAATTGATTGGTTTTCAAGTTGCTAGGTACTTGTAGGTCATTAAGCACTTGATTTAATATTTACCTATGCAAATAAGATGTTTTTAAAATCTCCATAAGGGAAATCTAGGTATGAGTCTTTTCTAACTATTAAATAATGTCATATGACTTATCAGGCTTATCTGTGGCTTTGTTATAGGTATCCCCCCTCGATATAGTGGAAGAAGTGGATGGATGTTGGGATGGTACTGCTAGGATGGTGATTTTATTTTGCCTGATTGTAACAGTAAATGATATTATTTTAAAAACTAAAGGAGGTTCTTCAAATGTGGGAACTTGGTGAAGCTTGATGTTATTAATATAATGATATGGCACATTATGATAATTAGTACAATTAGAAGAGGATGTCTGACCTTGGTCCCTTGGGGGTATCTAGTTCCTTTGCTCATGCATTGGAAGAGGATCTTTATAAATTCTCAATTGTCCATTACCTGATTGAGTAGGAGTGGGCTCTTCTTCCAAATTGATGTCACCTTTTTCAATCAAACCTTGTACATAGTTTTTTAATTACATACAATTATCAGTGTCATGGTCCATTACTCTATAGAATTTATAGTATTCATCATCATGATACCAATCTAGTTTTGGTTAGCGATCATTGATAGGTCAAATCTCAAGAAAATTAATCATATTGGCTGCAATAATTTTCTCTAATATAGTTGCCAAAGGTATACCCAAACTTGTAAGAGGTCACCTTCCTATACGGGGTCTTGGCTTTCCCCTAAGAACCTTGATAGAAGAGACATGTGATTGTGGTGGGAGCCCCTTTCTCCAAATATTTTGGACATGTTTCTCTTATAGTTTAGAATCTGTTACCCCATCTCCAAAAACATTCTTGTTTTTGTTAAAGACCTTTGGCTTATTTGAGAATGAGGTTCTTGAATTTGTAGTTTTCCCATTATGAGAAAATGGCTTAATGGTTCCTTTTTCTATGAGGGATTTTTCAATCTGCATCCCCTTTTCTATAATCTCATCAAAAGTTTTTGCACATTATAGCTTTAACTAATATTTCAATTCTATATTGAGATTATCCACAAATATTTTTACCATCTCCTTCTTGGGTCAAATTGCCCATCCATGCTACCATTGTAAAAACATAAACCACATGTTCACCATCTCTTTGTTTTGTGTTATAGAGGTCAATAATAGACACATCATATTCTATGTTGAAGGAGAAATGTCTGAAAAATTGTTCTGTCAATTCCCAAAAGTTTGAGATTGACCCTTTACGAAGATGCATGAACCACTCTAATGCTGATCCTATCAAAATTTTAGGAAAAAGCCTTAATAGGTGGGTGTATTCTTGTGATACTTCATGGAAAGCAATGAATAATTATTGCACATGATCCCTTGGGTCTTCCTTTCCCCTATATTTCTCAAATTTTGGAATCTCAAAGTGCAGAGGGAATGGAACCTATACTAAACTACTATCCAAAGGTGATGAACAAAAATCCTTATATTTGTATTTGAGGGCTTGTGATCTAGGGTCCACTTGTTGGAGGGTCTCTTTCATCATCTTCCATTCTTAGGCAAAGGTAGGATCCCTAAGAGGATTGACCATTTGGTTTTGACTTCCTTGTGGGATATGGGTATGATGGCTGTTATGAGTGGTATGATTGGTATGACTATTATTATGGACATTATTGTTATTGTCACGTTGAGATTGGAGAAGAAGGTTAATTTATTATGTGAGTTGGTCTAAGCAATCCTCAATGGTAGCTTGTCTCCTATTAGCCTCAACACGTCAATTAATAATGGGTGGCTATGGGTAACCTTCATCTAAGAATCCATGGTCCACTTCTTGGTGATCATTATGTCATGGGGTTAATGGATGGTCTACATTATTTAGGTGGGTGCCCCCAATTTCCATATTTTGATTTTCTTGTACATATTGTTTCAGAAGCTGATAGACACCTTCATTATTAAAGAGGTTACGAAGAGGGTTGGTGTTGTCATTTTCCTCCCACGGTGTAGGGATGTCACTATGGAAGTCCTCATATTCCTGATTTGGGTCCATGAGTTGTCCCTTAGTATGGTCTTCTTGATTGGAACCTCATCCTTGGTGGAATTGGGCTTAGATAACCATGATGAAAGAAGATGAGGTGGGGATGAGGTGCTATTGAAGGTTGTTTGACTATTAAATTGTAGTTCAAAAGATAAAACTACTAGTGGTCAAGAGAAAATTTTGATGGATAGGATAACTAGAAATTATCAAGAGAACAATAGTTCTTTTAAGAGGCCAAACTAGCAAGGATGATGATTGGATTAAATATGTTTTTCAACTAGTAAATGGACACATTGATGGGTGATACAAACAAAATACACTTGATAAGGATAAAATATAATGATGGGTGATAGATTTATGTCTTATAAGGCTATGTTCAATAATAATTTCAAGTTGGGATGATGATGTGTAGAAAGGAAAATGACTAGCAATAGTTTTATCTTTTGTCTTCAACCAAATATTCAAGGGAGGAATGAGGATGGGATGTGATTAAGGTGTATGGACAAGGACCACTAATCAAGATGGATGGATAGGGATGATGTAGATGTGATTAGGGAATTGGAAGATTAAGATGTGGATCCAAGATGAGGGTGATGAAAGTGGAGGGTAATATGGGGGATATGGACTAGGGATTAGGTGTTAATGATGGGTAATGAAGGACACTTTTTTGGATCACAAAGAGGGGAATATATCTTTGTGAGTGATAACCAAGTGGTACTAGGACATGGGACGGAATGGGTCAAGATGTTGATGATGATTATATGGGAGATGTGGATGTATAAGTACAAGGGGTAATGCCAATAAAAATGATATGGGAATGGTCAAGACTATGGTGTGATTAGTGGATAAGGCAAGGTCAAAGTGAGGTGTGATTGATGATGTATTAGGTAGTCATATGACAAGGTGTGACTAATTTAATATAGGAGAGGGGATAATGAAAATGATATATAAGGAAAGGGTGACAAAGATATATGAGATGATGATTAGGCGAGGATGTACAAGATGATGGAGTATGACTAAGATGGGAGGAAGACAAGATAGTATGGGATATGTAAAATTATGTACAAAAAGATGATATATATACATACACACACACACACAGACATATATATATATATATATATATATATATACATACATACATACATACATACACACACATATACATACATACATACATACATATATATATGTATATATGTGTGTGTGAGTTTATATATATATATATGTATATGTATATATGTATATATATATGTATATATGTATATATATATGTATATGTATGTATACATACATATATATATATACATACATACATACACACACACACATATACATACATACATACATACATACATATATATATATGTATATATGTGTGTGTGCGTTTATATATATATATATATATATGTATATGTATATGTATATATATATATATATGTATATGTATATATATATGTCTATGTATGTATATGTATATATATATATATATATATATATGTATATGTATATGTATATGTATGTATATGTATATGTATATGTATATACATATATATCTATATATATATGTATGTATGTATGTATGTATGTATGTATATATGTGTGTGTGTGTGTGTGTACACACACACATACACACACATACATATATACATACATACAAGGGGATGAGTCAATATAAGGATAATATAGGTGGATAATGGTTATGAAATATGGATTATGTGGATAAAATAATAAGAAGATAAATGGATGATAGATGGAAGGGTGGACTAAATGTAGATAGAATAGTATGGATGGAGGGATGAATAAAAGATGTGGGGAATGGACTATATATGGAATAAAATATGATGACTTAAGGATATGATGGGTAAATTAATGGATATAGATGTGAGAAATGGACTATATGGATAATAAAATAAGTGAGGGGATGAGATGATATAAGTATAGGATGGGTGGATAAATGGAAGATGGGTTATGGGTAACAAGATGTGACATAAATGGGGATGTTCTAAAATAGGGAAAATGAGAATTATATGTGGTTATGGATGGATGTGAGTATTAGGTACGAGATGAGAGTGTGAAGGAAAATAGATGATGAGGAGAGTGTGTGGAAAGGGGATAATAACTATATGTGGGATGATACTAGGACTATGGGGAATGAATGTGATATGAAGTGAATAAGATGTGGTCAAAGATATGAAATGGGATTGGATGTTATGGAATGGATATAATTAAGATAATGCTTGTGGGATGGATGAAAGTATGACAATGTTTACAAAGAAAGATGTGGAGAGATGGTGGTGTTAAGTGAGATGAATCCTATGTGGTGGGGGTGAGATAAGAAAGTGAAAATGATATGGACAAAAGGATATGGGGATGTGGGATGGTCCAAAGGGATATGAAAAAAAGGATAGTGGCTACTAAGTGTTATGGGATGGGTGGTGCTACTAATTAGATGTAGAATGATGGGATAGTATAGTGTGACTATGTAGCAGATAGGGTATATGATGGTCAAATATTGGTCAAAATATACAAATGATCAAGGAGAAAGGGATGATATTAGGATGAGTGTGGAAAGTGATATGGAATGAAAAGAGGGTGGATTAAAGTAAAAATGTTATAGAAGAAGAAAGATGATCTGATATGGATAGTCGAGATGAGATGATGGTGGAATGAGATGAAGAAATGAATGATGGGATAATGGAAGTGATCCTATAAGTTTTCTAAGGTATGCACACAAAGGATATGGGTATGGCTAACTCGGATAACAAACAAAATGGGTCTTATCATAACACACACACAACTCATGCACATATACAACCCTAATTAGTAAACCATATGGGAGTGTAACTCAATGTCCACACCATCTAATGGCTACACAAGTGAGGCTTTAGGCTGGCGACCCATTATGGAATCGATTGAACCCTCTCAACCTTGCTTGCTCCTGATGGTCACTTGGGAACTAATACTAACACTGGTAGTGGAACACTTGTTATGGCCATAAGATCCTATTATAAGGTTTACACAAGGATCTAAGGGAGTCCCCTATATACAGAAAGGTATGATGGGGCCCATGTTTGTATAGGATGCTATCTGATTTCCCTGGTTATATGAACTTAATCATCCCTCACTCCATGAAACCCTTTATGGTAAATTCTACTTAGGTTGTAATGACAATGCTATCCTAATATTTATACTCCATCAAAACTTGGAGTGCGGTTAGAATGTGGTGGTGAAATGTAGGATACTAACCCCTAAAGACTAAGCCACATGTGTGGTGATGAAATCCATGTCACGTGCTATCCTAGGGAAGGTTTATACAAATAAGCAAACTCATGATAAAATTAATTAACCATTATAATTACCTATGTGAGATTCAAATGGTATGAAAAAATATGTAAAAACACAAACAAATAAAATATATGTGTGCACACACATAAAGATCAAGCAAAGCTAATGATTAAATACTAATGATAATGTAATAATTATGAAAAATACTTAATCAACAATGATCAAAATGGGTACCCTCTTTTCCTACAACACAAAGGTTATAAATCCACTAAGGGTGATTTAAGAGTCTAAAAAGACCGAAAAAATGGTTAGAAAACTCAAAACTACAATACCACTACCACACATAGCAATACCACTATTAGTAAGACAATACTGCTACTAGGAAAGTCACTGTATTACACAACTTAATTTATGATCCTAAATTGAGCTAAAAAGTACTAGATAAGACCTTCATAGATTAAAAATTATTATAGGGCTTCATTTTTAATATAATTATTGATATCAAAATTGTCTAAAATCCAAAATTAATTGCTAAAATAAAGATATTCAATATCGCTACTCTAGATAACAATCCTGCTACTTGTAGGACAATCTTGCAACTGTAAAAGTAGTGCTATTGTCAAATTTGGGTAGACTCCAACAATATTCCCTTAGACATTATAGACCTTGTAAGACTAAATCACCCTTAATCATTTTGGATGTTCTCTTTCATCTACAAAATAGAACCTGAATAGAATGCTAGAGTAGCAAAAGACCAATAGGGAAGGGTTTTGACTTGCATATGTCAAAAGCGTAATAACATTACTACAAATTACAACACCACTACCTAAAATGTAATATCACTAGTCTCAAAGTGGCAAGATTTTTCAAACTAGACTAAATTTATAGCCCTCGTGATAATGTTCCTTAGTTTCTTCTCTCTTACAAACATGTTATATAGCAAAACATAGAGAATCTCTAGAAGCAACAAGCAACTTAGAGTAATAAATTGTATAAGAGGTAGGAATAGGGTGTATAATACCATGACTAAGATTAACAATACAACTATTTATACGATATTACCATGATTACAAAAGTGGCAGGATTGTCAAAATGGACATTGATGACCCTCTAGTAGTTCTTTAGGGAGTAATGTCTTTCCTGTACACCACAAACAACACACTTGACAAAAATATAGGGTTAATTTACTAGCTATCTAGATGAGAAAAACTTTGGGTTGAAATACCACTAATAGGAGTAAAAATATAACTAATAGTAGAGCAATACCATGACTTGAAAAGTTACAATATTGTTCAAACGTAACACCCTACTAAAATCCTGATCACTCACCATTAGTGAAATGCAGATTAATGGAAGGGGAATTAGTTAGTGGAATAAAATTAGATGAGCATAATTAGTGTCAACTAATAGGAATATTAGTTGGCTATAATGGAGCAAGCAATGTTAGGTGTATAAACTATGTTCCAATTAAATGCTCATCGTAGATCTCTTCTTGAAAATTTGGCTATGGGAACTTAGTAAACTTCTACTTAGAAGGCTAACTTTGCACCTTAATAACTTTTTCTATGATCAGCCTTAAGATGTGAAATTTGAACCATATGATGTCCTCACATAGGTGAATCCATCTATATATCAAACTAATCCTAAAACCTTCACATGTGTGAAATATGACATCATAAAATTGCTTACTCAAACTTATTTGTGAAGATGATTGCTTGAGCTTAGACATTCATATGAATATTTTGATGAATTTCATTCACTTCCATAAGCACTCTAGGTATTCATAACATCCCATAGGGTCTCTACAACATGCCCATATCATCACTATCATCCATCAATTGATTCATTAAGTTAAACACTCTCCAAACCATCAATCTGATTACTTTGTCATTAATTCATTAATACCAAATGCTCTCTTTAACATAAATGACAACCAAACATCAATGACCTTGCTCAATAATCTCCCTTTATATCAATGATGGTAAAACACCCTCATAAAAAAATTTTACTCATTTGAAATCCTTCATTCTGATCTTTCTTCCCCTTTGACATTATTGACAAAGGATCTCTTCCTCAACATGCCAAAAACCATTCCTTAACATCATGTATGCATTCAAATACTATTTAGGATACTTAGGATAATTACATACTTTTAATCATATGAATCAATTGCTCCCCCCTTTGACATACACTAATCTAAACTTGGACTTCTTTGATCTTTGGACCTGACAAATTGCTCACAGAGCTTAGAAATCTCCCCCTAACATCAAGATCCATCTCATTTCATTTTTTATTTGACATACAACAATATATACTTGGGCTTATGTGATCCTTGGACTTGTCTACTTATATAAATCATAAGTTCTCTTTACTTATGCATGAAGATTTAATACCTTGTGAAAACATATGACTTGGTTTGATTAAGTCATCATATCAATCTTCTTAAATTCACAACTGTAGCAGACTTCTTCATATCTCCACCATGACTAGAACATATCACATATGTTACCCCTCACATCATGCACAGTTATTCAATCCTTTCAAACTAACTGAGTTAGCTCCCCCGAACTCCATTCTCTATCTGAAAAAGATCATCTTCAATAAGTCCTCTCAATGAACTAGGTTTGCCAGTAATACTTTAAATAATATGAATCTCATAGCAACAAAACAATTTCCCTTTATCATCAACAAGCCATCATGATATAGAACCTTTTCAAAGCAGTCTCATGGAACCATGACAAACATAACTTGTCATATATATAAATTGGAGACCTTATTCATGATATCAAAAATATGATGACACATTCTCCTCATAATCTATATCAATCGTATCTTCAATCTTCATTATTTGATCAATCAATTTAAGAAATAGAAATTGACAAAATCTTATCTTAAAGACCAAAAACCCTAAACATACATTGATCACTCTAGAATAAGATCAACACACCTTTATTATGCAAAAATAATATCTTGACAACTCATCATCCTTGATCAAACACCTAAAAAATTCCATTCCCTACTTGAAAACCTTTCATACTTAGTTTCATTATTCACCATATTAATCAACTAGACCATCCATCAAAGATTGACCAAAAATTTGACTTTAAGATCACTTTCCTTGAATATATCTTTTAAATCATTCCATCACAACACTTTGGATCAGTTACATAAAACTCATTTCTCCTCCTTAGCCAATCACATTTTCAAAAGATCTTTCTTGTCTTTCAACATCAATCAAAGCTCAACTAGAATCCACCATGCTTCCTCTTGCTTTTCAAGTGTCTCTTTAAAGCTTAGATAAAGATACCCTGACCCATATTTTCTTAGAACAATGTGAAACCAAGAGTTTCCCGTAACTCCTCATATTCCTTATCCTCCTTGGTCATCTAATACTGATAGTTCTTCTTCTTCTTATTAGGCTTAAGAGAAGCAACATGTTCATCCACTACAATATTCTCATTTTCTTTTAAGAATGAATTGATAATACATGGAGACAACAAATATTCATGACATACCTTTTCATTTAAAGAAGGAACCTCATCACTAGCCATTGACAACTGATGTTATTTACAAGAAACTTTCTCAACAATAGATGGATGTTCTCTTGGATCCACACATACCTCATAACTAGCCTCAATTAGAACTTTCGTCTTTTTCTCGAGCTTGACTTGAACTGAATTTTGATTCTCCTTTTCTATCTGAATAGATGATACATTCTCTTAGCATACCTGAACCTTATTCATATCTACTTCCTCTTTTGATTTATTAGGTATTCAACCTTGATCTTTCAGCTCAACTAAATTAGTTTTCTTGGTCTTCACTTCTTTAGGATTCCACACCAAGGATTGACCTTTCTTGAGCACACTAGGATGTCCATGCACCTTCTTATGACTTGAGATCTTTCTTTTACAATATCTTGAAATATAACCAATTTGATGAAAACAAAAATAAATAACATCATTTACACCTTCTACTTAAAAAATATTATGAATCTCAATAAACATACCATCTCATCTCTTAGATTCATTATGCTCATGCTTGACTATCTTAGGTCTCCATACCTGGGTTAGTCTTTTCTCATGCATTCTAGGGTAGAATCTAGCAATATGTCTTATGTCATGACAAATATAGAATACTAAATTATCCATACCTCTAGATAACCAACTACTCTTCTTTCTATATTTTCTTGACTTATGATCAAACTCGTGACAAATATAATAATAATCATTAAAATATATTTCATACCTCATGGCACTTGGATGCCTGATGGATCTTTTCTTGTTGATCTTGGTGTTTGCATCCTTCTTGTCTTGAGCTGACCTCTCTTGCTCTTTCTTAGTCTTGTTTACCTTGATAATAAATTTCTCATGATCATCCTTCAATAAATTTAGCTTTTTATTCAAGTGAGCACTCTCATCCTATGTAGTTCTCATACTTGAACTTGTAGCTTCTAACTGAATTTTAAAAACTTGGATAGTCTCCTTATCCATTTTATCTTCTTTCACCATGTCATCCTTCAATATAAATGCTTTCTCTTCAATAATATTTATAGAATCAAGATTGGATTTTAATTCATCATTCTCACCTTACTTTGAACTCAACTTGGCATTTGTCTCTTATAAATGAGCTTTGAGATGTCTGTATTCTTCCTCTTTTGAACTCAAATTTGTCTTTGTAGCTCTTAATTATTCCTCAAGAATGATAATATTCTCTTTATCATTTTTTGATCTTGATCTTGCTTTCAAGGATTCTAACTCATTATTGATCTTGATGAACTCATCTGTAATATCCTTAAATTTTAAGGCCATGATCTTATTCTGAGCTTCTTTTTTATCATACTCTCTCCCTTACCTCTATACTTCTCAAAAAGTACCTTGAGATGATTGCACTTTTCTTCACTTAATTTTAGAAAAGAATAAATAACCTCCAATTGATACTTCAACTCTTGATTATCTTTCTTCAATTACTTAGCCATATTGTACCTTGGATCACCTTCAAGTGGTAAAACTTGCACAAAAAGTCCTACTCTAATATTACTTGTTAGAGGTACAATCATTGAGAGTGGGGGGATGAATTAGTGATGCAAGATAATCCAATTTAATTTCCAACTCTTAAACATTCAACATACATCAACTTGATCAAGTAACTTAAACATGAAATCACATACATCTAAAGTATACATAATAATATACATCACATGAACACATCATAAATGTGGGAAACCCTCTTGGGGGATAAAACCCACTGAACCCTTCAAGATGGACTACAATCCTATAAAATAAGATCCAAAATTTATACCATCACCAAATGATCAAGGATTACCCATCCCTTATTTTAGTGAGACACCAATCTCATAAGGAGCTACTACCCCCTGTCTATCTGAGCACCCACAATAACTAGACTTTTATCAAGCTTTACCTTGTAAGGAGTAACCAACCCCCTAGGAAACCAATCACCCACTCAAATACCTTGAATATATCATATTGAACACTTTTTGGTACTCTGCAACTGATGATGATCACCATTATTTTTACTTTTCTCTTTCACTCTTTTACCCAACTAGTCTCAAGGGCTCACTCACTCAATCTACCACTTCTAAGATCATTAGGTCCATTGACCTGTGTATCCACATACATCAATTTGATCATATAAACATGAATAATCTTATTTTCTCTATTATGGTCCTCATTGACCTTTACCTTCTCTTTCAAAGGTTCTCTCCTTTGCTTTAATCCATGCATGCACAACTAGTATAATTAGTCTAAATAGACCTTGAACTTATACCATTCTCTTTCTTTAACCCATGTTGGTCAAAAAATATGCTTGCCTTAATCCTTATTATATATACATAGCTCAATACCATCCTTATAGGTTAGTCATAACATCCATGGATCACACTTAAACAACTACACCTTTCAATTAGGCCTTACTAGCCCTTATAGGTTACATGGAGACCTATTACCCTTTTAACACTCCATCGAGTAAAAAAAAGAACATAAGATCACTTTAAAATACATGGGTACACTCTAAATAATATCTAAGACATCTTTAAATTAATACTCCTATCAAAACATTTTTTTGCTAAGGAAAAAATTGCTTAAATAATATTCTATACATAGTAGCACCATGAATGAACAAACAATCAAATTTGAAGCAATTATTCACACTGAATATGGATTGATCAAACCTCAAAAATACAAATTGATAGTCTTCATGGAGTCTACAACACTCTCCAATAGTTAGATCATCTTGAAACATCAAAATTCTATCAAGAGCTCTTCAATTATCCTTCTTGGGTCACTTGTAGAACATGATCAAACACACAGTCAACTTTGGATCTTAATATATTTGATTTTACAAACATTCAAATCTTCTTATCAACTTTTAAAAATGCATCCTTTACAAATTTTATTTTTACATCACCTTCAAATTCATCCTAGATCAAAAGTTATAAGAAAAATACTGAGCACTGGTATTTTATTTATTAAATTCAAATACCAATGATCACTGTTAAACATCAGACACCTTGAACTCATCTTGTGCTTCTTGGAAACTTTGAAAAAATACACACTGTCGATATTCTCTATAGTATCATTATCTTTATATTATAATTCTCACCATTGATCTTTGATCTGAGCTCTCATGATTATGCCACTTGGTAGCTCTCTGTGACTTCTGCACACCCTATACCGTTTAGGGAATGAATTTGTGCCACTTAGAAATTCTACATGCAATCTGGGCATCTTTTGACTTATTGAATTAGTGTGCACCATTTATCTCTAACTACATGATCGTACACTCATTTTTGGATCTTTATCTGACAAATTAGACACTCATTGTTAGATATTTGTATGATCATACACTCAACATTGGATCTTTATTTGGTCATATTAAATGCTCACCATTAGATCTGTGATTTTATTAAATGCTTACTATAGATCTCTTCTTGCAAATTTGGCTGTGGGAACTTTGTAAACTTCTACCTAGAAGGCCAACTTTTCACCTTAATAAATTTTTCTACGCTCAACCTTATGACCTAAAATTTGACACATATGATCTCCTAATATAGGTGAATCCTTAAATGTATCAAAATACTCTTGAAATATTAACATGTGTGTAATATGATGTCATTAAACTTCTTACTTAGCCTTATTTATCAAGATGACTGCTTGAGCTTAGACATTCATATGATTATCTTGATGAGTTCTGTTTAATTCCATATAAACTCTAGGCATTCATAACTTCCTATAGGGTCTCTATAACATGTCCATATCATCAATATCATACATCAATTTCCTCATTAAGTCATACACTCTCCAAACCATCAATATAATTACTTTGTCATCAATACATTAGTACCACATGCTCTCTTTGACATCAATGACAACCAAACATCAATGACCATGCTCAACATGTTACTTAGAGTAGGGAGTATAAACCTATAACCACTGACATGAAAAATGTCAAGAAGACTGACACCAACCCCAAATCTATGAGGAATTATTATTTAATTTCTAATCTCTCAAAGATATTTTTCCACATCTCTTTATTATACTTGCTCAAGGAGTCTCCAACCATCATTTATCATTACATAATGCCTTGGGATTGGGCCATATATCTAGTGTCAAATGTCAAATGAAAACTCAAATCAATCATATTTATTTGGATATGTTCCCACCTAGATAAAATTCAAGGGACACTAGTTAATTTTTTGATTTAAGGAGCCTCCCCCTGCATGAAAAAATGGCCAAAAGGGGAGATCCAACCTTGTACCTGTAAGTATGGTTATAAAAAAATTATGTAAAGTGAGAAATGGTTTATGATGAGGTGACTACCAACATAGTTTGATTTTCATTTCTTAAAAAACTTGGGTATGGAGAAACTAATTGCTTTACTCCTAGGAACATTTTATGAGATTACAATAACCTCAAGTCTAACACAATAAGGACCATTGTGATTATAATCAATTTGGGTGCCAAGACCATGTTGATATAATTTTATGTGATTGATATAGATTCAAATTAAAACATGATATTGGGTATACCTTGAATCCATAAGATGAAGACAATCCCTTCTACCATGTTGATGTAGAGCATCACCAAGTGATTTGAAGTGTTAATATGTTTAAGAAGTTATTATATCCATTTTTGGTTTGTGAATAGTTTTAATGGTATTTTAATGTCATTGGAGTGATTTAGAGTCATTAAGAGTCTTTAATTTGTGTGTTACTATTCATTCTAGAGTTTTCCTGCTAAAATCCTAAGTTTGAAAATTTGAATTTGGAAACTAGCTTTATGAGTTATTTTGGAGTCTTGTGTGAAATGTAAAAGTTTATCAATGATTATAAGTGTCATAAATTGTCCTATAAGTGTGCACAAAGGTAATTAAATGTATAATTCATGACAAGGAGGAATGTAATTCAAGAATTAAGAAAATACTATTTGTAACTACCCTCCATATGTGAAGATAGAAAGAAAGAGGGAAGTTGTTTGCATGATTTAGGTGGGAAGGAAATAAAAATAGATATATATGGTGGGAGTGTGAGTATCAAGAGGTAGGATAGATGAGATTATCAAATGAGAAAAAGTTAGAATGTAGGGGAAATTAATAAATATCCAATATTGAAACACTCTATTTTCCTTTTGTGAAAATTCTATACATGAAAGTGCAGGTATGGATATTAATAAATAAGAGCATGCCAATGCATATATGCGAGTGTATAAGAGTCATAAAAATTTATTAATATGGTAAATTTTTTTAAGAAGAAATAAAATCAAGAAAGTATCTATGGACAAGAAATAGAGCTTTAAAACTATGTACAACTATAAATGAAAAGTCTATGTTTTAGTCATGTAAGAGATGAATATAAGTTCTCTTGTAAAGTCTTATGAATATGATGAATGCTGATATTTTTGTATTGATGAGGTCACCAATTATTAATTTTATAACCTCATCCATATCTAGTTATATATATATATCTTTTTCCATATGAGCCCATAGAACTATCCATGACTTATGTAAATGAATGAATGATTATATGTGTGCATTAATATATACACATTGTGTTATGGATTAATGATGATTTTTATTTTATTACATTATATTTGTGTAACCTTGTTTAAAAAATATTTGAAGGATAGAATAAGACTACAGGAATCTTGCTTAGTCACAACACTTATAGAGAATCCCGTAGCAAAAGGGGCTTCCATCCTATAACTACTGCTAAGATGTAGGATTTCCACCTATAGATGGATTGTAGCAACTATAGGTTGTAGTATTTACACCTACAGGCTGTTCAAAGCAACTATAGACTACAATATTTCACCTATAGGTTGACCATAGCAACTTCAGGTTCTTACCTTAGAAGCCTGCAGCCACTACATAGAAATAAACTATTATTATGATAATAAGTAATTGATTTTTAAGGACACATCTAGATGTCTTAGAAAAAAATTAAATGATTGAAGTGGATCCTTCATAATATCTGTATGAAACCCTCACATGAAGTGAATCTTGGATGTGCTACCAAAGGATGAATAAGACAAGGACAATGAAAAGGAGAAAAGAAACAAAACAACAATGCTGCATATATTATCCTTTACCTAGTCAGGTCTAAAAACATGTAACTTTAAGTTACTAACCCCTTGAAGGTTGATTGGGTTAGTTTCAAATTATTTGTAACTTTCTTAGTTTAGTGTTTTTGGTTAAAGCTACTAAACTATCTTATGTAATTAATGGTAGAACATAGATTAGATTGGTAATGATGGAATTATAGATAGT
The DNA here is from genome assembly GCA_037957365.1 of Torreya grandis. Taxonomy (NCBI): domain Eukaryota; kingdom Viridiplantae; phylum Streptophyta; class Pinopsida; order Cupressales; family Taxaceae; genus Torreya; species Torreya grandis. Next base: position 1,312,641 of record JARHVA010002650.1, read on the forward strand.
AATTGCATTCTACTTATTGAATTTTATAATATACTATAAAAATATTTAATTACTACAGATTTGAGTAATGAAAAGGTTGATTCTATAAGATGATTTTTTAAGGCTCTTAGAGAAGGATTGGAACTCAGTTCTGAATGAGGAGCCCCCCCTCAAAAGGAATTGTAGTGAAGATCCTGAACCTTATTAGATTAAGGTGTGTTGTATGAATTGATTTTATTACTAGTTGATTATATAAAGTGTGATGCATGTGTGATTAATAAGTGTGAATAACTTATTCATTCTACTATAGTAATTTCCTTGTATATCTATATGGTGAAAATAGTATAAGTTCATTGTACTAATAATAACAATTAATTTAGCCTATGAATAAATAATGCATATATAGTGTTGATATCTTTGAAAAGCCTATGTACCCTAGGTTAAAAATTAACATGAAGCAGACTTAAGAATATGGTATTAACTAGATAATAAGTCTATCTAATATTTTGGAACCATTTTTGGGGAGGTTTTCAATTATTGCTTTCTATATTAAATTTTATTACTTTCATATCCTGCTTTCTAGATTAATTTTACTACTTTCATTTTCTGCTTTCTAGAGTAGATTTCCTACTTTAATTAGATAAATTTACTAACTTCTAAAGGTAAAATTTTAATTCTTGTTGTTTTAATTTCTATATTCCTTTATTTCTTTGCATTTTATTTTTGCTTATTTTGAAACAACCCCTGAAACACACAAAAATGAAAAAAAATCTAACCCTATATAGGAAGGGACAAGATAACTAAATGAGTGGCAAAATGTTTATGTAGAGAGAAAAGTATTCTTAAGGGATATTCTTTCCAAACAAGCCATAAGTTGCTACTGATAAAGAAACACAAATAACTACAACAACTATGAATCTTTTTGAAAGATATACCATAATCTAGAAGGCTCTCAAAGAAGGGAACACTACAAATTGAAGGAGGCAGCTTGTAGAAGTACTATTGGATTTGAAAAAGGAAATAGAATTAGAGGAAGCATTAGATAAGTTATTTATAAGAAATGAAGGGGAAGGTCTACAGGAACCAAACACTCCAAAAAGTAACATTAGAACAACATTCCAACAAGGCTTTCTTGAACAAATCAAAGAAATCTTAGGAAAGTCTTCAGACTTTTTATCCAATAAAAATATTATAGATCAATAGATAAATGTCTAATTTCATGTTGACTAAAGGACTGATATAGAATTTGAGGATGTGATCTTGAGTACCTTTGGTATTTATATAACAAGAAAAACCATCATGAATGGAGGAGAATTTATAGATGACAACAGGGCTCTAGACATAGTTAATTTTGAATTTCCTATTCCAGATGAAACAGACATAACATAAATGAAAAATATCTCACCCTCAACCTTGCCCAATTTTAGAGGTATGTTATCAAAAGACCCAAACACATTTTTATTTGCATTTGATATCCTCTATAGAAGCTATAACTATAGGTAAGATGCACAAAAATTGAAACTTTTTCTTACCACCCTCAAAAACTTAGCACTTCATTAGTTCATGGGACTAGGTAATAATTCATTTCATAGTTGGGAAGACATAAAAAATAAGTTTTTGATTAAGTATCAAGAGTATGGATGAGGAAGAAATTATAGAAGAAATGACATATTTAGGATGACTCAAGAAGGGGACAAATCCTTGGAAGACTACGTTGAATGATTCATGTTTAGTGTACACAAATTCAAGCAAAGTGCATATATATATATATATATATATATATCATAAATTTCCTTATAACCTTTTAAATATCAAAGAAGATTATCTAAGTTATAAAATTACCAATCTATCCTTATCTTTAGAGAGAAGTGGGACCTTGCTCCTTCCTTAGAAAAAGAACCAATTTAATAAGTAATGAAAAGAAACTCTAAACTCTATTTCATTCAAAATAACATATACAAATATAAAATGTTTCTAATTTTAAATTCACCAACTTCTAGTTTTTCCAACTTACACATTTCTCTAGCTATTTGAAATGAGGAGATATGTTTTTAAACACATATCACATCTACTCACAGAGTATAAAATCTTGGTGATCGTAATTCCCAAATATATTTATTTAAAATATAAACAATCTAAGAGTTAGATCTCATGCTTCTAGGAAGGTATTAAAACTAACTCAACTAACTATAGATAGAAAATAACTAACATAGACTGCAGATACTTATTTGGTTTTAAAATATAGAAGTAAATATATATATAGATTATTTAAATCCATTACCATGAATGGTAATGTCTATAATTAGACATATAAATATAGAACATTAAGCCTTTAATCTAATGAGTAGGGGAGATATCTCCCAAATGACATTCATTAAAATTAAAGAGCTGAGTAAAAATTATTTTAGGTCTACCATAAACAAAGTCCAGGGTAACATGCTTCCACTAGCAACCGCAAGTGGCCTATCAAAATCTAAAGTTAGTAACTTGTTACAAGATATGAAACAATATATCATTAGTCACTTGGCCACCTGACTGGATAGCTTGCACATAAGGCAAAAGTAAGTATCCTTAGATCAAGCTTTGACCATCTATTATCTGAATTGTAAGAAGAAGAAGGCAAATTGTAGGTGTCATGAGGTTTAGGCTAAGGCATCTAACATCATAGCTAAAGAACCAAAAAAAATAAGGATATAAATTAGAGGAGGAGATAAGGAGAAAGTTTTCTATGCTGCACAAAGAAAGCTATGGGTTCATGACCATTTTACCCAGGTATAGGACAAAATCCACTTTTTAAAAATTCTACCTTTTTAATTTACAATTTGTATATGCTTATCCCAATTAGAGTAGTCCATGGATAAATGTCCCACCTCCTAATCCTGACTAGTATCCACCTTAGATAAGACAACCCACCACCTCCTAGTATCCTCCATAAAATGTATCCCCACCTTAGATACAAGCTTGGCAACCACCCCAAAGCCCACCCCTTACAAACTAGTGGTAGCAGCCCTGAAGACTAAATCAACCCTAAAGAAACTATTAGGGAGGAGTCTCTCCACAACAAAAACAACAACCTTCAGATCTTATGCCCAATGCATAAGTTGTACCCAAATCTAATCAAATTCCTACCTAACCCATACAAAATCCTACAAATAAGTCAGTGCAACTAACATTCAGTACTAAACTTGTTCAATACCCAACATATACAGTGAACATCAATGAAGTTCACTTATGTTTATGAAGAATTCTACCACCCCCAGCCCCACCCATAATAATGGAGTTAGCTCAGGAAACTCTAAAAGATCATGATAACCCACTTTCATCACCATAAGAACTTTTCAAACCAATAAATAAAGCTATTGATACAACAGTACCACCAATTCTAGAATGTCTTAGCCTTCAATGACATACAACTGAACCTAAATTTGATTTCATAGGACAACTCAAGAATCTCTGTGTAAAAATTTCTCTCTTCCAGGCCATCAAGGATGTGCCCATATATTCTAAATATATAAGAGACTTATGTCTACATAAATTTGGAAGGAATAAGGATCAAAATATAGTGCATTTTATTGGCTAGCTAGCAGACATTATGCTGGGAAACACCCTACCTAAGAAATATTTAGATCTAGGGTGCCCAGTAGTAACAGTCCAGATCCATAACCAATAACTATCCAATACATTGATAGAATTGAAGGTTGTAGTAAATATAATGATAATTGAAACCATGAGAAAATTATAGCTAAATAATATTTGTCCCACATCTGCAATGCTAAAAATGGCTGAAAGGTCTACAATTAGACCAAAAGGAGTCATTGAATATCTTGTCATTACTATCGATTCATGGGAGTATTCTATAGATTTCATTATACTGCAACCAAAGTCTAATTTGGGTGGATACCCTCTCATCTTAGGATGACATTAGCTTGCCATAGTTTATGCCTTCATCAACTGTAGATTAGGTAACATGTTGATATCCAATGGAATCCACACTAAAAGGTTGGTCCTCTATCCTTCATCACAACCATACTTGGAACTAGAGCATACATTATGGGCTAAAGATGATGAGGTAGAACAACTTCCCTTGATTCCTATATTCACCATAGACCATGTATGTACCTTGGCTAATCAAAAGGAAGATATAATTCTCTCAAATGTCCTCTAGAATAATTACTAGACTAATCTTGAAGATCGCAACAACTTACAATGCGTAAAGTGCCCATTTGCCAACCTTTAGAAAGAAGATAAATATACTACATCTATACAAAAAATATTCCACCAGCTACTAACTCATAAATTCAACCACAACAGATCCATCAACAATTAAAAAATGATGAAAACACTTGTAAATCAAATTGAAAATTTTCCAATAAAAACATTGTTTATTAATAGCAAGTTGGAGTCAAATGAGGAAAAATACATAATAAACATGTTTCATGTAAACCAACACACTTTTACATGTTATTATGAGGATATGCAAGGAACTAGCCTATAAATATGCACACATCACATCTATATAAAAAAGGAGTGTCAATCAATCAGACAACCATAATGTAAGATGAATCTAGCTCTTAGAAAATAGTCAAAGTGGAACTATAGAAACTCCTAAATGTGGGATTTATATATCCCATCTAATACAGTGAATGGGTTTCACCATTGGTAATTATATTAAATAAAAATGGAGAGTGATGTGTTTATATATATTACAAGGAACTTAATACAACAACTAGAAAGGATTATTTTTCTCTTCCATTCATTGATTAGGTGCTGGACACACTAGCAGGAAAAAAATATTTTGCCTTTCTAGATGGCTTCAGTGGTTACAACCAAATTAGAATTGTTCTTGAGAACCAAGAGAAGATCATATTCACTTGTCCCTAGAGTACTTATGCTTACACTATATTGCCTTTTAGATTGTGAAATGATCCTACAACATTTTAGAGGGCTGTTTTGAGTATCTTTTTAGATTTGGCCAATGAATGTGTAGAAATCTACATGGATGACTTCATTATCTATGAAGAAACATTTTATGAGCACATGATGAACCTAAATAAAGTATTGAAATGCTATCATGAGAACCATTTGTACTTAATCCATAATAAATTCTACATGCTAATGACATAAGGCATTGTCCTAGGCCACCATGTATTTTTTGAAGAAATCAATGTTGATCCTATAAAAATCAGCATAGGCAAAAATATACCTGTACCTCAAAAACAAAAGGATGTCAAGAGTTTTTTAGGACATGTTGGTTAGTATAGAAGATTTAACAATAATTTCAGCAAAGTAACAACACCATTTTTTACTCTCTTCACTAAAGATGTTGAATTCATATGGACTCCTACCTGTGATATAACCTTCAAAACATTAAAGGAATTGTTGACCACCACCCCAGTTCTGGATGGTCTTGATTGAAATCTTCCCTTTTATATTCACATAGATGCTTTAGATAGTGCCTTGGGAGCTATGTTAGGCCAAAGAAAAAACACTCAACTATGCCATATAAGAACCTACATATATCAAAATTAAATTACATGGTCACTAAAAAAGAATTCTTGGAAATAATCTATGCTATCAATAAGTTCCATCACTACATAACAGGGTATCAAGTATTTATTCATACAAACCATGCAACCATTAAGTACCTTATGAACAAATCAACTGTCCTAGGTAGAGTGATATGATTATTTCTCTTATTACAAGAATTTGATCTAAATATTGTAAATAAACTTGATAAGGATAATGTCATGGTTAACTTCATATCACAATTATAATCCCCTCTAGTGGATAACATAGTGGATGACTCATTTCTAGATAAACACTTGTTCTCCCTCACCCTTACCACACCTTGGTATGCTGATATTGCTAACTATCTTATAGTAGGGCTCCTTCCAAAACACTTCCTCCCTAAACAAAAAGGAGCTTTGATTCAGAAAATTGGTAGGTATTCCTAGATATTCATATTCCTTTTCTATACTAGGCCTAACTCCATCATCAAAAGATGAAGTTCCAAATATCCTCAAAGCTTGCCATGATGAACCTTGTGGAGGGCACTTTATAGCCATGCATACAACAGTAAAAATCTTGAATATAGGGTATTATTGGACCTTAATCCATCAAGATAAAATAAGGTATATATATTATTGTGATATATGTCAATGTATGAGGAGACCCACACATTTGGATGATATGTCTTTACAACCTCAAATGGTGCTTGAACCATTTAAAAAATAGGGCATAGATTTTGTAGGACCTTTTGATCCAAAATCAAACAACAAAGAGTACATCCTTGTATGTACTAATTATGTCACTAAATGGGTGGAAGTAAAAGCTCCTACACATACTAGGGATGAAAATGTGGAAACTTTTCTCTATGAAGAAATATTCACAAGATATGGTGTGTCATGAGAAATAGTCACTAATCAAGGACAACAATTTATTGTTGGTTTAATATGAGATTAGGTATAATAAATCAAATCTATATCATCCAAAATCTAATGGATAGGTGGAAGTCACCAATAGGGAGTTATAAAATATTTTGACCAAGCATGTTAGTATGTCCCATAAGGATTGGGAGGTTAGAATTCTTAAATTTGTTTGGGCATACAAAATCATGTGAAAGACCACTATAAGATTCACCCCATATGAGTTGGTCTATGAGAAGAAACTTTTCTTCCTAATTGAATTTGAGCATAAAACCTTACAAAAAACACTCAAACTTAGGATTGATATATCTAAAGCATATAAAGAAATACTTATGCAACTTAATGCCTTAGATGAATACAAACAACAAACACTATAGAACATAGAACTTGTATAGCAATAGTGGATTGGATGGCATGATAGGTATATTAAGACTAGGCAATTTAATGTAGGAGATTGGGCCCTTCTTTTTGATTCAAAATATAAAGATCATAAGAGAAAAATATATACTAAATAGCTTGGTCTATTTGAGAATGAGCATGTTTATGATAATAGAGTAGTGAAACCCCAGACCATTGATCTGGTGAGATTCCATCTACTGGTCAATGGCCACAAGCTAAAATTATACAAAAATCCACTCACTTAGGAGGAATTTACCAAGTAGGTATGCAAGCAATTAAAAAATAAATTCAATGATGTGTTGGATCAACATGATGTCTCACTATCCACATGTAAAACTAGCCATCAAGTAAATGAAGGAGAGGAGGACATTCTAGCCCTCCTCAGGCATGAAGATTGAGATCTTTACATAAATCTTGACCAAACATACTCACAATTGACATGGTAAGGACCCATAATAAAAATTATACTATAGGTAGTAGTTAGAATTAAAAAATAAATAAAAAATTCAATAATGAAAACCTATTTGGGCGTTGTTGGTAGTTTTTAGGGAGAAAACCAACTTGCAAGCTACCCAAAATTGTAAACAGAGCCTAAATAGAAAACCAGATTACTAGATATTTAGGGGTAAAAGCCAAAAATAGATAATATAGAATCATTTTGAGCAAAAATTCTCATCTTACTATAACACATATTTCATTCTAATTTGTTCTAGCCTCAATTTTTAGTAGCTATAGGTTTAACTTGTAGTTACTATGGGAAAGAAATAACTCTGGAAAAAGGGGCTATAAGGTAACCCTAGAGATGCTAAGGGCATATTCATAACTTCTACATGTAACATCAATTTTTTGTAGTTACAATAAACACCTTCACCATTTCTACAAGCACCTTGTTAATGAAGGAATTTCTCTAATTGTTACAGGCTAGTTTGTAGCTGATGAGGGCATCTTTATCTCTACTAGACACAACTTTGCAGTAGCTACAAGATCCACCTATTATTGATGTAGGTACTTCCTAACCCCTATATACACCTCTTTAGTATCTATAGGTTAATTTATCAAAAAATATGAGCTATGGCTTTGGCCATGGGCTATTGAGAAATTCATGGAAGACACCAAACAAGATAGAGGAGGAGTAAAGGAAGATTAGAGAAGTAACTTCAAGTATTGATAAGGAATGACCATACCCTTGAATAACAAAGAAAGGGATACAATAAAATCATACACTTTCAATCTCTATTTGGAGTATTGCAGACCAAAATTTATGGCTACAGGGACACCAAAGAACCTTTCTCAGTTTTTGGTCACTTCATGAGAAATAATTTCACTATGTAAAACAAGAGATATTTAAGATTTTATTTTTGGAGCAAAAGACCCAAGTTTGATAAACTAGTTGATTTCCAAATCAAAATTTCCTTAACAAATATTCTATCAGCAAACATCATCATTTCACTAGGAGTAAGATAGAAGAGAAACAAGCCATTAGCAGGCTCATGTAGAGGAAATTGAATATAACTAATGCCATCACCCTCCTCTATGTTCATAATGGATTTGAATTGGATAGTAAATAAAGATATGCAACAACCAACTTTTGGAAGGATGAAAATAGTCTCTCATACCACTACAAGACCACTACTCTAGCCCTTTGTAGGTCATCATGATTGTATGTAAGTTGCTGAGGGTATCATTGAAGGATAAAATCCTATGATCACATAATCACCTAAGGGTAACAATGCAAAAAAATCATGACCACTAAGGTAATAATTACATGAGGAAATAACAAAATAAGCTTCCATTTTGTCAAACATTCACATACAGATTTCCTATGTCATAATCATAGGAATAAAATGGTTAAAAAGGTACAGTGTATCTTTTAGTCATAAAAAACACTTTATTTTTTAATATAGCATGAATTATATTAAAAATCATATTTAATCATTAAAACATCATTCATCAAGTATTTTTATGAGCTATGCTAACTAAATACTCACACCCTCATCATAACCTCATCCTATCTCTTTCTGTCCTACACGTACCATGTCATTTTGGGACAAGTGACCTCTCACATGAGGGGGGGGGATGAATGCTATGAGAAATAAATCACACAATAATCTATGTGTTTAGAGTGAAAACCCATGATTACACCAAAATTAAATGAGGAAACACAATCAATTTTGAGATCATATCTCATTCAAAAAAAGACCTAAGCTACACATTGCTACACCTTACAACCAAAACCACCATTTTTGAAGAAACATACTTCACTACAAGAAATAATTTGAAGGTAAAATTGGTTTTTTTGAAGAGATATCTATTTGAATTTTTTTTGAAAAGAAAATAAACTAGAAAAAATGGAAGGTTTAGTAGTGAGAAGGGAACCCTCATATCATATGAATTTTTAAGGAGACCCAGACAACTGGGCCATCTTTAGAAGGGTTGGATGGGCTACCTATTTTGAGAAACTATAATATTTTTCACAACCTCTCACTCAATAATTTTTAATAACTTGTATAGGAGACCAAGTGGTAGTATTTGGCATTACATTTCTAGTTACAAAAGAATTGGTAAGCTAGGTTACTAGGTTGCCAAGAATAGGGGAAAACTGGGAAGAGAAACCTAATGGTCAACTAGCTAGATAACAGTTCTATCAAGACAATGAAAGGCTAGTGTTGAAAAAAAGAGGTGTAGAGAGACTCAATCTACCCCTATCCTAGAGGGAGGTGGCCTCATATATCATCAAATATTTGGCATGTGAAGGGATGTACTCTTTGATCTATACTCTTCAATTTAAAATTTTAAATCATTTAAGGCATGATAGGAACAATTTGTGGAATATCATAAAAATAATGTCTAGAGAATACGAAAAGGGGGTAGAAAAAGCCTTGTCTCATCATTGCCTAAGTTAGTTGCTAGTTAAACAAGGAATAAATAATACTAGATCTGACCTCACTTGGGAACAATGTCTAACCCTAAAGACTAGTGAACCTCAACAAAAGGAAGAAAATAATGAGAGGGAATCTCTCAGGGAATAAGTTTTAAAAATAACACAAGAGGATATTGTGGGCATTAGTACAACTAGCCAGCTTGTAGCTACTCAATTTTCACCTATAGTTGCTATGGGCAGGAGAAGATGAAGAAAATTAGTGCTACTTCTTGATGACATGGAGGAGGAAAATCCACTAAAACAAATTGGGCAACATATTTCTTCTCCTATAGTTTCATCACAAAAATTAGAGTCTCCCACCATGGCTTCTTCAAAAGAATAAGAAGCTCTTTCGTCACCAGCTACATAAGAAGAATAGGTTTCAATATCTCTCCTCCTAAAAATAATAAAAAGACTAAAGGGAAGAAGCCATATATATCAAAGAGGAGACCTCCTCTTAGGAGGTCTCATATCATTAAAACATAAAGACAACCCTAGCATCCTCACCTATAAACATTAATGAAGATGAAGGAAGGAAGGAGCCCAAAATTCATAAAACCACTGATGGGTTTGAAATAGTAGAATGGTCTCCTGAAGATGAGTCTGCAAGGGAAGAAGAAATGTAGTCACCTAAGAAACCTAAATTTATATATGAAGACATGGATCTACTCAAACAAATTAGATATATAGAAGAAGAAATAAGAATGTCAAATCAACTTGTAAGAGAAGAATAATTTCTTGAATAAAGGACCATGGAAGAAATAGTATAGAAAGACATAGTTCCTCATAACCAGGAGTTCTAAACTTTGGAACAAGCCATGAAAGAGATATATAGGTTGAGGAAAAAAATAATAGAGTTAAAAGGTAAAAGAGGCCTAGAAACATTTTTGGGGGCATAAAAATTTATAGAGCCATCTTTAGAAAAAGTGTCAAGCAAGGAAAGGGTATAGGAGGAGCCTAAAACAACTCCCTTTAAAGTGCTTGTAGCAGCTTCATCCACCTTACCTATGTATGGAATTAGTGTACCCTTAGAGAAACCTATAGTAGATAATGCTCTGGATTTGGTACCTTTTTGTAATAGGTTTTCACCTACAAAGACCACTATGAAAGTACCTACAATAGAAGTGATTGATGTAGACCTTTTAGCTACTAGACTAGTAGAAACTTATGACCTTTTGGATTTTCTTAAGGAAAAATTTAGTAATGATGAAACTTATCATAAGAAGTTGATACAAAGGTTTAAGGTATATGTTGAAGCAAGGGAACACCATAATGATTTAAAATAAATCCTAGAAAAGACTGAGACTAAGATCACTCATTTGAAAGAGAAGATCTCTAAAATGCATGAAACCATTAAGATGTTAATGGAATGCAGATCACCTTCTAGGGTGTATTTTGTATACTTAGAATAAAGGTGGCTCAGATTCAAATATGACAAGATATATAATGATAAGTCCTACATGGTATGTGATTCTTAGTCTTTCTTTGAGGTCTATAAGCATGCTGATCTTGATTTGTAGGTACAATTGAGTGAGTTTTATATTCATCAATATGTTGTGCCACATGATACAAAGTGGATTCCCAATATATACCTAGGGGATGTCCAACTGAATACCTTTACATCATATTTCCTCAATGAAACAAGAATAAAAAATAGGTGGACTATCAAGAAAAATAAAGAGGCTACCCTAATGATTAGGGGTGAGTTTGCAGATTCAAAATCTATAATAGATAAATAGATTGCCTTTATGGATATAGATACTCCATGACATGGCTAAAAAAAAAACAAGTAGAGGTATAGAATCACTACTTGTGCATCATGGAGGGAGATGGAAAATAAATTTTTGTTTCTTGTTTACACAGATGGGCAGAGCTTTTAGACACCTTGAAAAGAAAAGAGCCTTATTCCCCTCAAAACCTTAGATAAAAAATACATAGAGTATATATGTATATTGAACTTGTTAGGAAAAGAAGTATAAGTTGATTGGGTTTGATGTTTCATCCACCCATATTTTGGTTCCCAATTCTTGATTAGGAGGGGAATGTACCAACTGACAAAAAAGTAGATAAGAAAAGGTGGAAAAACATAGATGATACTAAAGGTTTTTATATCTTCGAAGGGATGACCTGCACTGAGCCCTTAGATTTCAAGAAATATTTTGGATTTAAAATATAAAGAAGGCTTGATCGAGGATAAGAAAGAGGTTAAGTAGGGGGTGTGATGAGGTCAGCAATTACTCATTTTATAACCTCATCCATACCCAGTTATATATATATTTTTCCAGATGAGCCCATAAAACTATCCATGACTTATGTGAATGAATGAATTAATGATTATATGTGTGCATTAATAAATACATGTTGTGTTATGGATTAATGATGTTTTTTATTTAATTATATTATAATTTTACAACCTTATTCAACAAATATTTGAAGGGTAGAATAAGACTACATGAATCTTGCTTGGTCACAACACTTATAGAGAAGCCCACAGTAAAAGGGGATTCCAACCCATAGCTACTATTAAGATGTAGTATTTCCACCTACAGGTTGTCTATAGCAACTAAAAGCCACAAAATTTATACCTATAGGTTGCCTATAGAAAATTTAGGCTACAAGCTTTCACCTATAGGTTGTCCATAACAACTACAGGCTTTCACTTATAGGTTATCCATAACAACTTTAGGTTCTCACCTACAAGAGCCCACAACCACTACATAGAAACAAACCATTGCTATGATAATAAGCAATTGGTTTTTAAGGACACATATAGATGTCTTAGAAAAAAATTAAATGATTGAAAATGATCCTCCATAATAACTGTATGGACCCCTCACATGAAGTGAATCTTAGATGTGTTGCCAAAGGATGAATAAGATAAGGACAATAAAAAAGAGAAAAGAAATAAATAAAAAATGCCTCATATATTTTCCTTTACCCAATTAGGCCTAAAACTAAGTAACTTTAAGTTATTAACCACTTGAAGGTTTATTGGGTTAGTTGAAAAGTATTTGTAACTTTTCTAGTTTAATGTTTTTGGTTAAAGCTAATAAACTGCCTTATGTATTTAATGGAAAAACCTAGATTAGATTGGTAATGATGGAATTATAAATAGTAATTGCATTCTAATATATGAATATTGTAATCTATTATATAAATATTTAATTGCTACAAATTTGAGAAATGAAAAGGCTAATTCTATAAGAAGATTTTTTAAGTCTCTCGAAAAAGGATTGGAACTCAATTCTGAATGAGGGCCCCCTCGAAAGGAGTTGAAGTGAAGATCCTGACCCTTCTTATATTATAGTGTTTTATGTGAATATATTTCATTACTATATGATTATATAAAGTGTGATGCATGTGTGATTCATAAGTGTGAAGAAATTTTGCATTCTACTTTAATAATTTCCTTGTATATCTATATGGTAAAAACAATATAAGTTCATTATACTATAACCAATAATTAATTTAGCCTATGAATAAATATTGCATATATAGTGATGACATACTTGAAAAGCCTACATAACTTGGGTTGAAAATTAATGTTAAGTAGATTTAAGAATCTGGTATTAACTAGGTAATAATTCTATCCAACATGTATGATTGAATCTCTGGTTCTAAATCACTAGTTTCATGTTGACCTTCTTGTCTTCATTAGACTTCTCCTTGACTTGAGCTACCTCCAATTGGTCTTATTTGAAACCAAGACTTATCTTATCACTTATAGACTTTTTAGTACTCAAGATGTCATCTAGAGCCTATGTGCTCTTTTTAAACCTATTAGAGTTCTTCATATTGCTAGTTGCTTGATCCAACTTAGCTTTCAGGGTTTCCACTTCAGTTCCATACCTAGTGCATTTTTCCTCTATAGATTTTAGGCTAACAGTGACTATCTCCATTTGTGTTTCAATTTGATTGATGATCTCATCATACTTCTTGGATGTATTACTTAGTCTTTCTTCAAATAAACCAATCTAATCTTCATAGTCTTTAATTAATTATCTTAATTTATGATTTTATCTTATGTGTAACTTTAATTCCTCTAGAGCACTCACCAATTTTACCTCAAGGTTTATTTTAGTTTCCTTTTGAGAAACCCTCATTATCTATTTATATATCCATGAATAAGGTTTTATTGTTGTCATGTTCATGTTCATTACTATCATAATCACTCTCATATGTGCTTGTGTCACTTACATCAGATGAGTTCTTATCCTTTGGTATATAAAATTCTCTTGTTCTTAAATGACCCTTTCCTACCTTCATACTTCTTGAAATATTTCTTAATTTTATCAAGATTATAAAATTTATTATCATCTCTATGATGTTATTCATCATGCTCAACCTTATCCTTGTTAGGAAACTTATATGCAAAGTGACCAATCTTACCATAGTTGAAACATTTAAAGGGCAACTTACCCTTATACTTACTAGATATAAACCTCAATTTCCTAGAAAATATAGATATTAGTTCATCATCTAAACATACCTCATCCTTGACCTTCTTGGCTTTTGAATTCTTCTTAGATTTGAATGTTGTTTCCTTCTTGGGAGGCCTTCCTTCGTTTGTTCTCATCTCATAAGTAGTTAAGATGACCTGAAGCCCATCCATTTCCACCTTGTCCAAATATTGCATCTCTTCTACTGAAGACACCTTAAAATAAAACTTAGGAGTTAGTGATTTTAATAAATTTTGAACAACTATATACTCTTTTACTTCTTCTACCAATCCTATAATGACATTGAAAACTTCAATAGCTTTCAACAGGTTAGATGCAATGGTTTCATCTTCAGACTTTCAAACTATTTCCAGTGGGTTTACAACTTGGCCATCTTCACCTTGGTGTATCCTTCATAAATAATCTTTAATTTTTCCATATCACCTTGTTTGAATCATAGTGCATCACATTCAAAAAAAATTCCTTTGATAGGCCACATATAATGCCATTTATTGCCTTGGATTTGCTCTCACTTTCCTTCTTGCCTACTAAATTAGTTGGTGGTGTAGGAGGTGGAGTGTATCCATACAAAACTAAATTCCATAGGTCATGGCCCATTTACATTATATATGTCCTCATTATAATTATCCAAAAATCATAATTAGTCTCATTGAAGAACAAAGCCTTATTTGTAGAGAAACTACCTTGAGCTTGTTGACTAACCATCCTTACTTCTAGAATCTCCTTTAGGTTATTAGACCTACTTCAAAGGACCTAAGGACCTTATCTGATACTAAGTTTTGGAATAAAAATTACTAGGGGGTAAATTAGTATCTTATAAAATTTATTTGAATTCCTCCTTAGCATACATGAACCATTACATCGTCATATATATCGAGTAATGCATAAGAAATCAACCATTCAAGCATAAAACAAGATTACACAAGATATCATATCATATGTGTCATAAAAATTCAAGGGTTAGAAAAACCACTAATCCTTAAAAATGGAATATAGTATTATAATTTAAAATATCATAATTTGGTGAAGAACCAACTCCACCTGGAGCATCGACCCCAACTAGCTAAGCACTAACCCAACTAGGCTTTAACAAGCACCAACTTGCAAGGAGGTACCAAACCCATAGATTAATTAGCACCAAATAAGACACATAAAACCTTTTATCACATTTAAAAACCTTATTTATCATACAATATATGATTATCACCTTCTTCATCTCTTCTCTCTCTTCACCCTCTCAAACTATATTCTAGGCTTCTTTTCTCAACTAGCCCTCTTCTTGACTTGATTAATTCATATGATCTTGATTTTCATACATATAACCTATGTAAAATATTAATAATATATCATATAAACTCCTATTATGGTATAAAATACCTCCTTCTACTCAAAAATATTTTATTTTATTTGCTTGTACTCTTAACACTCAAATAGGCCTACAACTGCCTTATATAAATACAAGCCTCTTGCTCATATTCCTCTTGGTTGGACATATATAATTGCACACTTAAATTTTAATTTAAATATTTATTATAACATGTTTCATGCATGTATCAATAATTAAAATAGGTAATCCATGACATAAAATACCAAGGCCTCTTTTAGGCCTTCATTCGCACATGTCACCCTTTGATCTCCTTAGAAAAATTTAAAACTTCAAATATGGAAGGAAAATATAATATATAAATAAAATATACCTATTATAATATCATATAGTATCTATAATTATTTTTATATCCAACCATCATTTGAAGCACACCATTAGTACTATTCACAATTAGGTCTGTGAACCTACATAAAGCTTGTCTTAAACTACAAAAGATTTAACACTAATTAGATTAAAAAACATGGTAATAAATAATATATAAATAAAATAAATGACCTAAGGGTCATCATAATGTGATTTATACTTCACAATGCAGGGCAAAATGACTCAAACACTTCTCTATAAATAGCCCACTTCGAACTACCTGAACACTCCAAGACCTTGTCATGAACAACTTGATCTTCAACATATAAAATAACACTTTACATGAAAATGATACTTTAAAAATATACTTTGAAATATATATAACAATATAAAATAAAAAAATCATAAATTTTAATGTCAAATATTGGTCTTGCAAACCAATCTTTTGTCTTCAGTACACATAATCAAATTAGAACCAGTCAAGCCATTTTGGCTTCAATATTTCAATCAATTTTATTGAATCTCAAAAACTATAAAAAACATGGACAGTAAATAAATGTTAAAAACAAAAAAAATACAAACATTATATATTTTAAATCAGGTCATAGTGTCTCAAACTCATCACAACAACTTTCTTACCTAGAAATGCCATTTTACCTTAAATCACAATCATGGTGACTCAGACCTTCAACACCTGTGTAGACATATTCAATGATGTATGATGCATGTAGATGATTATATGAGATAATTATACCATTATTATATATAAATATAATATTTTTAAATGGAAAATATTGTTCTTGTAGACCAATCTCATGACCTCATTGTACACAGGCCTCACTGAGCCAGACAAGTCAACTGATGAGCAAATTTTTACTATATTCACTGATCTAAAAAATTATAACAAACATGAAAATTTATTACAAGTCCTAAACAACATATCCATGTAATTGGTTCTATCACTATTTCATTATAGCACATCCGTAGTCATCTTCTAACTTCTACTTGGGTTTCTCATTGTTTCCACCATTAGGCCTATTAGCGACTGGCTAACTTGGATGACCAATTTAACACACTTGAGGGAATGAAATTATCTATAAACCTTCATGAAAATGAAAAATGAGTTTTAATATTCATTCTCCATCCATTTTCTTACTTTGACTAGGTCAATTCTGACTATTATAGCAAATCTCCAAGAAATTATCACTTTCTTGTAGGGTCTACTCACACACTTGACAAATCAAACAAAATATGAGGTGCTTGGGAGATTTTAATATACATTCTAATAGTTTACCTAATCATAACAATCCATTTTAGGTACTTTTTATTAACATCTTCAACATCAGGTCCTTATCATGGTTCTAAGAGGGTTAAAACCTATTTCCATTCTTAAGAATTGTTCATAAAACATGGCCCCTCAATCCAAAAACAAATGACTAGAATTTTTATCTATTACCCTTAACAATATAACATGAATATCTTAAGTTACCATGTAAAATTCTGATGAGGTAATGAGCACAAGAAAAACCTTCTCAGTTAGAGAACCCTTCATTCTATGCATGTGAGAGACCTTAAAACACATTTTCATGCCTTATCCTCCAAAATTTGACCTCAAACTTTGGGAATATGCTTATAAAAACTTTAATCACCTTTTTCAATGATACCCTACTAACACTTTCCTTGAAAACTGATCTTGATACCCCATTAGGCCACACTCTCTCTCTTTGTTCACTTAGACCTTAACCTGCAAATCACATTAGGCATTGAAAATGACCTTCATACCTCTTTATATGTGCTTTAAATCTCAATAAAATAATAAATAAAACTCTCTCATTATTAAAAACTATCATACCTCCTTTATATGCCTTGATAATAGATCATGATGTTTGATTAGGCCAAGCAAGATCTAGAAGTGGTCTATTTGCATACTTGATTTATAGGTCCTACCCCTATAGGATCACCCTAAGAATCTTATGAGTGTTCCAATGATTTAAATACATGATAAATAAAACTCATACAACCACTCATGCCTATTTTCACTCATCTCACTAAGCCATCATACTGATACCTTCTCACAAGGTCTCTTCATGCTATGACTAGTGCCATGACAACGCTTCTTAGGTACTTAAAATTTTAAAACTAACCTTGAAACACTTTTGAAGGTATATATAATTCACTTAAATAATATCATAATTCCAAACAACATATCATAATCTTGTGATTACTTACTTCACCAAACTTAACTATGCACACCTTCTCATAGGGTCTAGACTAGGCTTCTAAAGACACCTTGTACTCAAGAACTAGTAGTCAAACATACTTAACTCAATTCTATCAAAAAAGAACACTCATTAGATAACACTCTCACAAAAATGCAAAAAACTTTACATCAACCAATATAAGAATCATTAGGTTGACTTCAAATTCTCTCTCTGACCTGACTCTTGATATCAACCTTGACATCAACCAACAAAGGAATCATTAGGTTACCTTCAAATTATCTCTTGTCATAAGGATTACTTATCAAATAAATGATATCAATATTGACATCAATGATGACACTTATCAACACATGCCCCAATCATGAATGTAGATTTGATAAGTGTGAAATGGAATGAAAACTATTTTCTATTTAACTATAAACTATACTATTGTGCATGAACTAGTATCACGCCCCTTAAATAGGTGCCAAATAATATAGATGCTATGAATATATTTTTTGAATTTGAAAACATATATCTCAAAATTATGATTATATAGAAACCTATAATTCCTACCCCTATAAATTATGTGCATATACTATGCATATGTACCCAAGTGTCTGTAAATTTGTGCTCAAGTTTTTGTAAAGTGAGTGTACATGCATGACATATGTCCCAATAATATGTGTCAATGTACTGATATATATCATTTTTTTGAATCATCTAATATCTGAACCATTCTAAATCTCTAAAATCTATACTTTGATATGAGGTTTTACTCATGAAGGCTTATGTCTCTATGACAAGGTCATTGTAATGCCCCTATTTTGAGATGAGTTATTTATCCTATAAGTCACACATCTCAAAATAAGAGTTAAATATATAATGTCATGTATAAATATAACATCATATGAACATGTGGATAATATTTCATCATATTAATTAATATGTGAATCAAGGCATGCATGTAACATATGTAATTAAAGGCATGTAAGTGTCATGTTCATATAGATGTATTAAATAAGCACACAATAGTAGACTCACTGAATGAGACTACAAGGTAAAAGTGCATGATATAGATCATGACACTACTCAATGTTAGAAAGTTCAAAAAACATAAGTCTTGGTGTTAGACATAGGGATAAGGGCCACATACAATGGAAACAAAGATGTCATAATGAGGGACATCAAAGATGTCACATCAAACAAGTGTAATGGCCACATACAATACACAATAAAAAACTAGCCTACAATGTGAAAGAGTAACATCATCAGTGAAGCATATAACAAGGTACTAGTCTACACCATCCATATGTATCAATGCCACATCATAGTATAATAACATATGTATCACCTATAATATATTAGTAACTATAAAAATGTGTAATAAATATAGGCATCTTGATATAGTAGGTCATATAAATATATAACTTGTAATAATGAAACATGTCAAATAAGATGCCTTTGGTATCAACATGGCTACTAGGCAGAGGAACGTCCAACATCTATATGACCATATGTAACTTTTATGCCCTACATAACACTCATATATCATGAAATTCATGTGTATGAAAAGAATATTTCATATACCAAACATGTGGTAAATAACATATGTTAAAAAATGTAATATAGAAATTATGTCATGCCTAGGTCTTCATTTTGGAATATTTAAATATTTTTTATTATTTGATTTTTTAATTTTTTTGAATATATGAAGTTATAAAAATATAACCAATGATCCCATAAAGCGTAGAGTAATAAGAAGTTATTGTATCAAATGGTGGAGGGGTCTTATATCATGGATGGGAGTGTAGACACCTAAATTTAGTATATGTTTATAATTTTTGTCATTTATTTCAAGTTTATATGCATAGACTATTGACAATGAATGAGAAATAAATTGGTGATTATTACTTGAATATTTATCTATTCTAATTTATAATATTGTATATTGGTCATTTATTTTTTCATTATATCATAGGGATCCTTAGTTTTGGTCATTTATCCTTTTAGACAAGACCAACCTATGACTTTGCCTATTTATCTCAGATTTGTCTAAGTGTAAATTTTGGAATTTATTTCATGGCATGTTTCATTTTATCCTTATTTTTGTCCATTGGGTATTATATTTGGTTGGAATTTGCATGCCAATAGGTCCAAAATTAAAACTAAAAACATCTATAAATACAAGGCTTCTCTAAGTAATTAAGGGCTCCTCACTCCCAAAACTATTCAAATATTTTCATGTTCTATCTATACATTAGTTGAAGCATTATCTAAGGTTGAATGTTCATCTACATTCTTGTGCCTAGGATAAAATAGTAGAAAGAGCATCTAGGATTGCATTCACAATACTACACACACACATGTAAGTGGGTGAACTAAATTTGAGTTTGAGACCTATTTGAAGTATTAGATATGCATTACAACACTTAATTTTTAAATGGGGATTGACCAAGGTTAGTCCAAATCAAGCCCTTTTGCCTGATTCCCCCCATTTGATTCCAATATAGTATGTGTGTAAGAAAATAGGGTTTTTATCTTGCATGTACTTTGTGATATTTTTATAATTTGAAAACATGTCCAAGACCTAAATTAATGCATGCACAAGTGGTGAA
The DNA here is from genome assembly GCA_037957365.1 of Torreya grandis. Lineage (NCBI taxonomy): Eukaryota > Viridiplantae > Streptophyta > Pinopsida > Cupressales > Taxaceae > Torreya > Torreya grandis. The sequence goes on from JARHVA010002650.1 coordinate 1,333,333, forward strand.
AGCATAAATTTTATGATTTATCAAATGGTAACAAGTCTGTAATCAATAGACTTGGGTGCATTACGACACCATCCACCTATAGTAGACTTGTCTAGAGATATTTTTATTTCTAATTCTAATCTATCATTTCTAGATTTATGATTTATCTATTTATCTCTATCTACATATTATCACAATAAAATAAGACAAATCTATGGTCAATAGACTTGGGCACACTAAACCATCATCCATTTACATCAGACTTATCTAGATTTTGTTTTTGATTTCATGCATGATACTAATCCTACCCTATCACTTATTCTTATTTTTTTCACAGTGAAATAGTAAGGATAGTCATCAACCATTAGTGTGTGAGACAAAGATATTTATTCTTGGTACTTTACCAAAAATAATCTATATTTATAAATTTGTCAAAATTAGAATAGTTGAATATTGTATATATTTAAAATTATGGTACTTATAGTTTTACACTTATATATTACCAAATATTCTTAATTCATTTTAGCGTTTTATAAAAAATAGGGTAAAACATATTTATATCGACTCATATGTTGATGGTCCTTGAAAATAACCAACCATGCCTTTAGTGATGTATGTTTATGTTGCAACTGCACATACCCCTAGAGAACACTTTTGATTAGATGTAAAGTGTAGGTGGATGTGACATATGATATCTTGTGATATTTCCATCAATTGATCATTCTCAATAATAAACACATCCTTGTTAACCACCATGTCCTCATGCACCATTATTTCCACAATATAAGCTATCATCTCTACCACTACATAATCAAATAATGGAGCATGCTCTCCCATAATGTCTACACTCACTTTAATATCCCACCATGAATCACCTCACTAGGAACATGCCTTTTGGGCACTTAGAGGGATGTATAGATAACAACCTATTAATACTCATCATCTCATGCAAGAAATCTAATCAATATCAAAGTTATCCAAAATAGATAAAATTCTACCATAAAAATTATATATATAACTATAAAATCCACATATAATTACTCACAAGTAGACCTTGAGGATAAAAAACTACTGCACCACCTACATCTACTTCACCCTATGCTATAGGAGCATCCATCACTACTAGAAAAAAAATAGGCCACCTATGGGTTGAAAACTATCATGTAAAAGATAGCATGGGTCCACACCTACCAAGGGGATAGGTGCTAGATCAATGGGATTAAGACAACCCATATCAACCTCTTATTATGGAGCCCTAATATATTGACTCCATATGTATGTATTAGGATGCACATCATATGGGATACTAAACTATATGGTCACATGATCAAACTAAAAATGATCATACAAATTTGACCACTAGTCATGTAACCAATAACTAAATCAAATATGGCTCAACTCATCTCTATCCTCCATTTATGCACCAAATCCCTATATTGTTTCCATATAATATCACCAATAATCAATTGATCCAATATCTAGTGGCACTCCATCATACCCCCCCTCATAAATATATCCATTGCCACCCATATCTCTACATATATTTAGGGATGCACACATCCACCATGAGGCTTACCCATAGGCTGAATGAATCTAATGTGTTCATAGGCCTAATAATGAAGAAGTGTCATTGAGCCCAACGCTCCACCAAAACCCTCTTAGGTAAATCTATGTAGATCCTTGTAAAAATGGGTAACCATCATCCCATCCTAAGAGTATCTCATCCTATGATCTTCTATATCACAAACATATCTATGTATATGGTAATAATGGACACCCCAACATCATCAAATGCACTAAAATATGCAAGCAATGTATAGAAAATTTTATGCAAATGTGGAGAATATGAAAAAATAATATCATATAACAATATGGTAGTATCCCTTGGAACAAGGTTTTTTTTAGTGGTGAATCTTCGTTAATCTACAAATATTCCATTTTTCAAAGTTGACATTTGATGATTTTTGTGGAGTGATCGATAGAGTGGATCTTCTAAAATTTTGAGGTCAAAGTTAATTTTGAGGATAGGTTAGCCTAAATTTGAATAGAAATTTATTCATATAAATGTAATTTTTTGGTACATCAAAAGATAATCCAAAGGAATTCACCACATACCATTAGGCAGCTTTAGGCTTTTTTTTGGTGGTTTGTATTTCAAGTGCTATGAGGGCTTCAAGAATCAACAGTTTCCAACAAGGTATGCAATGATTTTTTTACAATATAAGTTTTTAGTATTTTTTAACTGTAATTTCATTTACTGCTCTTTAAGTGCCATCACAATAATTAAACATGAGAGCTTCTGATGAAAAATTGTAGGCACCTGATGGCATCTTATGAGTGTGGGTACCTAATGGTATCTTATGGATGCTTGACTATGGTTTGTTGACATATGACAGTAGACTATGGGCACCCAATGGTAGCTTATGAATGTGGGTGCTCGATGGTAGAATAAGGGTAGATGATGATAGGCTATCGATGGATCATATTAGGTAGATATAAGATACTGGTAGGCTATGAGTGGATGTTAAAAGTCTATAATCAAATGCCACTAGGCTGTAGTCAATCACCCATAGGCTACCATCTGGCACCATTAGGCTATAGTCAAATGTTGGTAGGTTTCATTCAAGTACCAATAAGCTACCACCAAGTGTTTACACTTGTAGGATGCAGTCTGGTGCTTATAGGCTATTATCGAATGCCCTTATGTTTGTTTGCTATCATGATTCCTTATTCATCTATCAAGCATATTTGTTTTTTGTCAGTCATCTTCATTTTTCTATTAATTATCTTTCATCCATTGCTTCACATGCTTGATTATATGGATTACATTGAAAACATTAAGGCCTCTAGGAAATTTAAAAAACAAAATAACATAATATCTTATTTTAGCCAGACACTAAACACAAGTACTAAATTTTCAATTAACTAGTACTTTTTATTTATTGTCTTGTGTTAAAGTTAAATAATAATTAAAATGTTTTAAACTATTTTACATACAGGATCTACTAATAGCTCTTTTGAAGAAATGTCTCCATAGGAAGACATACGTGGGTGTGAATTTGAAATGCCAAACATAGGTACTAACTTGTATAATACCATTTTTTAATTAATTAAATATTCTTTTAAAGATTCAATAATAATGACAAAGTCTATAATAATATTGCATGTAGAACCCATTGATAAAGGTATCGAAGATATCCATAAATTGGTTGACATACTTGGGAATGAAATGCCAAACATAGGTACTAAATTATAAATATTATTTAATTTAATGCTTTTTATTTATTTGTTGTTTAGTATTGGTGTTTATTAAAAAGTAACTTCATACAAACCTTTTACATGTAGAATTTAATGTTAAAATTATTGAAGACTTGTATAACACTTTTGAATATATACCTCCCCTAAAAGAAGTCACCTAGAAATAAATACCCACTGTCCCACTAAATTCAAGGAAATTAATATATGACATAATAAGTAATGGTGTTGATGATGAGTTCCCAACACCAAATGAGATATCTACTCACCCAACACAATCTTCATATGAGACTGCTATACAACCAAAATAATCTTTAGTTGAAAAAAGGCGCAAAAAACTATATGGAAGAAGTGAAATACAAGGACAATTGGAAGGTCATTTCAGTATGAGTGGGCACCTAAATACTCATTTTTTGAACCTATAGAGGAAAAAATAGTACTGACACAACAAAAAAATGAAAATGCACAATATGTAGTTGGAAACTTGGAAATGACCACAAAAAACAATTCAAGTTAGACACAATTGATAAACATTATGGTAAAATATATGAGTCAGTAAAAGACAAATATGGAAATATCAAAAAAATAGTGAGATGAAAAAATGAAAAAGAGTGCATGCATCAATATTATGCAATAGAGTATCATAATCATTATAAACATCAACGAAAACTCATTGAGAAAGGAGGAAAAATTAAAGCTCAATTCAGAAAGGTTGCTCAGTCTAATTTTTTTGCCAAAAATATACAATTTTCAACTTTATATTACATTCTAAAAAGAGGAAGACCAATCTTTGATTTTTTAGATTATAAGATTTTATTTTAGCATATTGGATTTCACAACATTCCACATTCACATTAGTTAGATACCAATGCTTGGGAGATGGAAAAATGCCTCATAATGATTGAAAAGGAGGATTTGAAATAAAAATAAAAATCCATAAGGTTTATATCACTATCCATTAATGAGGTAACAATGGTTGACAACACACCATGGGTATGCATGCATGTATATATATTTCAGAATCATTCAAGGCAATCTCATCTTTTATCTATACATAAAATGACTAAAAATTATAATGATAAAAACCTTTGTAAATTAGTTATTTCTAATTTGATGGATATTATTGGGATGAGTTACCATGATATAGGCACAAAGTTGGTGTGTGTTGGTATAGATGGTGCATTAGTAATGCATGGGAATAAAATGGTTTTATGTTTTCATCTACAAACATTAGTTACCCCATACATGACTCGAATCCATTTCATGGCACACAAAATGAATCTTGCTTATAAAATTATATGCACATTCAAAAATGTCACAAAAGTGGAGGATCTTATCTATGATTTGCATGCATACATGTCATGTAGCCCAAAAAGGTTTTTAGACTTTCAAAAATTTATAATTGGAGTGAATAATGGAAAAAACTATTAAAATATGTAGATACTAGATGGTTTTCAATGTATGAGCTTGCATACAGAATGAAAGAGTATGCCAAGATCTTTGAACAGTTTTCATGCAATCAAGTTGAATCTTGTGTGGCAGCATAAGATCTCTAGAAAACACATGATATTTATAATAAGCTATGAAATCCAAAATGATATGATTGAATTCTTCATTAACCTTCCAAAATGAAAAGTGGGGTACATCTAGAGAAAATTAGGGAAACATAAGGAAGCCTCTAATTTTCTAATTAAATAATTATAATAAAAGATAATTATCTTATGGATCCTTTATAACTAACTTAAGGAAGCTTAGATAACATAGAATGGCCATAGGACCATGTAAGCAAAACCTAGTGAGAAAAATCACTACACTAACACCCCCCCTTAAGCATAGCTTAGGTGAGATGAGAATTGGGTCTTGATATTATAGGCCTGATGAGGTGCCCAAGTACATAGTGATGAACCTCCATAGGAGAAGAAGAAGGTGGAATAGCGCTAACCCCAATGAGATCTTATAGATGAACAAATTTACTCTCTATGAAAGGCTTGGTCATAATATCTACAATCTACTCTGACGTTGGATAGTATCAAAGATCAATGAGTTGCTCATTGATAAGCTTCTTGATGAAATGCATGTGAATCTCTATGTGCTTGGTCGTTTGATGGAGAACCATATTCATGAAAATTTGGATATTGCTTTGGTTATCATAGTAGATGATTATTGGCTTATAAAATTGGACACCAAACTCAATGAGAATCCCTTAAATCCAGATTGCTTCAGTGATGGCATAGACAAACCCTTTGTATTCTACCTCTATGAATGATAAAGCAATTGCATGATGCTTCTTGCTTGACCAACTTATTTGACCTGAACCAAGTGAGAAACTGTAACATGAAGTGGGCTTTTGACTCTAAATATCTCTAGTCCAATATAAATCTATGTATCCAATCAAATCAACCTCTATTCCTACTCCATATTGTATCCCATAGTTGTGCAAACCCTAAATGTATGGAAGAATCCACTTTGCTACTTTCTAGTGTAACTCATGTGGTTCCTGCATAAATCAGGATACCAAACCAACTACATAAGATATGTTAGGTCTAGTGTGTGTGAGATAGATAAGACTACCCATGAGTTGTCGATATGGAATTGCATCAATGGGTAGTGTGGGACAATCAACCTTAAGATTCACACCAAACAAGAAGGGAGTAGGAGATGGATTACAATCAACCATGTTAAACCTCATAAGCAAATCAAGATAATACTTGGATTGTGATAAAGTTATGCCAAAATATGATTGAATTATTTCAATCTCAAGAAAGTAGTGCAATAATCCCATGTATATCATTAAAAATCTATCTGATAATGTTGTTTTCACTATTGAGATGGATGGTCATGAGCTCCTTGTAATTAGTAAGTCATCCACATATAGAATTGGGATCAATAAAGAATCATCCTACCACAAGATGTAGACATTCAGATCTGAGTGACATTTGGTGAACCTGACTATGAGGAAAAAGGAGTCCATCTTAGCATACTATGCTTGAGGGGCCTATTTGAGTATGTAGATAGATTTCTTGAGTTTGTAGACCAAGGAGGTATGTTCCACAAAGCCTTGTGGTTGCTCTCTATAGATCTATTCCTTGAGGTTACCATGTAGAAAATCACTCTTTACACCCATTTGGTGAACATCCCATCAATGTGTGACTACAATGACTAGAGTGAGTCTTATAGATGTCATCTTGGCTACAGGAGCAAATGTTTCAATGTAGTCTATGATAGGTACTTGAGAATACCCATTTGCAACTAGACAATCTTTGTACTTATCGATTAGCCTATCTGCACCATATTTGGTCTGATAAACCCATTTTCAATAGACTAATTTTCTTCTTTTAGGAAGAGGGACCAAGTCCCATGCTTTATTCTTGATTAGAGAACTATACTCTTCCTACATAGCAGAATCCCATTCTAGAATTCTAGATGCCTCATGAAAGGTTTATGGATTTGAGTCAATGGCCAAGTAGGCATGTGAAGTCCCTTAAAACTATGATCATGTCTACCTTGTATCTGATAGATTTCTAACCCATCCTACAGCACTTTAAAGTTTCTATCTAGCCCAAATCAAACTAGAATTATATGAGATTAGAGAATCATGAGGTGAGTCTTCATCATCTATAGTGTGAGTGTGAGATAGAGGAGGAGAATCCTCATCACTGCTCTCATCACTTGAACTTGAAGAAGAAGAAGAGTCATCCTCATCATTAGGAGGATCTTGAGATGGATCTATGTCACAATCTGAAGTGGAATCAATGTCTAGTGAGACTTTTTAAGAGTCTGGAGTGATAGGAATGTGTTTAAGTGGGACCTCATGAAACTTGACACTCCTTTCAATGAACAACTCATGATTTTTAGGATGGAGAAGTCTATATCACTTAACACCCTTTGCATACCCCATAAAGATGCAAGACTAGCTCTGAGGGTCCATTGCCTTGCATTTCTTCTTAGGAAAATGAGCCATTGTTGGTGATCTAAACACTCAAAAGTGATCTACTATGGGCTTGTGACCATCCCAAGCTTTAAAAGGAGTGATTCCCTTCAAGGCTTTATGTGGAACTCAGTTCTAAATATAACATGCATAGTTGATTACTTCAGCCCAATACTGAGGAGCAAGAGACTTTGATTAAAGCATGCAGTTTTCCATTTCCTTCAAAGTATGGTTATTGCATTCAGCCACACCATTTTACTAAGGATTATATGGAACTGTGTTGCATCTGAATCCCCTCTAATGTGCAAAACTACTCAAACCTATTGTTAACATACTCTCCACCATTGTTAGTCCTTAAGATTTTAATGGAACATTATGACTACTTCTCCACAAGTGCCTTGAAGTCCTTAAAGTGATCAAAGACCTCATACTTCTTTTTGAGAAAAAACACTTAGGTGTATCTCAAAAATTCATCGATAAATGTGAGCATGTATCTTATCCTATTGAATGAAGGTTTTGGAGATGGACGTGTTAAGTTACTATGGACTATTTATAGCTTTTGTTTGGCTCTCCTTGATTTCCCCTTATCATATCTCTCTTCTAGATGCTTGCCAAGAATGCAGCCATTGCATAGGCCATCTGAGAATTTGAGTTTAGGCAATCCTGAAACCATGTCCCGATGACTAAGTTGCTCCACGTAATGGTAGTTTAAATGGCCAAACCGTTCATGCCATACTTTGCTTATTCCATCTACATAAGTAGTAAAATTAGAGGTTGATCTTGGGAAAAATGTGAGAAGGTATACAACCTAAATTGATGATTGACTTTTCCATAAGCCACTATGGTGTTACTATGCAACTCCTTGATGACCCCTGAATTAGGTGTGAACTCAACTCACTTCCCTATACCTATGTTAGTGATTTGATATACTAATATAAGATTGGTGGATAGTGAAGGAACACATAAAACATCATTGAAGGTCCTATCACTTAATTCTATAGATCCTTTATCACTAACTTCTACTGAAGTATCATCACTCATGATAATTGAAGGCACAAAACATGGCTCTATTTTTTAAAATAGATCCTCTGAGGAGGCCATGTGATAAGAAGCACCCATGTTAATAACCCAAGTCAAAGGATAAGAAGCTACTACAAAAAGTGCCTTTCCATTATTTTTACCCTTTATAATATCTCTACCCTTTGTAAAATCTTGTGCAAACATGTTCTAAGATGAAGATTTAGGAACACTAATGTTATTCCTCTCAAGCATCTTAGTCAAGGTGTCAATCTTCTTTTTCATGCACTAAAATTCATCATGCCTAAGTTTCTTACAAAAGTTTCATTTGAGTTTCTCCTTCCTATGACTCCCACTTAAGGAGGACTCATTTGATGATGCCTTAGGCTTGGCATCTAATTTTTTATTCTTCTTATGTTCATGATTAGGTTTAGACTATTTCTTCCCTTGTTTACCACTACTAGAAGGCTTCTTCTTATCCTAATTGATAATCAAGGCATGTGATTTTGAAGAATTTAGTGCACCTATTTGAACCAACTTATCTTACTCCTGAGTCAAATTGCCAATAATATCATCAGATGATGGCATTTTCCAAGTGGATCCAAGTGCACATTTGGTAGCATGAAATCTAGAGACAAAAATTAAATAGTCATGACCTAATTTTTTAAGCACGGATATAATCAATTTGTCATATATTTTCTCAATGCCATAGTTTTGACATAATTTTTGAGTCAGAATGAGAAAAAATGCCTCTAAGGTTAAAAATGGTGATCATTAGAAGAAATTCATTTTAAAGAAAATATATGAGGTTTCTCAAAAATCTAAGAATAACCCATTTTAGATCTTGAAAAACCCATAAAATATATACTTACAATTTTTTATTCAAATTCCTTTTGATAGAGTTTTGAAGCAACTTTGAAAAATGCCTCCAAGGTTAAAAATGGTGGCCAAGCCAGAAGAAAAACAACAAAGGTGAATGCAAGAGGATCCTACCAAGGAGTCTGATGCATAAGACTATTAGGATAGATCTGATACCATGAAAGAGTTTTCCAAGATCTCTGAATAATTTTCATACAATCAAGTTGAATCTTGTGCAATAGTGTGAGATCTCTAGAAAACACATGATATTTTCAATAAGCTATGAAATCTAAAATGATACGATTTAATTCTTCATTAACCTTCCAAAATAAAAGTGGGGTACATATAGATAAAATTAGGGAAACATAAGGAAGCCTCTAATTTTCCTAATTAAATAATTATAATAAAAGATAATTATCTTATGGATCCTTTATAACTAACCTAAGGAATTTTAGATAACATAGAATGGCCATATGACTGTGTAGGTAAAACTCAGTGGGAAAAATCACTACACTAACATAGAATATTTAAAGAATATCAATCATTAGATGGTTTTATGTTTAAGTATATGATGGAGGTTGAAAAGCTAAAAGATTAATTAAACCACTTGACAAATTTCAAAACTTTACTAACATTATGTGGTATTCTACCCATGTTGAAGGAAATGCATTGTTTGATGAAACATGCACAAGAGAGATCAATATATATTGTTGAATTCATACAATTGAGGAAACAGGTTTGTCTATCACTTGATATATTATACTATTCGAATGAAAGTTGTAAGGGACCAATATTTGAGAGTTGGGAAACTTTAACAAGTATAAAGGACCCTTAAAACTATTTAAAACTCAATATTCATGATCATATTTGTATTTTTGTTAATGGAAAGGAGATACCATTACAAACTCTCTAAAGACAAACTAATATAGTTGGATCAGAATTTGAAGAAGTACTTGTAACAAGGGTTCTATATGATAATGTCATATGTGACATGCAAATGAAATTGAGAGACATTTCAAAAAGCTTATCTAATAAAATTCAAGATCATTTTCAAAGGGATGAGTTTCTTGAAGCCATGGGGGTGGTGAATCCTACATTTTGGAACAATGTAGATGGTGAAGAAAGAACAAGTAATTTATTTATCAAATACATGGGTACTCTCAAAACATTTTATTAAGTATATGGAAATCAATGGAGAGGAATCTAAGGGTATTTTGAAAAAGAATTTACTAAAAAAAATCAATCCTTTTTGGAATTACAATGGTTAAACAATATCAGTTGTTAACTCAACCAATAGAAATAGGTTCTATTACAAGGCTATGGAAGAAATTATATCACAATAATGTTCTATAAGAATAAATTAGTGAATATTTTTGATTATATGAATTGTGCCAAAAAATGATTTTGGGGTCCGTGTAAGATGAAAGGGTATTCAATGCATTATCTTTTGTTAAAGAAAGACTTTAAAATAGATTGTATAAAAATCTTGAGACAAGTTTAAAGTTGTATGTTTCAAGTTATGAAGTGGATGTGTTTCCAAATGGTAGATCAATTTCAATTTGGGGTACTCTAACTGAAAGAAGAGGTGTCATGAATATAACTACAAAAGAAGCTAGTGAAATTGAAAATACTAGTGAGATAGGACATACAAATGTCAATGATGAATCATGGGTTACCAAAGGGTTGTTTGAGATACCCGAGTTTTAGTTTGTAACATTTTAATATGTATATAAAAATGACTAAACAATATTTATGAAATGCTTAATTAATTTTATTTGAGTTAAGTTGTTTATGAAATGCTTAATTGACATGATCCTATCTTTATCATTCTACAATAGTATTCTTTAGCATTCTTTACATTGCGAGTTACAAAAAATAGTACATATTCAACCTTCTATTTTTTTTTCTAATTGTTTGACCTTTTAAATTAAATTTACACTATTAAATTAAAAGAAATGGTAAACAATATTTTAATATATTTGATCATCAAGGGGGTTGTATCCTCCTTGCTAGTTGGTGATAGCTAAATATCAAGGGGTGCTTGACTAAATTGAGGGGTGGGTGCTCCTTGATTAATTAATGTTGGTCTAAATTGAATCTTGTCATTATAGGATAGTAGTCCATGTGATTGGTTTAGTTGGTTTTATCCCCAAATAGGTTTTCCCACATAATATTTTGTGTTATCTTGTGATGTGCTCATATGGTTATTTGTCTATGCATTGTTTGATCTTATGTGAATATATGCTTTATGGAATGATAAATGGAATTGCATTTACATTTTTGTCTACTGATTCACCCCCCATATCATTAGTTAATTAAAACAATTGGTATTATAGCCACACCTTTTGGAGGAGGCTTGATAGCCTGCAGGTGATCCTAATTAGCTTGAAGTGTGATAAGGACAATGCTCATCTTGTTTATTATGATGGATGAGTTTGTGAAGATCATGGTTAAGGTTTGCATAGAGGTCTACATGATGGTTTTATTAATTTTGAAGAATAATTATTATAATGAATCTATTTCTAAGATCAAACCTAAGTTGATATACAAAAGGACATTGAAGACATGTTGAAAAGATAGTCCTATGTGTATTACGTCTCTATGAGACCTAATAAAGGTAAGAGAGCTAATGGAAGATTTGTAAAGTAAATAAAATAGTTTGTGGATAAAAATTCATATAAGTGTTCCTAATATTCCTAGGGTTCATGTGAATGCTTTGAGAACCTTTTGAAAGTGTCCATGCTGACATGGATAGTTGAAGTTTGTTGACTAGATATTGATAGAATCGGGTAGCTCTAAGCGAGCATCTTGAAAATAAGGTTTGGTGGTTTTAGAGGTTTAGTTGAAGAATATAGTGATATGTATGATGAAATTTAGGTCATTAAGTTTACATACATATATATTTTTCCCATGATTATTTGACAAAAGTGTGATATTGGCTTCAAATTACATGATTGAGTTTTTGAGTATACTAGTAGTCCTGAGTGAGCTCAGTGAAATTTTGAGATAAAGAATGCTTATCCTATGATAATAATTATAATTAATTTTATTATGGTATAGAGGTATTTCATGATCAGGTAAATTCATTAAGAATGTTTGGATGTACTCATGAGAGTGTTAGAAGTGCAGGTTTTGAAGACTGGTTTCTAAGTACATAAGTAGTCCTATGTAAGCATATTAAAAAGATGGGTTTGAGTCTTTTTGGATTATGTGGAAGTATCTAAATCATGAGATGATGTTTTTTTGGTTTTATGGTATCCATTTGAGTGATTATTTAACCATGGTTAAGCTAATCAATGTATCTTTGGCTTCATTATTTGAAGACATTATTTTTGGATTTTTTCAACCTAATAAGGCATAAGTAGCATAATAAAGTGTTAAAGGGGTGAGTGGACCCTTCAAGAGATATGAGGATTATTTGAACTTAATACAAGGCTATCTAAGCATTTTATGAAGTGTTCCATCCATAAGAGGAGTCTCAATTTTTCAAAATGGGCTAAGAAGGTTGATTGTACTCAAGGTTTTTAGAGTTGGCAGACAAGAGGTGTTTGATGTATTTGAGCACCCAATATGATAGACTTAAGTTTTTTTTAGTGTTACTAAGGTATTTTTACTCCTATATATGTTTTGTGTGAGATCATATTGGTCCTACATATGAAGATCAAGCTCAAATCATTAAGAACATTAATATGAGGGCTTTTAGGCTCCTTATGACTACAAACCCTAATGTGAATGATGTTGATGCTAATGGATTTGTTATGTCATATAGAGATCTATGATCATTAGGTGGATGGTTTTTAATGTTTCCTATTTTTAATTAGACTTACACCCTATTGAAGGTAGTTTTAGGCCTTCACAGGTTTCTAAAACATGGAAACAATCTTAGGTTGTGGGTGGCCTAATCAGTGCATTGAATCTCTATATTCTAAGGGCTAGCTCCCTTTGATGTATCAATTAGGATCTCTACTCTATGCTAAAAAATTCTAGGAAAAGGGAAAATAAAAAAGGTAAGAAAGAAAATTGAAAGTAAATCCTATCTAATGCTGGTGATACACCTGTATTTTGCTTCATCCACTCAATTTGAGCTTCTAAAAAATTGATTAGACAATAAAACACTGAATCTTCAACTCCAATTGACTCCTATACATTAGTATTTCATGAAAAGCATTTATTTGGTGATCAAATATTGAGGGAATGATGGAATAGGCCTGATTCAAGGCACTAACTAGCCACTTAAATTTGCTATAACTTTAGCCAAAAGATATCAAACATAGAACATGACCTTCAAAATTTGATCAACTAGTAACTAGGTAACAATCAAATCTTGACAAGGAAGAAAATTATATCACATGTGCAAATCACTAACATAAATACACTATACTAGACCCCTAAAATCTAAAAATAGTATTTATATTTATCTAAAAAGGTTAAAAAACTCAATCTTGATAGAGTCTGGTCTTATTAAGAGAGGGATGCCTTACAAATGGCTAAAAATATAACTTATATAGTAAAAAGCATACAAAAGCCAAGAGATTGGCATTCAAAATTGAGTAGGAGATCAACTCCCACATTACACAAGCCCAAATTGAGCTATCAAAAGATAACAAAACTTCAAAAATATACTTTAATCATATGTCTTACATGAAAAAGCTCTTTGGCATTTGAAAAAGGATGGTGGGCCCATCTTGGACTAATCTACTTCATGCATGGAAAGATACACCAAATTTTCAAAGAGAAGTTCCACTTGATATGTTTGGAAGTTGAGTTTAAACAAAATAAAGTCCTTTGCATGAAAAGCAAGGAAAATGCATGATAATCCTTGTCTAGTCAACTCCAAGTAACTCTATCTTGCATGAGATGATGCTATGCCAATCCTTAGGTGAAGAAATTCAGTTTAAACAAGTTAGAAGTGTTGAAAACCTTCAATTAAGTAGAAAAATTAGAATAGATATGACACTTTGAAAATAATTAAATTCAAACTCAAGACTAATCAACTCTAAATGGCCACCACCTACATGAAAAGGCTCTTTGAAAATTGAAACATACATAAATTCCATGTTCAGATTTGATATGCAACATTTGAAACTCCATGTTAGCTCCTTGAAGTTACTCAGCCTTTTGCTTTCAAGCTCTTCACTTTTACATGTATTCCTTCAAGCTATTTTTTTGGTCCTTTTCTATGGAAAAAGGTCTTCAAAACTTTTTTGCCTCTATCTATTTCTTTCAGACAATTTTTCCACGGCTTATTCCTTTGAAGGAATTTGTTGGGATTTTTATCTTCAGGCTTTCCTCTTGAAGAATTGTTCCTTTTATTCAACCTTATTTCCCTGAAATAATTATTTTGAACTTTTATCTTTGGGTTTTCCTCTTTGAACTTTTGTCTTTGGACCTTTCTCCTCAAGAAATTATTTCAGCTCTTTGAGATGAACTTTTATTTTGAACAATTTTTCTGAAGGAAATCATATCTTTGGACTTTTTGCTTATCACTTCAAAACTTTGAAAATGGATTATTTTGATTAGAAGTGCCTTTTAGATTTTTTTTGTAAAGGATATTTTGAATTTTTTGAAATGGACCCTTCAAAATTCTTGAAAATCACCTTTCCCTTTGAAAATACCCTTTGAGATTATTAAAATGACCTTTTAAAAAAGTTGAAAGAACCCTTCGAAAAAGTTGTAATGGTCCTTGAAACTTTTTAAAATGACTTTTCAAAAAAGTTGAAAGAACCATTTGAAAAAGTAGAAATGGTCCTCAAAACTTTTCAAATGACCTTTTTCCAAAGAGAAAGTGACTCTTCAGCTTTCTTTAATGAACCCTTTGAAAAATTTGTTTCAAACAAAATGTCTAAAACAATCCCTTCAGAAAGATATCCTTTGAGAAAATTGCAAATAACCTTCCTTTGAAAGAATTGCCTTTTGTCTTTTTAAGAAGTCATCCTTATAAAAGAATTCCTTTTGAAAAGGTTTCTTGAAGAACCCAAAGAAGCCTCCATGATGCTTTTTTCACAAAAATCCTCTAAAAACCAAAGTGAATGCCTCATAAAGTCCTATTAATCATGGATTATTTCAAGAACTTTTTAGGACCAATAACTAACTCACAAGATAAACTAGCATGATATGCAAAGTTTTTAATGATAAGGGTGGCAATTTGACCTATGGGGTCAAAATTGTCAACATTTTGGTGACTCAACTAGGAAGCATGCCTTCTATGCTTAAGAACTAGACCATATACATGAAATTTTAACTCATAAAATAATGAAAAATATAATCCATGATAGCAAGTATAACCTTTAATTTGAAATAAGACAACTTTCATCCTCCAAAACAAGAAGGAAAACGCACAAAATAGGGAAAACTAACTAAACAAAGCAAAAGTGAAAACAAATCACTTATTTGGGACAAAATATAACTAAACTAATGTGCTTGAATAACACTTGGAAGGAAACAAACAAACAAACTATGTACAAGGAACCTAGCTCTTCAGTAGCAATGTTTTAAATGTATCCCATTGATTGGGATTAGAAGCTCATGATGATCCATCTTTGCAAGTTGGAAGGCATTGTGGGATTTGTACCTAGAGATTGTGTATGGGCCACTCCAAAGGGAATCAAACTTTGTGTGCCTTCTTGGTTTATCTCCATCCTCATCCTACTTGAGGACCAAATATTCTTTTTTGAAACTTCATGAAGAAACTCCTTTGTCAAAAGCTCTCTTCACTTGTGCTTGATGAATTTTCATGGCTCGCATGGACTGATTTCCACCTCTTCCAAATATATAAGCTCATCATACCTAATCTCCATTGGCTCATTCTCCAACAACTCAAGTTGATGCATTAGTTATAAAGCAGGAAACTCAAGAGAAATGGGTAACCTTGCTTCCTTACCATATACCAACATATATGGAGAGTTGGCTATTGATCTTTTATATGTGATCTTATCATCCCATATAGATGAATTCAAATTGAGATGCCATGATCTCTGATTGTCTTCAATAGTCCTTCTTATGATCTTCAATAGGTTCTTATTCATAGATTCAATAAGGCCCTTGCCTTGTAGATAATAGTTTGATGAAGTGCTAAGATAAATTACATGTTTGATAGCCCATTGGCTGATCCTAGTTCCCATAAAATCCATTACATTATCAGAAATAATAGTTGAAGGAACTTCAAATCTAGTAAGCAAACCTTCATAGAAATCTAGAACATTAGTTTCATTTGCTTCTTTCAATGCCACTGCTTCTGTCCAACCTATGAAGTAATCTATAACACTTAGAATCCATTTATGTCTTGAAATTGACAAAGGATCTATGATACAAATGAAGTCTAATCCCCATTATACAAAGGGTTGATCCACCACAATTAGTTAAAGAGGTAAGGCTACAAGTTTCACTTCTCCTACAAACATAACACACTATTTGTAGTTCCTTACCCATGCATGAAAATAACTAAATATATTAGGTCAATATTACCCACCTCTCATGATCTTAAGGGCTGTAGTTCTTAAAAAAAATTCCCTCCACCATGTCCATCATGGAATTATTCAATTAATATCTGAGTTTGGCTTGGCTCTATACATCTTAACAACATGCCATTGATATATTTCTTGAACAAAACACCATCAATAAGTAAAAATGGAATTAATTTCAACTTGAAATATATTTTTTTTGAAGCACTTAGATGAGAGGGATAAATACCATCTTGGAGATAGCTTACTAAGTCATAAAACCATCTGGAAGGTGAGGTATGACCAGCTGCAACCTCTTCATCATTTGACACCAAAATAAGCTCATTAGTCCCTTACAAGTTTTGTGTTAGATGCTCACAATGTCCTTTGCCTCTAATTAACTTTGTGACCTTAATTTACACATCATACTCCATTACCTTGGTTATCCAACTAGATCTCTTCTTATTTATATCTTTGTTCAAAAGGAACTCCTTGATTCTCATATGAGTAACCATTAGGTGTATTTTATTGTTAGACAAAAAGTATCTAAATTTTTTAAGAGACATTATAATTGAAAGTACATTTTTTTCAACAAAATAGTACCTTGTTTCATACTCTTCCAAGCCTTGACTAAATAAGGCTATTGGCTGCTCTAAAGCCACATGATTTTGTTGCATAAGAATGCTTGAAATGGTGTCCATGTTAGCATATGTATACAAAATTAAATCCTTTGTGAAATCGAGATTTATAAGTGTATGAGAATTAGATATGGCTTTCTTAATATCTTCAAAACTCTTTACTCCTTCTTCGGACCAGCTGAAGCTATGATTCTTCTTAAGCATGGTTGTAAGTGGCTTAGCAAAAATGGCAAAATCTGAGATATATCTCCTTATGAATTTGATTTTCTCAAAGAAGCTATGTATAGCCTTTTTGTGTTTAGGCAAGGAGAGTGCAATAATGGAGTCTATCCTTTTATAATATATGCTTAAACCATACTTTGAAACCACATGTCCAAGGAGCTTACCTTCATGAACTAATAAGGCACACTTTTTAGGATTTAGAGATACCCAAAATTGCCTACACCTTTTAAACACTTGTTTGAGATGAACCATGTGATCACTTGCACTCTTTGAAAACACTTTTATATCATCCAAATAAACAAGTATAAACTTGTTAAAAAGGCCTTAAAATGCCATATCCATGGCTATCTAAAAGGTTGCTCTAGTATTAGATAAATTGAAGGGCATATTTTTGTATACAAATATCCCCCACTTGGTTGTGAAGGCTATCTTAAATTGGTCCTCTTCCTTGACCAAAATATTATTGTAGCTACTATATCCATCCAATAATGAAAACCTCTCTAAACCTATAACCAATTATAATTTTTTTTCCATTGATGGTAATGGATAGTGATATTTCAGTGAATCCCTTTTCAAATCATGGAAGTCAAAACACAATATAATCTCACTTTTATTCTTCTACACTAGAACAAGATTTACCACTCCAGTTGAGTACTTGATTGGAAATATAATAGCTAACTCTATGAGCTTGTGAAGCTCAGCTCTCATCAAAGGCTCAATCTTAAGATTGATGGGCCTTTGTCTTTTTCTCATTAGTTTAGTTTTAGCCTATAACTCAATGGTGTGTTGAGATAAACTTAGTTCAAATCCCTTGAGATAACTATATTTCCATGAAAATACATCAGCAAAACTTGTGCATAACTCAATGAAAGCTTCTTTTTATGAAGGAGTGCATACCTTACCCAACTTTAAATTCTTACTAGCTACAATCTCTACATTGGCATAGTGCTCTTATTTTGTTGAAAAGGATGACTTCTCTTTCCTTAACTCATCATCACCATTAAAAATGTTCTAAAGTGTGACCAATCCCTTGGGAAACTTATTTGTTTTTAGTTTCACAACTTTATCACCGTATTGCTACAAATATGTTGATTGGTTTCTTGAAAAAACTCAACCTCCTCTTACAATAATCTTGAAATTTTATTGTCATCTTCAAACACTTTCAAATTATCATGATTATCTAGAACATAAGGCCTTACAACCACCTTTGTATGTGATTGAATTTTCTCATTTTTTATACCAGCTGGGATACCAAATTGTGACCCAATGACAACCAACCTATTTTCATGTTTATTCTCACCTCTTGGTATTACTAGAATGTTAAAAGCTTGGAAATATACAAGTAAGTCCCATATTATATGATTGTAATATTTAAGATTTTTTTTTTACATACATTTAAATCTCTTATTTGGTGAACTATAAGTTTAATATCACCAAAAACTTACAAAGAATCAACTTTCATCTTCATAGCCCATCGCAAACTGTGGACTAGTGCCTCATACTCTACAACATTGTTTGAAAAACCAAATTGAAACTTAATAAATGAGAAATATATATAATTTTTTTGAGAAACCAACATAATTAAATATTTTGTACCATGTTTATTCCTTGATCTATCAAAGTATGATTTCCACAAACCTTCACTAGATTCATCATCCTTAACCATGGCCAAAATTAGTGCACCATTCTCATGAAGCCAAAACACACCAAGTATTTATTCTTAAATAAGCTTATAAGGATAATTATCATACAAATTATAATCCCACTCATCAATAAAAAAATATGGAACTCCATCCAAAGGTGATCCATTTTCTACTCCACTAGTTTCTAATACATCATTCGAGATAATACAATTAGTGTTCAAAACACTTGGAATATATGGATCCATATGGAAACATGAAATAGGTTTAGAATGAATCATTAACTTGGTACCATACCTAGTTCAAAACATCAAATAAGTTCAATCAGTTGATAACTATCCCCCAATCTTTGAGGTGAAGTCCCTTGAAAGGCACATATCAAAGTAAGGAGGCAAGTCTACCACAACAACATCATGCTAAATAGTAACATTGGGAAAAACATGTAATGTCAATTTTATATATTTTATGATTCCTACCATCTTTTTTATTGACCCATACAATTTAAATACCCCCTTAGTTTTTGGCTCATACACAAGGTTGAGCTTGTCTACAATCTATTTAGGCATGATTGTACTACTAGCTCCACTATCCACCATATAATTATGAACCAAAGTATCACCCACTATCAAAGAAAGGTACAAAGGAGGAGTTTTATTTGGTTTTACCTTAGTTTTATCCACCTTTACCATATTATTTACTTGATGTACTTGTTATTTAGTTGGTTGATCTAAATTAGTTAAGACAACACCGTCTTGCTCAATTGACTTTGGTGATAATTTGAGAGCTGAAAGCTCTTAGATGAGCATAAATTTTTATCCTAAGATGGAAAGAGAATACCAAATGCTAATTATGATATTATAATTCTTTATCTAATCCACTATAATGAACTGAGATCCACCAAATTTTGATTGTACTTTTTGAAGCACTGGCTGCTTATGAACTAGAGGTATTCAATGAACTTTATTAACCTCTATATTTTGATTTTTATGAGTTGTAGGGGTAGAAAATTATTATTTTGTACTCTTAAAAAAAACATTAGGAGTAATTTAATCAATTTTAACTTCTTGAACCTCATCAATGGCTCTTATTTTAGCTCTAGTTATAGCTCCAACTTGACCACTTGTATTGTTAGCTTCAACACCTTGGGTAAAAACAACATAATCATCCACCTACCAATTCACATTAATGGCATTGGGTTTCCATTTAAATCATTGAGTATCTACTTGTGATGCCAAACTTGTATCTTGGTATTGACCTCCTTGAAAATAAAACTCTTCTTGTGCATTTGTGGCATAATGATGTTTTGTGATACCAAAGCTTGGTTTTGAACATCTTTGAGATTTGAGGACTGCCAGCCTGAATCTTGGATCAAGTTATTTTGAGGTGGGGTGGGAACAATGGAATTTAAAGTAGAAGAAGCATTAGGATGAAGGGAAATATATGGCTTAGCTAGAGTTATGGCTCCTTGTGTTTGATAAGGTGGTCTATTCTCTCTGAAACCTTGATAAGGAGTCCTTTGATCTTTGAAGGGCTGATGGGTGGTTTGATTTTGTTATTGATAGGGCCTATTAGCCTAATAGTATTGTCTCTTGAGTTTCACTATTTCATTCCCAAATGATTGTAATATTACTTTCAACTCTTTTATATCACTAGCTTGACTAGGAGGGGCTACAATTTAAGCTTGAGGTGATGGAATAAGAGCTAAGGATGGAATTTGAGGAACTTGAGGGGATGGTATATAATTAAATTTTGGGAATATAGGCAATAGAGGTCTTAGAGAAATCTTACCAACTTGTATCAAACTATTCTTTTCCCTTATTGTAACCTAATAAGCATATGGTAAGGTAGCACCACCCATTGACTATATCATCAAACTAATATCATAGTTAAGGGCTTTTAAATAGTAAAAAAATTCATATTCAGGGGATGGCCTAATTAACATAGGTATCCTAGTCCATGTCTTTTGGAATATAAGATTAAAATAAAACATGAACTCATGAGGAACTCTATTTATGGTAGTTAACTATTTAACCAAAGAGAGGTGATCAGATTTATCTTCAAATTGCTTGACTAACGCTGCACCCAATTTATTCCAGGTATAAATGGAGTTTAGTGGTAGTTTTTATACCAATACAATTATTTTACTTTGAAGTTATTAACAATCAATCTAATAGCAACATTATCCTCAATAACATTATGGACTGAATAAAGATTAGCTACATCTTGGATATGCTCAATAGGGGTTGTTTGATTTTATCCTAAGAAGAATGGGATTCTCTTAAGGGTAGACACTAGAATGCCATAAAATTGGGATAAATTTGGTGGGATACCTCTATTTAATGGAACAAATACCTAGTTTCTAATAGCCATTTTGATAGTGGGGTTTGTAGTGATTAGAATAGTAGGATAACCAGGAGACAAATATTATTTTTGAGGATATGGGTTTGTCCTACTAAACCTTGATATTTTATATGATGTAGAAGATAACTCAATGAATTCATAATGAATAACTTTGATAGCTAACCTCATATTAACCTTTGGCATAAAATAATTTCTTGAATTATGCTATGAACTCTGCAACTTGAAGAATCTTTAGCTTGTGGTGAAGATAGATATTCTCCTCTACTAAAAATGATTCCCCTTAGCTCCAAACTTTAACTATGCCAAGGATTTCTTTGTTGTCTCACTAAGCATGCCAAAAACTATTGTCAATTAGACTCACACCCTTGTGAAGGTAGTTTCAGGATTTCACATTCTACTGAAACATGGAAACAATCTTAGGTTGTGGGTGGCCTAATCAGTGCATTGAATCTCTAGATTGTAAGGGCTAGCTCCCTTTGGTGTATCAATTAGGATCTCTACTCTATGCTATAAACTACCAATAAAAGGGAAAATAAAAAAGGTAAGAAATAAAATAGAAAGGAAATCCTATCTAATGATGGTGAGACACTTGTATTTTAGTTCATCTACTCAATTTGAGCTTCTAAAACACTGAGTAGACAAGAAGAGATTGAATCTTCAACTTCAATTGACTCTTATGCATTAGTATTTCATGAAAAGGTTTTATCTAGTGATCAAAGCTTAAGGGAAATGATGGAATAGGCTTGCTTCAAGGCACTAACCAGCCACTTACATCTAATATAACTTTAAATAAAGGATGTCAAACATAGAACATGACCTGCATAATCTGATCAACTAGTAACTAGGTAAGAATCAAGTCTTGACAAGGTAGAAAATTATATCACATGTGTAAATAACTGACATAAATACACTATACTAACCCCCTAAAATCTAAAAATAATCCTTCTATTTATCTAAAAAAGTTACAAAACTCAATCTTGATAGAGTCTTATCTTATCAAGAGAGGGATGCCTTCTAAATGGATGAAAAGCCAACTTACATAGTAAAAAGCATACAAAAGCCAAGATATTGGTGTTAAAAATTGAGTAGGATATCAACTCCTAGATTACACATGTCCAACTTGAGCTATCAAAATGTAACAAAACCTTTAAAATTATACTTTATCTTATGTCTTGCATGAAAAATCTCTTTGGTAGTTGAAAAAGGATGGTGGGCCCATATTGGATTAATTTGCTTCATGCATGGAAAGTGATGCTAAATTTTCAAAGAGAAGCTCCACTTGATATGTTTGGAAGTTGAGTTGAAACAAAATAAAGTCCTTCTTTACATGGAAAACAAGGAAAATGCATGATAAGCCTTGTTTAGTCAACTCCATGTAACTCTATCCTACATGAGATGATGCTACACCAATCCTTATGTGAAGAACTTCAGTTTGAACAAGTTATAAGTGTTGAAAACTTTCAATTAATAAGATATATTAGAATATATGTGACACTTTGATAATAAGTCAACTCAAAATCAGGACCAATCAACTCCAAATGGCCTCCACCTGCATGAAAAGGTTCTTTGAAAATTGAAACATGTATGAAATTCCATATTAAGATCATATATGTAGCATTTGAAACTCCATGTTAGCTCCTTTAAGTTACTCAACCTTTTTCTCTTGGGATCTTCACTTCTGCATGTATTCCTTCGAGCTATTTGTTTGGTCCTTTTCCATTGTTAAAGGTCTTTAGAAATTTCTAATTCTATTTATTTCTTTCAGACAATTTGTCTGTGGCTTATTCCTTCAAAAGAATTTTTTGGGCTTTTATCTTTGGGATTTCCTCCCTAAGGAATTATTCCTTTTCTTCGACCTTATTTCCCCAAAAGAATTCTTTCAAACTTTTATCTTCAATTTTTCCTCTTCAGGATTTTGTCTTTAGACTTTTTTCCTAAAGGAATTGTTTTATCACTTTGAAATGAACTTTTCTTTCAGATAATTTATCTGAAGGAAATCATATCTTCAAACTTTTTTCTTATCACTTCGAAACTTTGAAAATGGACCATTTTGCCTAGAAGTGCCTTTCAGATTTTTTTTCAAAGGATCTTTTTGATTTTTTAAAATGGAGCCTTTCGAATTCTTGAAAACCACCTTTCCCTTTGAAAATAACCTTTGGGATTCTTAAAATGACCTTTCATAAAAATTGAAATAACCCTTTGGAAAAGTTGTAATGGTCCTATTTTTTTTTTAAAATGACCTTTCAAAAAAGTTGAAAGAACCCTTTGGAAAAGTTGAAATGGTCCTTAGAACTTTTGAAATGATCTTTTTTGAAGAGAAAATGACCCTTCAGCTTTATTGAATGAAACCTTCAAAATTTTTATTTCAAATAAAATGTCTGAAACAATCCCTTTAGAAAGATATCCTTTGGGAAAATTGCAAATAACCTTCCTCTGAAAGAATTCAATTTTGTCTTTTTGAAAAGTCCTCCTTCCAAAAGAATTCATTTTGAAAAGGTTTCTTGAGGATGGACCCTTTTTGAAGAACCCAAAGAAGCCTACATGATGCTCTTCTCACAAAAATCCTCTGAAAACCAAAGTAAATGCCTCAAAAAGGCCTGTTAATCATGGATTATTTCAAGGACGTTTTAAGACCAATAACTGACTCACAAGATAAATTGGCATGATATGAAAAGTTTAAAATGATAAGGGTGGAAATTTTACCTATGGGATCAAAATTATCAACATTTCCTTCAATTGTTATCATACTTGTAATGCATGTTTGAGTGCAAGGTAGTGTCCAAGATGACAAGTTTAGGACAAAGGTTTATGAGTTCAAGATTGGTCTTCAAGACCAATGCCATTATGATAGAGAGTTGTTGTCTATGGAGTTTAAAGATAAATTATTGATTCAAGAGTAAACTGACATGATATTTATGCTTTTAGAGTGTTTAATATTTCTTGAAGATTATCATTTTACTATAGCATAACTGTTTCTAGTTGAACTTGAAGAAGTTGTTATAGAGTGCTATTAAGGGTATGTCAATGATGTATAAATGGTTTAAGTGATGTTTTGATGACCTCATATAGTCATAATACATCTTGGTTCCATGTTGAAGAAGCCATGAAAGAATTCACAATGTTTTGAAGGTGAGTGTTTCCTATAACATCATGTTTTTAAAAGTGAACTTGCATAAAGGATGTTGCTATAGTTCTCCATTGGAGTTGTTTTGTTGGGTTGAATGTTCATTTGATGTCATGGAGACCTCATAAGGTCATGAGAGGATATGTTGACATATTAAAATCCATAAATATGTTATGTAGTCTATTATTGACAAGAATTTTTGAGTTTGCATTGGTAGAGTTACCTATTATATCTTGCCATGAAGATGAGATGTTTCATGAACAATATAATTATCTTAGATCATGAAATGAGTATGAAGAGAAGTTAACAAACATTGGGGGAGCTTGTGAGTTATATAATTAAATAGGTCAAAGGATCAAAGAAACACACATTTAGAATTTTAGAATGAAGTATGCCTAGAGTGAGGGGGAACATATATGAGATATTTCAATTTCAATCTTCAGTCATGATGGAGAAGTCTATTATAGATGTGAACTCAAGAAGTTTGTATGATGAATTGATAAAACCAAGTCAAGTTTTTTGACAAGATATTAAATATTCATGCATGGACAAAGGGGGATCTTTATAAATGATAAGGTCCTAGGATCAAAGGACTATGTAGATGAACTTGAGAGGAGTATGCGTTCACTTTGTCATTCATGGAAAATGGGGAGAATACGAAGAGGTTTCCATAAATTACAAATGGGGATATTTTTAGAAAGTGTTGGAATTTATGTTAAAGGTAATGACAAAGTGGTGATGTCATTGATGAAGGTTGATATCATGAAATGACAAGAAGGCTTTGAGAAGTCTAGTTCTGGCATGAGAGACCAAGTATGAAGGCATAGGTCTAGTATCCTAGTGTGATGAGAAAGTTGAGGCTAGAGAGAAGATGGTTGGTAGATATGGATCATGGAATGAAGGTGTATGAAATGTTTTTGAGGTGGTGAGATTAATTTAATAGGTTTACAAGACTAGTGGTTCTAGACCTACCATATATAGAGACCTAGTGAGGTCCAAATGGAGGTTCAAAGTGAGTTTTCAAGATGGTGTAGCACTTTTACAAATGGAATGATGTTTTAAAAGGTGGGTAAAAGGTGTTTACCATGTTTTAGGTCTTGATGAGGAAGACAAAGTAAGAAACAATGTTGGAAGGTCTCTTATGCATGTAGAATGAAGAGATGAGAGCTCGAGAAGGAAGTTTTGATACTCATTCGCATGTGTATACTTTGAATTGTGACCTAAGAATTTTTGAATAGATGTAACATGGTACTAATAAGGATTTATAATAATTTTTTATTGGTTTCAAGTACAAATATTTATGAACATTCGTTAAGAATGTAAACTAGTCGAAACCCTGTTATAAACCCTCATAATAGAGCAATTGAAAATATATGAAAATTTAGTGCCAAGAATGGATTGAAAATTCAAGTTTGATAATTGGATGTTGTATAGGACTTCTCAAGACACCTTTAGGTTGTATTGGTGTGTTAGGGTAGTGAGTAGAAGGTACGAAAATGTGTTTGTTTCTAAAGAATTTGATGCTATAAGTAGATTTGACCAGGTCAACACTTTAAAGTTGATGGATCATGAAGGAAAATACTTGTTATTGAGTTACATAGCATTTTTTTGACAATAAAAAATCACCATGTCAAAATTTTTGGTCAATCAAGTTGACCTATCATTAATCTGTAGATAATGAGAACAGTGACAAAAAGCCATTTAGAGTGAATAAGTGTCTAGGAAAGAGTTCTAGGCGAGTAAGGATGAATCCAATGGTTTGGGATATTATTTAAATACCTGTTCCTCATATTAACTTAATTAATAATTTTTTTATTCTTATACACAAGCTAGAAGGTGCTCACAAAGTGACTTGTCTATATAAAATAAGATAGTAGAATCCAAGACAATGAGAATGAAAGAGAAAATTTATCATTAAAGCATATGAATTTTGTGTTTAAGGATGATATAAAAAGGTAATATAAAATTTTACATGAATTATAATATCTTGTGTCTCTTGAGGAGTGAAAATTCATGTTCATCATGACTATGTTTTGAGCTAGATTGACTGCTTCAAGTGCGATAGGGAAAGTGATGTGTTTGCATTCTTATGAAAAGTGGTGATGAAAAAAATGGACATATTGATTTAAAAAAATAAATAAATTAAATATAAAATATTTTTTTATTCTAAATAGATAGGTTAAGTGTGCGAACCATGAAAGATAAAAGGGCTTGTCTTTCTATGTTGAGATTGTGAGAAAGAGGTTTGAGGAATTGGTATGTTAGACTAATGAATGATGATAGAACAAGATAAATATAAATTAGATGATGGTATATAATCATAATTGGATATATTATTATGTGTGAAATTTCTTGGGATCACTCTTACAAGTGATAAATATAAACTTCTATAGGACTGTACTTTTGGAGGCTACAAGTAGTTTAAATGACCATCTTGCAAAGATGTGCTAAAGGTGTTCTATCAAGATTTTAAGAAACAAATTAGTTTGAATATGTAAATGAATTATCAAAGGTTCATGATAAGGAATTTAAATTATTTTTGTGTTCATATTGAATATTGGATATTCAAGAGTTTTTTTATTGAACTTTGATTGTGTTTAATGAGTTTGAGTGGTCATGTTGCAGAGATAGTTTTGGATGCTTGCAACTTGAGTGAAGGTGTCAAATGGACATTTAGTTGTTAATAAGGTCTTGTATTATCTATTTATTAAATTTTTTTAGTGTTTTTTTGAGAAAAGTGTTTGTATTATTTAGTTCTTATGATAGACTTTTCTATGTTTCTAGGCCTAATAGCGAGTAGGCTAGAATAACTTGGTTCAAGTAGTGAGTTGGAGTTATAAGTGGAATGGAAATATGTGGGAGAGATTAAGGGTACATTATAAGTAGGTTTTATGTGTTTCATCCATTGGTAAAGGATTAATGTGGTCCAATAGGTCACAATTTTAACGTGTGGGTGTGAAGGCCTATTTGCTTTAGGTCTTAACTAGGCTTAATGGAGGATTTGGGTCTTAAGGATAATGGTTAACCCATGGAGTGGATTGTCTCACCCATGTAACGTGTGTGTGGACTTATTAAAAGTGTAAAACAAGTGTGATAATTATATTGGTTGACTAATATGGGTTAGATGAAGTGTGAGGTATAAAGATAAGGCCTAATTGGCCTATTTGGACTAGTTGAGAGTGTAAGGACTTAAGAAAAAAAGAGAAACTTTAAAAGAGAAGGAGAAGGTAATTTAATAAAATATGAGGGTGAAGAGGAAAAATTATGTTTTTCTAATAAATTTGATGTTGGTAGACACACAAGTCATTAGACCTAATGAGCCTAGAAGAGGCATATTGAGTGAAGGAGCCTAAGTGGCATGTATGAGGTAGAGAGGCAAGTTTACATCTGTTAGAGCAAGAGAAGTCCATAATAAAGTGTTTCATACATCATATCAAAGGTGGATATTAGTTTTTAGGTGATTAATATGGTGCTTTATCATCAAGTGGGTTGTAACCTCCTTGTTAGTTGGTGCTAGCTAAAGGTCAAGTGGGTGCTTGACTAAATCGAGGGGTGGGTGATCCTTAATCAACTAGTGCTAGTCTAAAGTGAATATTATCATTATAGGATAGTAGTCCATGTTATTATTTTAGTGGGTTTTATCCCCCAAGAGTGTTTCACACATAATCTCTTGTGTTATCTTTTGATGTGCTCATATGGTTGTTTCTCTATGCATTGTTTGATCTTATGGGAATGTATGCTTCATGGAATGGTAAATGGAATTGAATATACATTTTTGTGTACTAACTCACCCCCCTCTCAGTAGATAATTGCAACATACATGTCCAATGGTTGTATTCTCATGAATTTATTTACACATAGTTTAAAATATTATGCCCTGTAATGGTTTTATGATTTACCAAATCTATCTATCACAATATTCAATCATTTGGCCAACATGTTCTTAACACACTTCTCCATGAACATTAGTGAAGATATCATATGCGCAAGTGGCATAATTGAAACAAAAATCATATGAGTATATTAGAGATTATGTCTTATGATACAAGACTAATTATCCAAATTGAATAGCCCCATGGAAGACACCGAGATTCAAAATTTTTTTAACAAATATTCTTACTAATATTAAATGAAGCTATCTTGTTCAAGAAGTTTCCTATATTTATAGATTTATGCCACATAGTTAAAGAAAGAGAGGGTTAATCTTTTAATCTTATATCAATAGGTAAACTCAAGTATACCAATGGATCAAAATCAACTATTATTATTTCAAACAAGCCTCCATATAAGGTTAGGTACACGAAGAACAAGATTTATTAAAGGCCACAATCAATACAATTTCAGAGCCATCTCCTAGATAGAATTTATTCACTCCTCAATGCCGAGTCTTCACTATTATTTTAGAGTCACCAAAATAGGTCTTATAATATCTCTTGGAATGCAATGTCATATCTCTCCCTCCCAGTAAATATGTTGATATAACATGGCCTCTTACACATAGCTATGATTCTAATGCATTCATTGAGTATCACAAAGCACCATGCCACACAACATATAGATGAATAAGTCTAAATCATAAGATACAAGATTTGATTGAGGCTAATATTATTGATGTGGGCATGACCATAAAAGCACTAAATCATAAAAAATAAAAGTTAAGGAACTTAAGATATTCTTAGATACATTTCTAAAGAACACAAAAAATGAAGTAGGTGGTACATCAGGTGTTCACTACAAATACCAAACACATCCACCACTAGATTCATATCATATAGTTACAGAGGAGGCACATCCATTACACAACATCATCATCATGTACCATACTAAAATTAAACATAGAACACTCGTCAAATTTTAATAATATGATATTGTTGATGATGATACATATTTACATGCACTTTTTATATGAGTATACATAGATCACCATCCTATCCATAGTATTAAGGTTGAAAATGGGTTAAGCATAAACATGTGTAGTATGATTTTTTTTGTAACATTTGGGGTACTCATAGAAGGATATATTCCCCACAAAAATATTCATAAATTTTTTCATTGGTCATGTTCAGAGCTCCATTAGGGAGATTATTCTTTCATTATAGGTTAGACTAACACATATAACCACTCGATTCCTAATAGTACCTAGTACAGGCATGCTTGATATATTATTGGGTAGACCATGGTTATAATAGCTTCATGTCATCCCATCTACATTACATAGATGGATGAAATACATACATGCAAATCAAGTTGTCAAAGTTGAGGGCATCCCATATGAGTATCCTCTACTCATCCCATAGGCAGTTCTAGCATAGTTACTAGTTATAGTTCCAACACAGTCACCAGTTATAGTCTCAAAACCATTACCAAATATTACATAGTTATAAGTTACAACTGAGATTATAGTTCCTGTGCATATATCATATATTTCAATAGAGACACTAGTGTAGACAAGGTCTACTCATACTGTATCAACATGTACACATACTCTCCCATATAGGCCATTATTAGAGAGATCCCTACATTAGAGATATGTAATAGAATATAGAAGACATTCCTCCACTCAGTTTATGCCAAGATTAGTATTATTGGGTTTTATGGGTTCTCATCACAAGGCACCTACATCACCTATAGATTCTTCTTCTACTAGATAGGTTCTTAATACCCTGACAATTCATAGGGCATCATAGTCAGTGTTATAGATTCATAACATCACTACACAGGTAGATACACACATAGACTACTCCACACATCAGATTCTATGATAATAGTTGCCCTTTCACATAGCATGCACAATCAAATTTCCTTTATTTGACATAGGTCATGGTGATAGTGAGTCTCCAATGAGACTCTTTAGTTAGTATGGTTCATACTCCTTATACATAATTTATTCTCTCTTGCTCTTTGTACATAGTTTAATTTCATTTATTTGTACATAGATAATATCTAGAAAATACAAAAATAATATAACACTCAAAACACAAAAACATTCAAATATTACTCAAAAAACACAAAATTTATAGATTGTATGCGTTGTTAGGTTTACATTTATTCTATTTGCTAAACACTACATATGTTGCCTATCTTAGTATAGTCAATTTTATCATACATATATGATTCATTTATTTTTTTTGAGTGCTTATATATTACATACAGGACATAGGTCCACTACAATGATCCAAAATTACTATCATCTCCCACTAGGGTCATATACACTGATCTAGGTTTATTCATTTGATATATTTACCCACTTTGGG
Source organism: Torreya grandis (assembly GCA_037957365.1). Taxonomy (NCBI): domain Eukaryota; kingdom Viridiplantae; phylum Streptophyta; class Pinopsida; order Cupressales; family Taxaceae; genus Torreya; species Torreya grandis. Next base: position 1,364,048 of record JARHVA010002650.1, read on the forward strand.
GCATCTTATAAAAAGTTTCTATTTACATATTCTATCCTTACATTAATTATATTCTAGTTTACACATTGCTATTTATTGATATTGATCATTTCTACTCATGCTCAATTTTTTTTTGACTATCACTAGTTAGACTTAGCAAATTACATATTAGCATTTACATAGATTTGTAATACATTCATACTAATTTATTATTTTTACGAAATTACATGTTTAATTCTTAAATAATAAATGGGTTTGAGTAGATAAAATTAGTAAATAATATGCAATAATTAAACCTCTAATTTTGTGTAAACAAATAGTATTTTGCCTTTCCTAAAAATAGTAATAAGTGAGAGAAAATATAACTTAGCTTATTCTAGGTTGTTATGGCTGAGATAGAGTCTGATATTGGAGGAACAAGACTAGGACACGATCATAAATTGAGATATAGATTTTATTTCTTGGTTGGACAAGATCTCTGAAAATAGGACACCCCACTATCTAGTACTATAGTCTTGGTCTTACCAATATTGTCTAAATTACTCATAGAGATATGATTTTTCTAGGTTTTGTTTGCAGTGTTTGTATGAGCTTGTGTACCAAATTTTAGATCCTCACTATCAACATAACTCCATGTAGAGATGATTCTTTGTGTGCTTGTGTCTTCTATGAAATTAAATGGAATTTTGGTAAATAGAGAAAAGGGGTTAGTGTGTAAAGGATACACTAGACACACTTCACACCTTGTGTGTAGGCACATTGCTTACATACCAATACTCTGAGGAGGGATCAAGCTATATGTAGTTATCCCATTAAAGTGCTTGGTGCAATAGTGTGATGAAAATGTAAGTAAATTTAAAACTAGGTGTACTTGGAATGACTAAGGACTGGTATGAGGGTTTGAATAGGCTTGAAATACTATTGGATGGCTATATGTAGAGAATAGGGATAAGTGCTTGAGTGATCTTGCTAGCATTCTTGATTCTCCCTTGTAAATGAGTGTCAACCCTTCTAAATGGACTTTGAATGGGATTTTATATGGGATTTAATGATCATGGGTTAAATTAATTTGCATTAGGTTGACATGAATTAGGATAAGGTTATAGGAGAAAATGATCATTAGAACCTTTTTTGCACTTGGACAACAACACTGAAAACTAGACAACTTAGATTTGAGCACTCCTATCCAACTTGGGCACTATTGTCTAGAGGGAATGAAACCTATGGGGATGGATATAGGATTGAGAGAGATATCTATGTCTGAAAGGGTTAAGTCTGGAAGGTTGTGGATGACTAGGAATCAGTGAAAGAAGAGCCTAAAAGGGTTGTGCAAGCAAGTAAAAGGACCTATGGATTGGGTGTCATTAGCTATAATCAAGTAATAAAATTTTGCATTTTATATGATTACATTTACCCCCCTTTATTTTAGTGATTTAGTAAAGTGAAATAACAAGATAAAGGAAAAAAAAGAAAAAGATAGCATACCTGAACTTACCTATGAAGGTGAAACTCATGAAGCTGTGTGATGCTAGATGTGCATAGAGAGAGCATGATGTGAAGTGTGAATCTACAATGAAAAGCATATAGTAGATTAGTTCTTACTAGATATGCTATATCTAAAATAAGAATGTATAAAAGATAGGTAAGAGAGAGAGGAAGAAAAGGGAATGAATACACCTCACCAAGTACATGAACCAATATAAAACCTATTGTGATGATGGATTGTGTTGGGTGTGTGTTATACCAAAATTTATATCATGAACAAAACTGAGTAATCAATTCCTTGGAAGTGGTTCAATAATGCAAAAGTAGGCCCTTTGGCTCTATCATTGCCTACTAAGTGAAGCTAATGAATCATGCATGTGTCAATTGATGTTTAGACTGTGTGTCTATGTAGACACCAAAATTACCTCACACACATGTGTAACTCCCTATGTCAAAACCCCCCTTGATCCCCTTTTAATAATTAGCCTACCTAACCCATGTTTTCACTCCTCACACATTTAATTAATTTAAAAATATTTAATTAAGTTAATTAAAAACTACTTATGCCACCTTACTTGGCCACCTCATCTTGAGAATAATTCTTACCCTCTGAGTCACCACAAGACTTAGTACCCTAATCCTAACTACCCATGACTTATTCTCACCCATAACATAAATTCCTAAATAACTACATTCTTCTTAACCTTGTATTTCTACCATTTTATAACATATATCACACTTGGCAAGAGAAGGAACAAAAAATAGGCTAAAAATAGCCCTTTTTCCTATTCTCATGCCATCAACATCGGTCAACCCTTAGCTAACGTCAGTGGGATCACCAACATCGATTACTTAAGCCAAATTCCAAGCTAATATTTAGGTCAGTATAAATCAAAAAAATCAATCATTCATGTATAGGCTTTGGCATTTGACTTTTTACATCTAGGATTACCATTACTCTACACAAATCAATCTAGATTAGGAATTGAAATACTACACAAAGTTTGGATTATTATAAATTGGTAGCACACACTTGTCCTTTCTATTCATTTATTTCTTTAGCACACCTCATTAGAGCCATCTATTTAGCACTCACGGTTCATGCATTTCATCAGTTAAATATATCTCTATGTTTTGTAATTCCTTTAAACAATCATTTTACAATTAATTTATGTTATAATATTTATCATTTTATGAACATCCTAACTTTATCTATGAAGAAGTTGTAAAAATCCTTCACCTATTTTCCTCTACTTCAAACATACCAACTCTTTGTCTAGACCCAACTGAGTCTTACCCACCCCCTTATGACTCTTCCCAACCTCACAAACCTAACTAATAACTACCTTCAAGCTCAAAAAAGTCTCTTGTAACCTCCTGAGTACCTATTGCCCCTATCGATATTAGTCACATAACCAACATCAGTCATATCTCCTTATCGACATTGATCACCTAACTGACGTCGATGACTATGTATTTCCACCAACTTCTCTAAGCCTACTTAAACAACCTCCAAAAACATATATAACTCACATTACCTACACTGTGTCACTCTCTATTGCACTCAAACTGCAAGAATGATACAAAAATATCTCTCTTTCATTTTGTTATTCATTACCATTTTGTTTCAAAAAGTGGACTGTCATCCCTAAGGAAGTTTGACACTTCCAAGAATAAGCATGTAGCTTGGTAGCCCACTCATATATCTACCAACAAATATTTTTGGTTGTAGTGCTTTCTTATTCACAGGTAGTCCTCCCTAGCCAAAGAGGAGTGCTCAACATCATCTGGATACAGCGTGTAACCAATCTGGGTTCTCTCTAATCTCTAATCCCTACCCTTCATCTCTGTTTCTCCTTAAACATCAAATAGATTCAAAATTTAGTGAAACATTTCTAGCATGCCTAGTGGGACCCTAGAGTTTTCCTTGGGTTCATTACTTGTTTTAAGCATTCATATAGGTGCATTATAGTGAAAATTTCATTCCTTGCACTTTCTCCCTCTCTTTTTCCTCAAAATGAAATATTCAACATTTCATTTTCTATTTAAAGGTAATAAACTGAAATTTCTTCTTCCTTGCAACTCTTCTCTTTCTTTTACCTCTAAAAGAAACTTATCATTTTTTCTTTCAAGCTAAAAATAATCTCTTCTTTATCTCTTTCTTGCATGCACATTAGGATAGTGAAATTCATTCTCTTCTCCTATTTCATCATTATTTTCAATCGAATCAAAACACTTCAGATTTGGGTTTAAAACTCATTGCACTTCATTATTTCCTTACTACATATTAGCTCACCTAGTTAATTAAAAACATTATGAATGAATCATAGTACACCCATGTTACACTTCTAGATCACACTCACTTAAATAAACATCTAAACTCACCTAAGACAAGGTCCATCAAGATTTCATCACCTGGTGGATCACCTTACCCTATCTGACTATCCTACTTAGATTTCACCACCAAAGGGAGAACCCGCTCCATTCTCTGGTAGAGTATAAACTCTAGACATAAGGTATATTCTAGCTAAGCATCCTAGCTTGGCTTTATGTCCATGAAGTACAAAGAACAAGCCCCTATAACAAGCCACATACCTTGTCTAACACATATTTCCTCTTGAGCACCAAACTAACCTAAAACCAGCTCTAGATTGCTTTCTAGCACCTTTGGTAACCAAACTCTCATCTCACTATCTGATTAAGGCATAAGCCAACATGAGACTAAAATTAATCTCTAGGAATTAATAAATAGTGGTTGTATGTTCTTTTTTTTCTTTTCTATTTCCTTATGTATTTTAGATTTGGTATGGATGTTTTTCCATTAATATACAAAATCAACACTATTCATAATACTCAGGTTGTATAACCTATTATATCAAGTTTTTTGAGTGTTTATCCTCCTTATACAGACCTCTTGCATCCTCTGTTCTACCTAGATTTTGCCTCTAGGTTTCTAAAATGTTGGATTTTTCATCTCTCAGGACTCCATAGTGATTGACATCAATTAAATCCACTGATGTCAACAAATTTTAACCTACCAACATTGGTCAAGTGATCGATGTCAATGACTGTGTAATTTGGTTATTTTTAGTTTGCTCAAAATAACAAGCTAAAACAACCTACCTTCCTGCACCCAAACCTAGTTTTTCCACACATCACTAATATAAAGTTTTAAGACTATTTATACTTCTTGTATGGTATTGACTTGAAGCCAAGCTAAAATTCTTGCCAACTACGTAAGCTGATAATGACTTCCACCTTTCCCTCTTGTTTCTCATTTGATCATAGAGCATACTTTAGATACAGAGCATACTCCTAGCCCCAACCAAATTCACATTATGCCTCAAGGAGATCAAGATTTTTATAGATTTCTTGATCACAATATGGTAACCCTTTAGCATTACCTTTCCATGAACCAAACCCACAATAATTTGAGTGACCCATTATATGGAATTCCAACTTCTCTGATGGAAACAACTTCAATTTCAGCTATCTCCACTATGTTCCTCATGGTTACTCAAACCACTACTTTAACAAGTAACCCAACCATAAATAATGTCCAAAGTTTAGCATCACCAACTACCTAGTCCCACCTAATCCCTATTGTGACTTCCCTACCTTCACAACCACAAGCAGATCAGTCAAGTCTAACCCCATTTCAAAATTTGGTGGTACCCATCCCATCTACTCTTTCACCTATAATTATATGAGTTATGACTCACCCTTCACCTAGTATAACCATGCCAAAAACCCAACCTACAATAACAACATCTGACCAAAGCATGGTCTCTAACCCAATGAGACAAGCCCTTTTCATTTTTACCCCCTAGCCTATGACTCACTAGCCTCTTCTCTCGTCTCTGTTGAAGAAGACCATGTTGTGGCTTTTTCTCATCTTTGGCCTAAGGTAGTAGAGGCCAACAATTTACCTCTTTCTCAATCACATAATCTTTCTAAAGAAGCAACCATAAGGCTTACATCAACTTCATCTAAACCCTTCTCATAGTTAATGGGAAATCTATAATTTCTTGACTCCATGAAGCTAGATCACGTGGCATTTTGGGACCGACTTAAAACTCCTCATCTTAAACAATAAGTGTCATCCTCTATCACCAATCCTCTCATTACCCTTTACCCCAAGGTCTTTGACAAAGTAAGAGCTTCTTCACTAAAATCACTAGAATCTTATCCTTCAACATTATATCCCTCACCCTCATAGGCATCTACCACATTAAAGCAGATTAGATCTTTAGGCATTTGCCTAGTCAATAATCTAATTCATCCACAAGTGAAATTAGATCTAACTCTTCAACTACAAGTTGGAGTTACATGGCCTGAACTAAGGAAACATTTTAAGCTTCCTAGATCTCACTAATCCTTCCCTCTTCCACCCTCAACTTTGACTTCAATTATGGGACCACATCCATCTACTTTAGTTGGGGTGTCACTGATCCAAGTAAAACCAAAGGCTAAGTTACCTCCACTATTGCCTCTACAACCTAGTAGGCCTTTCACACATAACACCATGACACCTAACACCAAGAAAGTGTTAGGAAAACATGTGGCTCTACCACCACATAAAAATGTGTCATGTAAAATCACCCCTGTGACTCCTAAACCAAAGAAGGTGTCTACCCCCGTTACAACAATAAGTGCTAGCCCACTCACAGGCTCTCAGATCTTTTTCCTACACTAGTTGTTGCAATCATCCATAATAAATCTTCTTATTAAGCCTTATAACCCTCTTGGACTGAAGCCATCTTGGTTTGATGATACACAAGTGTGTTTATATCATCATTCACTTGGACATGATACTGAGAGTTGTAAAGCTCTCATGATAGTCATTTGGCAACACTTTGATATCGACACTCTCTTTGTTGATGCTCCCATTAAGCTTCTTGTTATTTCACCCATGGCATCCATAATGCCTCATACAATTCCACCTAAATTCAAACTCAAAGATGTTGTCTTACCCCTTTGCCACCTCCTTCACCTATGTTTTAGATCAACACAATTAATGTGACCACACAGTCATAAAATCAAAAGGATAAAGGAAAGGAAAATGTCAATTCCCCTTATGGGCTCATCTATTCTCTAAAGACACTCCTCCTTTGAATCTCAATATTTCCATCTTGGGTGTCTTGAAACCAACATATTCAAAAGTTATTCAAAACTCAATGGTGAAACAACTTCACCAAACCCCTATGAAAATGTCCTTATATGAGTTGATTCAAAACTCGTCCCAACACCATCAAGATTTGATTAGTGCCATAAAAGTGGTTGAGGTACAACTTGATGATCCCCAACCACTTGTATCTTTGGTTAGCTCTCTTAACACCATCTCCCTAATTTCCTTCAGTGATTCAAAAATTCCACTTCAACACCCTAAAGATTAGGATTTTGCCCTTTTTATCACTACATATATCGATTAAACTGATGTCAAAAGAGTCATGATCAATGGAGGAGATAGTATTAATATTATATCCACCCATTCCTATAAATAGCTAGCCCTTCCTAATAATTGCATGTCTCAAATTGACGTGATGCTCTACTCCTTTAATGATACCACAATTACTATGGTGGGCACTAATGTCTTACATATCCATGTGGGTCCTCACATAATTTATATGATATTATATATTATAGAAGGAGAGTTCTAATACAACATACTACTTGGATGACCTTGGATATGTGCTATGGCATGTGTGCCCTCAAATTTGCATCATTGCATCAAGTTTGAGCATAATGGGCAAGTTCATGTTATTCCCACTGACCCACCTCCTTTCTGAACATGAAACATGAATTATAGCTCCAATTAATTTCTCATTCCATTAAAGACATCATCTCCTCCACATTATACTTTTAAATCTTTCACAAGCTCCACTTTCTTGGTTACACAAATACCAAAAACATAAATTCCTAACAAAGACCCCATGGAGGAAAATTTCAAGCATCTATCCCTTGAATAATATAATTTGTTGACACTTGACATATTCCATATTCCACAAGAATATGGAAATATTCATATGCACCCTAATTATGATCCTCGTATTTGGATGGTCATCCTATATGGTCCCCCTAACTTTTGAACTAATTTCACATATGGAAGAATTGATCAAGCTCCCACTATCGATAATCCATCCTCTTCATCACAACCATTTACCTATGATTTCTCCTTCTTGGGAAAGCCTAGCTTCACTCACACCTATATTTATAGGTGTTCCTAGAAGGATTTGGTTTGAGTCATTACGAGTAGGGTGTTCATACACCTATTGAATATCCCACCAACAAAACCATTGAAAATGCCAAAAAATGACATGGAGTGGGTTTTGACAAACCAACTAAACTCACCAAAGCTTCTCATATACCAATTATCAGAGATCCAGTCTCTCCTTCTCCATCCTCTCTTCCACCATCACCTATTGAATAGGAGGTATCTATACCTCCTAATTTTTTTCAATAAATGCCATACATTTGGTCCCCCTCACCTATCACCTAGGTAAAGAAATAAGGTCCTTTCCTCTCATTCATCCTAAAATGATTGATGAAGACTCTCCCACTATCAACAATATCTAATGTCAAGATAATGATGCTATTCTCACATACATGGGTACTAATGATTCCTATATCCAATGATCACTCCCATAAAAAATAGAGGATATGTTAAATTAATCAACCATTGAAATCAATTTGCCCTCCCATGATAACCTCCATGTCCTTAAGATTGACCAATCTTTGGACTTCACTGAGCAAGCAAATTATGCCACATTTCTTAATGACCATAGTAAAGCCTTCACTTGATCATATAATGACATGCCTAGTATTGACCCCTCTATCATCACCCACAACATTATCACCATTCGAGATGATAAACTTGTTAAGTAGAAGCTTTGTAAAATGCATCCTCATTTTTCTCTCTTTGTCAAAGAAGAACTCTAATGCCTCTTTTTTGTTAACTTTATTCAACCCATCGAATACCTATAACGGGTTTCCAATATTGTTCTTATCAAAAAAGTGATAGGGGAAATCCACATCTGCAATGACTACCATGACCTAAACCTCACTTGTCCAAAGGATGAATTACCTTTGCCAAGTATCAACCAACTTGTTGATCTAACAACCAACCATGAGATGCTATCACTTATGGACAAGTTCTCAAGTTACAATCAAATCTTGGTTGCTCCTGAGGATCAACACAAGACAAATTTCATTACCCCATGGGGGACTTTCTATTATCGAGTCATGCCCTTTGGTCTGAAGAATGTTGGTTCCACTTAAAAACGTGCAATGACTTACATATTTCATGATATCCTACACAAAATTATGGAAGAATACGTGGATGACTTACTCATAAAGTCTAAACTTCACCAAGATCACTTGATGATTCTCAAAATCATATTCACTCATCTCTTCCAATATAAAATTCAATTAAACCCAAATAAATGCATCTTTGGTGTCCTTTCCAGTAAGATCTTAAGCTTTATCATTTCTCTCCATGGTATTAAAGTTGACCCTGCTAAGGATCGAGCAATACTAGACATGCCTCCACCTACTAATATCAAATAAATCTATAGCCTACAAGGAAAGCTTTAGTCAATCCATCACTTCATCTCCCAATTGTCAGATCATTGACAACCCTTTCACCATCTCCTCAAAAAAGTTGCCTCATTCTATTAGAATAAAAATTACCAAGAAGCCTTTGATGCACTCAAATGGTATCTCCTTTCCCCATTAGTTCTTATTACACCTAAGGAAAAATAGCCTTTCTACTTTTACATATCTATAACAGACCATTCTCTAGGTGTTATGATTGCACATCAGGATGATCACCATCGAGAACAAGTAGTTTACTACATAAGCCACACACTTATTGATTATGAAACTTGATATACCCATACCAAAAATATTTATCTCACATTGGTCTTTGTAGCTTCCAAGCTCCATCATTACCTCTTAAATCACAAAACCTACATTGTCACCCATACTGATCCCCTAAAATACATGCACTCCAATCCATATCACAACCAATGTGTAGCTCGACAGCTCATGCTCCTTGCTGAATTTATCTTGGAATTTATTCAACAAAAGTCTATCAAGGGGAAAACAATCATTGACCAGTTAGTTACCGCCCCTTTACTTGATAACCAACCTTCAAACCTCAAATTCCTTGATGAATATATCATAATTCTCTCCAATGATGACATCTCCTATCAAATGATGATGTTATTTGATGGGTCTAAATGTCAACATGGTGGGGGTGTGGGGGTCATCCTCATCCCTCTTAATGGTGAGCCTATGCCTTTATCATTTAAAATAGATTTTTAATGTACTAATAATATGTTTGAATATGAAGCTTTGATCTTAGGGCTTCAAGTGACTATTTTCTTAGATGTCAAATCAATAACCATTTTTGATGATTCCTAGCAAGTGGTTAATCAGGTTAATAGTTCCTACCTATGAAAAAATGAAATTCTATAATGATGTAAATATTATGTAAATACACTATTGGAATCATTCAACTCTTACCTATTGCAAACTATTCATCAATCTACAAACAAGTTTACTGACACAATGGCTTCTCTTGCTTCACACATACCCTCTTCACCCTCTTCCTTGAAAATTTGTCACTGTACATTGCTTAAGATTTCCCTCCTATGTATCAACTAACATATTTTTTATAGGCAATATAACACACAACCCACATGACTTATGGTACAAGCAACTCACAGATTACCTCTCCTTTTCTATTACCCCTTCCAACCTCTCAAATAATGAGAGACACACCTTCATGAAATGTGTCACTCATTATACTATGCTAGGGGGACTTCTCTACAAGTGAGGTTTTGATGCTCTCCTCCTTAGATGCCTCACTAGTATTGAGATCCCCTTTGCCATTAAGGAAGTCCATGTTAGGATTTGTGGTAGACACTTCAATGGTAACAGAGTTGCCAAATGTATCCTTTGACTTGGCTACTATTGGCCAACACTACATCAAGACTGTAGTCATTATGTTCAACATTGCATCAAATGTCAACAACATGCTAACCTCTTTCACATTCCAAGCCATGACTTACAAGTCACCAAAGAATTTTGGCCATTCTCTCAATGGGATTTGGATCTAATCAGTGAGATTAACCCTCATTCATCTCTCTGTCACTATTTCATCATTACTGCTACTGAATACTTCACCAAGTGGGTCAAGGCCATTCCTCTTATCTCCACTAATGTCAATTTTTTTTTGACTTTATCAACCATAAAATCATCTATAATTTTGGTGTCCCCAATAAAATTATAATAGATAATGACAAATCTTTCAAAAACAAGACTATCCAAAAGCTTTTTGATGCTTTTGAAATCAAATTAAGCTTCTCATCACTATACTATCAATAAGAAAATGAACAGGTTGAAGCTTCTAACAAAACCTTAACTAAAATTCTCATGGAGATAGTCAATAATACTAGCAAAGATTGACACACACACATTCCCTTTGCTTTATGGGCTTACCACACTAGCATTCGAACCCCTATAGGTGATATGCCTTTTTCCTTGGTCTATGGGATGGAATCTATTTTAGCTCTTGAGGTCCAGATTCCTTCTCTTATCATCTCTCTATAAGACATACTTAATAATGATGAATTTTTCCAAGAACATTTGGCTTAAATTGAGTTACTTAATGAATGCCATCTCATATCCCTCAACCACCTCCAAATCTATCAAATGTGTATCAAACGTGATTACAAAAAAAACCTCAAAAAGAAATATTTCAATATCAGAGATCTCATATTTAAAAGAAGTAAACATGGAGAAAATAAAATGGGGTAAGTTTTCTCCTAATTAGCTTGGACCCTACATCATAACTCACAAGTATGGATCAAAAACTTATCACTTGTCTTCCCTCGAAGGAAGGCAAGAACCTGAGCCTTTAAATGCTTTGCATGTATAACCATTATTTTGTTAATCATTTGATGTTGTACTGCATGTTTAACTTGAGCTCATCCCCTGAGCAACCCTATTACATTCATCTCCCTTCCTTTTAACCCTTATTCTTACACACTTAGTTAACCTACGAAGTGCTATGGTTTTGCCCTCAAAGTGGAAAACCTCTAAGCCTCTATAGTCCTATCTATGACTAAAGTTAATAAAAATAAAAATAAAAATGGGATACATAGACAATTTATAATCTCTCAAGTCATGATTCTCAATGTAGACTGCTCCCTTAAAGGACAACTACATAATTTCTCTTTGATACTATAAATAGACTGCTCCCTTGAAAGATAACTATTAAAAATAAAAAACAAAGGCTTAGATCACACCCTTGAAGGATGGCTAAGCCAAGATTTGTTGTCAATGGAAATAATGACTTAGAAGCTTCTCATATTGATTAGATTCATATGACCTCAACACAAATAAAATCCCATTGTAGGCTTCTTGCATTGATCAACTTACACACACACACAAAAAAAAAAACTTTAAGTCATGGAATTTCTCATAGTAGCTCTCAAGTCACCCATAGAAGGGGCATACCATCCCCACTAAGAAGGTTATGCTACCCAAACACTCTCATTCCTTTTACCTTTTCCCCTCATACTCTTTCAAGGGACGTTGAACTTGCTTGACACAAGGTGAGTATGATGCTTCTCTAACAAAAAAATGGTCAAATGATGTAAATCATGAAAGAGGGTCATACTCCTGAGCCTATTTTTGTTGTGATTATGTTCTTTGCCAATATGTGAGTATCGTGCCTCTTTCTTTCCCATCCCAATCACATATTGATTACATCTAACAAAAATATTCAATCACCTTCTTGCCTTTCTGCTAATCTTTCTTGATTCTTAGAGTTATGTATTTAACAAATATTATCACTTACATATCCATCTCAAGAAAAGATACTCAAATAACTACCCTAAACCATACTAAAACTAATAAACCATTACCCTCTAATCCATTTCATATAATCCCATGTGAAATACACCAAACATGCAACCATAGTTTCTATAAACAATAATAAATAGGAAACATATCAAGCCTACACCATTTATTTTAAGCATACACCATCACAAATATGGAAAAACTCTAAAATAAAACAAAGTATACCCAATCCATTCATTTTATGCATACACCATCAAAAATATAGAAAAATGCTAAGATAAAGATAACCAATCAAGTATGCATATACCATCACACATATAAGAAATGCTAGTATAACTCAACTAACATGCTCAACATTAACATAACATAAACATCCACATCATTATAATAACTTCAACATCATCACTATAACATAAAAACATCTCAAAATCACAAACTCTCATATATAAACATTGAATATGAATATAAATCCATGAATCATATCAGTATCATCTCTCTCTCAAAAATTACATCTCTCATCTTTAGCTCATAGGTTGGTGTGCATATAATATATATAAAAACATCAAAAATATCATCTGGCACTTAGAATACTCAAGGCTATAGTCATGGTTGTGAAGTAGCAGTATCATTACCACTCTCTACCTATCTATGTCTATGTGAGCTAGAGGTTGTGGTACATGTCACTAATATCTCCTACTCTCTAGCCTCATAATACCTCTAAATCTATGGGAACTCACTGATGCCTCTCTTTTAGTATGCAATCTCATCTAAATTAGTGTTATACCTCATTAGAGATATAGTCAATGGTGGACCCATAAAACCTACTATAGGACCTTGTACTGATCCCTATGGTGGAGGAGGAGTAGCCTATCTTTATACTCTCAAACTATCTCTCTCTATTGTCAATATAGTAACCTAGCCCTGTAATGCCCTGACTTGTCCCTGCAATGTCATAACCTACCCCTATAAGATAAAAACTTGTGCCTATGCTACATCTTAGGCCTATACCATTACATCTTGGGCTTGTACAGTTTAATTTCTCTTTATCTCTCATCACTCCCTATAAATCTAGTGGTGGCCTCATGACCTAAACCATGAGATGCAAACTTGTCCACCATGCAAGATAAGTTGCTATACATCTAGGATCTACTACACCTAGGCCTACTATAAACTCCTCAAAATCTATCCCATCTATCTCTTGGGGCAAGGGTAGGGGTGCTTCCATATCATCCCTAATATATAGAGGAAATGTAGGAGGCACATCCTATAACAAGCCAAACTGTCTCCTGACCTATGCCATGGGTATCATCTCTAACTCTCTAGCTCATCTCCCTTTGACCCATAACATGCTCTGTAAACCAAAAATCTAATATACCTATCCTCTAAATGCAAGGTATGTCGAGTAGGGCCTCCAAAAAATATCTATGAAAATCAATCCATCTATCATACACCTATAATAATCAATGTCTTACACTATGCCATCTACTCATGTCTGGGCCATACCCTCTCTCCATCATCTGAACTTGACCCTAAAATTGGATATAATAATAGTGGGTAGCCCTAATATCTATGTCACCATGATGTTCTCATAAGCCCAATAATGGAGTAAATGCTTGACACACAAACTATACCATCATCATAGCCTCAAACTCTATAACTCTCTATATAACTATGCTAGAAAAGCTAGTCCCCATGCACACACTATCCACTTCTCAACCATCTGTGCCAACACCCCTATCAATGCAATATGAAATCTTCCCCCATCTATGTCTGGTAGTGCATACACTATAATCCTTATCATTATTAGGATACTCAACTGATGCTACTCTTCATCAGTAGTGTACAATAGATCATATGCAAAAATTGCCAAATGATAGGTCATCTCACTGACATGCTCCCCAAATAATGTCACCATATGAGTATCATGATCCTCTTTTGAATAAGAGAAGAGATCCTCACCCTAGAGTAGAAACTATAAAATCTTGTATACATCCTCTTGTATCACTATCAACTCTCTGATAGGCAAATGGAAAGTGTTGGTGGTGTGATCCCACCTCTCTATCAAAGCTATCATCAAGCTAACATCATGTGTAACCTAGAAATATCATCACACTCCTCCTAACCCTACAACTACCATATGCTACCACTCATCCATGGTGACATCCCTCCTCATTCTCATTAGTAGTGTAGGTAGTCAATATTGTAATGTCAACTCCTACCTAGCTTGCATCCACACACATAAACCTCAAGTCACATACTTTCTAATATAAAACTCCACCCTTTTTCCCTTTTCTTTAGAATAACTACATAGGCATGAGGCCCTCATCTAGGATATGTAGGAAGTACTCAATTGACATGGGGTCTTCTAAGGTTAGCTCGATCGTATACCCACATAATATTTTAGCCTATTAACCCACCTAAACCCTATGCCCAATTACCTATCTCTCAACCCTAGAAACAACTACATATATCTAAACCCTAGGCCCAACTACCTATATTTCAACTCTAGGCCCCACAACATGTATCTTAAACTCTAGGCCCCATGGACTATATCTCACACCCTCAACCCCATGACCTATGTTTTAAGCCCTAAGTCCTATGACCTATTTCAAACTCCCTTTTCCTAATTACTTCCATTAATTTTTTTAAACCATACCTCACCCTTTTTACCTATGTATTTGGAGAACTACATTGGCCTAAGGGCCTTACCCAAGCTATGTAGTTAACAGTCAATCAACTTAGGGTCTTCTGGGGCTAGTTCAACCATTAGGCTCATTGAATAACTCAACCAAGGATTTAAAATTGTCCTTTTCTTCTTATTTGGGGTTTTTTCCTATGATTGATGTTGGTATTATATGTTGATATCAACACATAGTGTCAGCTGACATCGATGCTAGTATTAACTAACATCGATGAGCCCCACCGACATTAGTGACGAGTTCAACCCTAGGGCTGAATAACCCACTTACAAAATTTAGGTTTTTTCCTTAAAAATACCCCCAAACCCTCCCAAATTCACCCAAAATTCCCCTTATCCCATTTACTACCCCTATAATTACACTCTCTCCCCCTCAAAATTCAAATTTATCCCAAATAACAAATTAACTACCTTAAATCAAAATTTAGCTCAAAGAGCATCTTACCTCATCTCACTATCTCCTCCAGGCTAGAATGGGTAGAACTTGTGGTGGCATGCCTCTAATTAGGTCCCCTCCTACCTCTACCATCTCTACCTACACCAACACTATCTCAGTCACACTATGGCCCACCAAGCATTCAATCACACCCTCACTCTCACACACTCTTCTCAACCACTTATCTCTCAGCACCTCACTACAAACAAATAGGCTAGAGCTATCTTATGCCTCATAACACTCAAAAATATTTTTCTCTAATAAAAATATCACAAATAACTTTTGGTGGGTCACTAAACCCCTTTTTTTAGATTTGGTCACCCATCAATGTCGATAATATTGACCTAAGAGACTGATGTTAACAATACTTACTACTGACATTGGTGACATAACTGACATCAACAACCTTAAACTTAGAGTTTTAAAACCCAACCACCACCATTTGGACTACACCCTAAGTCTAGGGAAACTTGGAGATCATGAATATCTCCCTGACCATGACAATAAACATTGGAGATCACATATATCTCCCTAACCATAACAACCAACCTTGGAGATCACTTAAATTTCCACACACAATGACTCTGACTGGAGATCATGAATATTTCCTTGAACATTTACCCTTTTAAACCAACCTTACATTACTTATCTTTACCACTTCTTCTACCTTGCTATAATTGGCTATTATACACACACATGTATATCAGGTGTTTTGGATCATGACTAAGCCAGTCCTATCACCCGTAACCTTTTGTGTTTACCAAGAGCACTTCCTACCTTAGATGCTTGGAACACATAGACCATTAGAGATATAAATTTTATAATTTTAACCTTATTACCTATCACTTATAGGCTATGATTTGGTTAGTTCTATCTGAGTCCTCCTTGCCTTTACCTATTATTGATTGTGTCAACTATAACTCATAATAGTATATGTGTAAGCAATGATGTTACCATGCTCTCACTCAACATTCACCCACCTAATTAACTCCTTATCAAAATGGTACCCAATTTTGAATTCTCCTTTGTCGATTCCCATTTTGAGTGGGGATACCTCATCCCATACTTGGAGCATCTAACTCCTATTTTTGTTTTATAACTTATCAGAACAAATTACAAGACAAAAGGGGCAAATGTAGACACCAAAATTATGTCACACATGTGTGTAGCTCCCTATGTCAAAAACCCCCTCGATCCCCTTTTAATAATTAGCCTTCTTAACCCATGTTTTCAGTACTCACACATTTAATTAATTTAAAATTATTTAATTAAGTTAATTAAAAACTACTTATGCCACCTTACCTGGCCACCTCATCTTAAGGCTAATTCTTACCCTCTACATCACCTCAAGACTTAGTCCCCTAATCCTAACTGCCCATGACTTGTTCTCACCCCTAACATAAATTCCTAACTAACTACATTCTTCTTAACCTCATATTTCTAGTATTTCCTAATGGATACCACACTTGGCAAGAGAAGGAATAAAAAATAGGGTAAAAATAGCCCTTTTTTCTATTCTTATGCCATCGATGTCGGTCAACCCTCCTCTGATGTTGGTAAGATCACTGACGTTAGTTACTTAAGCTAAATTCAAAGCTAATATTTAGGTTAGTAGAAATAAAAAAATCAATCATTTTCAAACAAGGTTTAGCATTAGACTTTCTTTATCTAGGCTTATCATTACTTGACACAAATTAGTCTAGATTAATAATTGATATACTATATAAAGCTTGGATTCTTCTAAACTGGTAGCACATAGTTGTCTTTTGTATTCACGTATTGCTTCAACACACCTCATTAGAGCCATCTATCTAGCACTCATGGTTCATCCATTTCATCAACTAAGTATATCTCTATGTTTTGAAATTATTTTAAATAATCATTTTACAATTACTTTTGTTTTAATATTTATCATTTTATGAACATCTTGACTCTCTCTGTGAAGGATTTGTAAAAATTATTCACCTATTTCCCTCTACTTCAAACGTACCAAACCTCTATCTAGACCCAATTGAGTCTTAGCAACCCTATTATGACTCATTCTAACCTCACAAACCTGACCAATAATTACATCCCATCTCAAAAAAGTCTCATGCAACCTCCTGAAAACCTACTACCCCTACCAACATTGGTCACATAACCAACATCGATCATATCTCCTTACTAACATCAGCAACCTAATTGATGTTAATGACTATGTATTTCTACCAACTTCTCTAAGCCTACTTAAACAACCTCCAAAAACATAAATAACTCACATTACCTGCACTATGTCACTCTCTACTACACTTAGACTATAAAAATAGTATGAATATCTCTCTCTTACTCTCTCTTTCATTTTGTTATTTATTACCATTTTGTTTCAAAAAGTGTACTATCATCCCTAAGGAAGTTTGACACTTTTAGGAACAAGTGCGTAGCTTGGCATCCCACTCATATATCTACTAACATATATTTTTGGTGGTAGTGCTTTCTTATTCATAGGTAGTCCTCCCTAGCCAAAGAAGAGTGCTCAACATCATCTGGATATGATGTGCAACCAATATAGGTTCTCTCTAATCTCTAATCCCTACCCTTCATTTCTATTTCTCCTTAAACATCAAATAGATTCATAATTTAGTGAAATAGTCCAATCCCTTTGAATAGGTGGATCAAGAATACAAAGGCTGGCCCTTTGGATCCACCATTACCTCATGAAGTGAAGCTATAAAGTAATACCAATATAGAATAGATGTCATATGAGATGGCTCCTGAATCCCATGAATTTACTATAATTTGACAATATTGGCATGGATAGTTGAATGTATGCTAGAAACTAGGCCACTCTTGGCCATTTCAAAAGATGGAAACTAGTCTTGTATGAGATCCACTCTAAAACTGGTGTAATAGGATTATATGGAAGCCAAATCAAGAACTCAAGTACTCAAGAATTTGAGCTTATATGAAATCCAAACTTAAAAAAGGATTCCAACCACTTACAAATGGAGTAAAGCATGTAACTACTGAGAAATGCCTGGAAGATAAACTAAACTTAGAAAAAGGGGAGGACCAATGTGTAGCACACATTTCCCCCAATAACTATTGTCTAGAACATGGATTCTGATTTAGAAGTTATATCAATTGCCTAATTTGAAACTAGAAGTGAGAGCCATCATGTCACACATGATGCTCCCTATATCTATATTTTTTGAGCAAAAACTATAGTGAAACATACTAAATTGGGACTATGTTGTGCTGACAAACCTATGACTAAACTCACCTTTCTATCTATTTCTAAAAAAAACTAATTTTTCTATTGTCTAGATAGGAGCACCAAAAATAACACACCCTGCTACCTGGCACTGTTGTCTAGGGCTAAATCTAATGACTATTCTAGATTCTCTGATGTTTGCTTGGTTTGTTATACCTAGTCTGATGCCATATTTCTATTCTAAGTGTTTTGAAAACTATTATTTTGACTACTAGGAGCTCTGATCTTTATGAAAAAACCCCTATTTTCCCCCCCTCTTATGAGGGTAGGAATATGTACCCTGCAATGACTACCCTTAGAATAAGAGGCCCTACAAGTGTGTTAAGCTAGAAATATATAGGATATAACAATTATAATCAATAAGATATCTCAAGATATAGAAATATTTGTATTGAGATATTTTTAGATCAATAGGGGTATGCCTAGATAGATATAATAATGTAATAACATGTGCAATGTATTTAACCGAAATTGGAAATGTTAAATTTTAGTTGTTAGTTTTCAAGGAGGGATGGAACATAATGTCCATAATGGCATCCAAGAAAGCATATAAAATTCATGATATAGATCATGGCATTGCAACAATAAAAAAACAATCAAGCAAACAAGCACATGGAGCAAGAATAAAGAAGCATACAAGAGTGACCAAGAGGCCAAACAAATAAGGGACATGGACACATGTCACTCAAATTGAATAATAAGCATACAAGGCATGTTCAAATGCCACATACACACAATATAAATAAGCAAGATTGGAATGAGGGCCATAGGCATATAGAGGAGTACAAGAAAGGGATATTGGAAAATGTCCAAAGGTACACACACATGAATAGAAGCAAAAGACATTGGTAGTTGTCCTAAGACACACATAGGAGACAAGTAGGAATTGGAAATGCAATCCAACAAGCTATGCTAAGCAAGAAGAGAAAGCATGCAATAAATTAAAAGATAGAATCACATCTAAATAATCAAAGCAAGAGTGAAAGTATGCAAGACATGTTAGTACAAGACTAAGTATATGCTAAAGAGATATACAATTGCTAAATACTAGTAAAATGTTGATATAGTAATCTATGTAATCTGGTAAGTAATGTACAACAACATGATAACTTGGAGGATATAGTGTAGGAATGACATAACTTGAATGGTGTAGTCATGTAGAAGATGCCCCTAGTGGGTATGTATATCTATGTGTGTCTCAAATGTAGAATCAAGATGCCCCCTCAATGGGTAGAGTGAAGCAATCAAGGATTTAGATGTCATTACACACACTTAAAGAAGATCAAGTGAAGCATGGTAATGTAGATAAATTGATAAATAATAGCATGAAATAGCAAATGTAAGTCCTAACATAGTAGTAGCAATGTAAAGCATAGATGATGCATACAATTGAAATGTTTTTGTATTTTTGAAATTTTGAACTATGTACAATTAGGTAGAAGAAATTATGTATAAGCAATGCTGAAAAGATACTATGTATAAGCATGAAAATAAAGTAGTATATACATGATAGTAAAAAATACTAGGCTATAGGGGGAAAGGATCCAAGGATGGATCCTGTTGGGGATGGAAATAGAGGAAAGGGTTACAACCATCATAAAATACATCAAGATCATCATCATAAGTATCATCATATGCTACAAATGTTGAACTTATGCTGTTATCATGTTGAAGGTGAACTGAAGGTTGCTCTGGTGGTGGAAATGCTAACTTTGCTTTGGGATGTTTAGTCTTACTAGTAGACAAATTTAATGGAAGTGGTGGAGCTAGTGCTGCTACTTGTGTTATAATCTAAATAATACCTCAATCCTATAGTTTATCTAATCTATGCTATAAAGCTATACATGAATTTGTATCATGGCCTATAATCTTATAAAAATTACAAAATGGTTGACCATCTTGCTATAACAATCTACTAATAGATCTGTGTCATATAATCAATCCATGATCAAGTAATATCTATAACATAAACTATGGCTAATGTTGTGTGCTTCCTACATGAATATGAATAAGTGTCTCTATATCTATAGAGATCACCATGTGAAATATATGTGCTAAGTGATCTATCTATGGTTGTGAGTGTGGGGTATATCTTATGATTGTAGTGTGAGATGTTAAAAGTGTTGTAGGATGTGGTATGAGAGCTCTAGAGTCATCTCAATACTCTCCTAGGCTAACTAGTGTAAAAATCAATCCACACAAATAGTCATATGTGAGTATGGGTGTCGTATCATCATCTAAATAAGCTTGTGAATTTGTATCAACATCATGCACATAGGGTTACTCAAAATTTACCATAAGGGGTAATTATGATATAAGAGTCTCATCTTATATAGTAGTGGTAGATGGTACTACTGCCAAGGTTTTTAGAACTAGTGGAGTAACTATGGAATCAACTGGAACTATTGGTACTATTTTTAATGTGGTGAATGTGCAACATGCATCAGAACTATGACTGAAGGAGTAGCTAGGATGGCTGAAGCTGCTATGACTGGTGAAATATCTAGAGCTGAAGGTGCGATTGTAAGTGGAGTAGTACAAGAAGTGCTAGTCTTTATAACCTCATATATATGTATTTGATCAAGAGAAATGATATGAGGTGGTGGCTATAGTATGAGATATGGTGTCTCATCTTAAAAAATAGTTTAAGATAACTCTATAGTTTGATAATACCTGAATGGCTGGTTGTTTGCTAGACATGTGTATATATATCCCTCATGAAAAAAATTAATGCATCGATGGAGAGTAGAAGGAATAGCCCCATAGTATGTATCTAGGGTCATCTAAGTAAAAGGTTATAATGGAGAAGACCTAGCATGACCTAGAACTATATAGAGAGGGTTTTTGGTCCCACCATGATATCTAAAGTAATAGTTCCCAAAGTCTATTAGGGTATATCATCGAACCCTCAATTTTTATTATATTATTTTTATATGGATTCCAAATCTATGCCCATGGCCTATAAGAATGTGATATTACATATATTCATTATGGAACAACTATCAACAAGAACTCTCTTAAATCCATTGGTTTTGACTTGAACTTGTATGAATAATGGCAAATTTTGATTAATTACTATCTGAGAAGGCATGCCCTCACTATCAAAAGAAATTGCATCCTCTATAGTTTTTAAAGTGTTGACCACTAATGCAAAATAAGAAGGTTCTAAATCAATAGGCATAGAAGTCTAAGTGAGTGATTGATAAATAATGTCCTTGAATACATTTTTTTGAAGCAGTTCTAACATAGAAATCTTAGCTGGAGTGTTTCTCAATTGATCAATAATGTCATATGGCTTGTGTAGATCTACCTATGTGGAAAGGTTGAGACTGGGATGGGTAGGAATAGTAGGGTGATGAGGCTCTTGGGTAGTTTGAGGAGGCATAGAGATCCATTGAGTAATATCTCTAACCACATTCTCTATTATCCATATACAAGGAGTAGTAGCTATGGAAGGAGAGTGAAGATGATCAATGGGTCGAGGAGGTGGTAAGACAAAAGGTGTTAGTTGGGCTCTCTGGTGATGGGTAATGACTTGGGGAAGGGAAAAATGGACCATGTAACATGACTCAGTACTAGGTAGAGGTTCTAAGGGAGGTGATACAAAAGATGTATTAACATGTGTAAGAATAACTTCCTTAACATCATCCCATATAATGAAAAATAATCATGAAATGTAAAGAATGAACTTTGTACTAACATATGATAGACTTCATCATTCATGTACATGTTAGGGCCCATGATGATTTCCTTATTATTTGCAAAAAATGTAAGAAAAGTTTGTAAATAAATGAGGAACATTTTTGAAATTTGATTATGGATGTAAGGTAATACCTCAAGAAGCAAAATGGATGCTAGTACATGCAACTAGGGATTTTCCAAAAATATTTTTGCAAAATACTATGAATTTTTGAATTTGAATTTGAAATTGAATTTCTGAGCTAAGTATGCAAGATAAAATTAAAAATTTTATCGAAAAATACTTGATTTAATGGGAGCTAGTAGATGAAACAAGGGTTTTGAATTTTTTTTGAAAATTACTATGAATTTTTGAAATTTGAAGTAATTTTCTGATTTTAATATGCAACTAAAAATTTAGAGAATGATTGGAAAATTACTAGACAATTACTAGGATCTAGTTGATGCAACTAGGGTTTGAAATAAATTTATTTTAAAATTTACTACAAAATTTTAAAATTTGAGTAGAATTTTTGATTTTTAGTGTTTAATAGAAAATTTAGAAATTAATGTGAAAAATCAGCTAGGAATTTACCCTAGGGTTTTTATTTGAAATTCAAAGTAAATCAGGTTCACCAAATGATTTATTATTTTTGGGAAATTAGATGTTTAATTACTAAACAATAAATAGGTTTGAGTAGAAAAAATCAATAAATAATATGCAATAATTAAGCCATTGATTTTTTGTAAACAAATAATATTTTACCTTTCCTAAAAATAGTAATAAGTGAAAGAAAATATAACTTAGCTTATTTTGGGCTGTTATGAATGAGACAAATTCTGATACTAGAGGAACAAGACTAGGACATGATCATAAAATAAGATATGGAGTTTTTTTCTTGGTTAGATAAGACCATAAAAAATATGACACCATATTGTCTAGCACTGTAGTCCTAGTCTTGCTTCTATTATCCAAACTACTCACAAAGATATGATTTTTTTGGGTTTTGTTTGTAGCATCTATGTGAGCCTATGTACCAAATTTTAGATCCTCACTATCAATATAACTATTTGTAGAGATAATTATTCATGTTCTTATGTCTTGTATACAAATAAATAGAAATTTGGAAAATAGGGAAAAGGGGTTAGTGTGTAAAGGACATGCTAGATTAATTTTACATCCCATGTGTGAGCACACTACCTACATACCAATACTCTGAGGAGGGATCAAGCTATATGTAGTTATCCCATTAAAGTGTTTGGTGTAATAGTGTGATGAAAATACAAGTAAATGTGAAATTTGGTGTACTTAGAATGATTAGGGACTGGTATGAGGGTTTTAATAGGCTTTAAATATTGTTGGATGGTTATATGTAGAGAATAAGGATAAGTGCTTGATTGATCTTGCTAGTATTCTTGATTCTCCCTTATAAATGAGTATCAACCCTTATAAATGGAATTTTAATGGCATTTTATAAGGGATTTAATAATCATGGGATAAATGAATTCACATTAGGCTGACATGAATTAGGATAAGGACCTAGGATAAAATGACCGTTAGAACTTATTTTGCACTTGGACAACATCATTGAAAATTGGACACCCTAGATTTTAGTGCTCCTATCCAACTTGGACACTGTTGTCTAAAGTGAATGAGACCTGGGGGGATGGATCTGGGCCTGAGAGAGCTACCTAGATCTAAAAGGGTTAAGTTTGGAAGGCTATGGATGACTAGAAATCAGTGAAAGAGAAGCCTAAAAGGGTTGTACAAGCAAGTAAGAGGACCTATGGATTGGATTCATTAGCCTTACTAAAGTAACCAAAATTTGAATTTTGTATGAATACGCATACATACTTTCATTTCTAACTTTCTTATTTTATACTTGAGTGTGTTTCCTATGCTTCTTCTATTCGAGGGAATTTGACTATGCCATTATTTTTTGGCTCTATGCCAATTCTATTCATGTATACCTTGAACATGTTCCCATGTCCCTTGTGTGTGATTTCATGATTGTATATGTGGATATTTGAACATGTAATTTTATGTGGATTTAATCCAAATTGCTTGTTGATTGTGTATATGGACATTTGAACATGTCCTTGTATTTCTTCTATTCTCAGATTTAGTGACATGTGCCCATGTCCCTTGTATTATGGCCCCTTGGCCTATTTTATGTGCCTCATGTGTTTTGTATGTATGATTTATTATATGCATCTTCACCATGACACTTTTATTTACTTATTACACACACCAATTTTTTATGCCATGAGGGACCTCATGCATATACCCTTCTTACTTGGGTGCCATGATGGGCATCATGCCCCATACCCCTAGGTAGATACTAAGATTTTATATTATACACATTTATTACATATATCTTAACACCATTGTGTAAAGATAGATACAACATACATCTTACACTACATACTTATGCTTGGATTCTCTTACATTTTGATGTTATGTTTGCACATTTTATTAGAAAATCACATAGGTATCATATATGTTTTGGCTAACACATTTTGTAGAGTTATTTATTTTGAAGATAGTTCTTACACATGTCAATAAATCCTCTCAAAAGAGGGTGAATTAACATGGGTTTATCATAGAGATTAGGCTCCTACATTACTATTCATAGATCCTTTTCAACATACAGGCTCATTTTTAGGAAATGAGACACATGTAAGATATAAGAAAAATAGAGGATCAAAAAGCAGTTCAGAGACTTAGATTTCAAACTATACAAACATTAGCACCCAAATTAGGACACTAGCACCATAGGGCACTAATGTCCACTACATGGCCTACTGTCAAGTAGACCCAACTTTTGGGTTGTCTAGATAACCTATAAAAGTACACTAGGTACATTATAATTTTGCACAAATGTAGTTATAGGTTTGATAATTGTGCTCAATTTTTTCTCAAATATACTTATTTAATCTTAGATTCATATAAATTGATTATATTGGGGATACCATGCATGACATGATCACTCCCACATTGAATTTAGATACATAGATATAATTATTACAACTTAGTCTAGAAATAGTTTACTCAGATATTAGATTGGAGACATGTGCACAACACATAGTTTCCATATGATTAGTTACATGGTTTGATCAGATGGAATGACAAATTCCATTTCATTCTCTATGTTTTATACACTTTATATCATATTTGAGGTTGTCACCAGTTTCATGTGTTACTCCATCTATAGTGGCCGGCATTCTTGAGTACCATAGAGCTAACTAATGTACTTGAGTGGTTGTAAAGCTAACATACACATATATATATATACCTATTTAGATACTTTTATCACTTTACATAGTTTAATTTTAGATGCATGTACTATACATAGGTGGACAATGATGGAGTTATAGCCTATTTAAGTTCTTAAGCCACCCTCATGAGAGGGTTAAACACTCTTATAGTCTAATCCAAGATATTCATAGGTCATGATCCACCAAATAGGGGTGGGTAATGATAGATTCAAAATAAAATTGAGTTCTTGAGCCACCCACATGTGAGGATTGAGCAAGCCATCAACTCAGCCCAAACTATTTAATAATTTGATCACCATACACACACATAGGTTGTGACTAGGTTCATACATTGGTTCACATACCTAATGAGATTTATTTGTTCCTTTCCTCTTTCCTATCTCTTTAATCAACTTTACTCATCTAATTTATTTAGCATTATCTTTTGATTTTGATATCTCTCAAGGAAGGACTGATTTAGGCACGTTTCATTTCATGCCATGGTTTGGATCATGTTTCACATATGCAAACCCATATTTACATACGTTAACTTAGCTACATAGGATTCACTTTCTAGGTAAGTCTAGGTATAATTATTTTTCCTTTATACTAGTCATTTTAGTTTTATATATTAATAACATAAAGCGGGGGCAAATGTATTCACCTAAAAGTAGTATTTGGATGATAAGAGTGTTGCTTGAAACAACCCATTCCTAACATATCCATAAACCCATATTAGAGTATTTAATACACTTTTATAGCCATTATGTGAACCAAAAACATATTTAGTCATCCAAAACAAACCTACATTCCTAGATCCTATCCCTTTATGCCTAGTAGCTTGTCATCTAGACACTAACACCACATTAAGGATACTAAAGCCACATGGTGCTAGTGTCCCCAAAATGACATTAGTGTTCCTTTCACTAAATCTCTTAAAAATATATATTTTTAAATGTGTACCCCTCTTAAGGTTAGCCTCAGAACATTTTATTATCTACACAAGCTAGGGAACACTATAAATACAAGGCTATTAGACCTCTATCCACTAAATGGAAAATAGATTCAAAAAGCCTATTCAAACAAGAAATAAGTGGAGTAAAATCAAATCAAGTTTAACCCTACTTTTGCATACTAATCTACAACTTCCCTAAGATTATATTTTATAAATTTCCAATCTCAATCACACTCAAGGCATTCAAGACCATTATCATTTTATCATTCACTTGCACTTGCACCAACTACTAGGTGGGAGAACTACATGGGGCTTGATCCCTCTTAAGAGTATTGGTATGTAGGCAACTCTCTTCAAAATGGGGTATTGAGGATGTCTAACCTATCCTACTAATGAACACACATTTTTAGCTCATGTCATACTTGTAAGGAGGATTAGGGTTTTCAACTTAAATTAGCTATTAAAGGCACAATACAGAGTTTCATATTTTGTGTGCATAGGAATAAAACCTAGAAACATAGGCACAAGTGCTCCCAAAAATTAGGAACACTCTTATAAAGAGGACACTAGCACCTTTTTAAGGATATTAGAGCCACATGGCACTACTATCTAGGTGGAGTGCTACTATATAGTGAAGAATATGACCTAGGGGCCTTGTTGACAACATTCATACCTTTTCATAACTTAAATTTTAACACCCATATCTTATACAACATCTATTTTCCATATAAGTCTCTATTTACACATTTATTACTATATTTAGAAAGTCGAAGCAAGTCAAATTCTATAACAAATAAATGGTTATTTATTACATATTATTTCACTAATTTAGACAAATCAACCATTTAATCTAACTTATGATTTACATAGCTAAACCTTAAAAGGTTAAAACAAGTTGAATATTGTATATCTTTAACATTATGATATTTCACGTATTACATCTATATATAAACATCACTTCTTAATTAATTTTAGTGTTTTATAAAAAAATAGTGTAAAATAGGGACGTACAAACTGTGGGTGTATCTAAATTTGATAGGAGGTCATGAAGTGTGCCATATCATTCATGATCAATGCTCATATAAATTAGTATATGATGGGTATCTCTATATAGGAGAGGATTTTTTGGGGTTCATTATACATCATAAAGATGTCTCGCTATTTATGTTTGTCATGAAACACACTAAACTATTCATGATTTCTAATTGAGTATGTATTATAAGAGAAGGCAATTTTTTAGTTTCTAAGTGACTCTCATTTGATTGAAATTGAATATCTAGATGTGAAGTGGGACAACTATGTTGCTTTGAATTGGTTATATAGATAGATCCTATATTCATGTAATAACTAAATTTGTATATTGATCCTAAATAAGTTTATTAACCATATCTATACAATGATCTTGAATAGGTGTAGTAACCATATATGTATAATGATCCTAAATAGGTGTATAAACCAATAAGAATGGGGGTGGGGGTAGAGGATACGATATCAATGGATGTAGAGGATATTCATACTGTACACTTAAAACTATGACTACTATGTTGTAGTGTATGTAATATAGGCATCAATACACTATAGGGGGACTATAAAAATTTTATACATCCAAGGGCATCCTAAAAACATTTTGAATACCTAGTTACTCAATAGAACTAGGAATGGTGTGGCTAATATGGTTGACCCTACATGAAGAGGTAATATTATGCATCCCAAGTATTATGTTTTTATCCATAGAATACCTTACCTAATTTTGATGTATCTTGTAAAACTTATCATGTGTACCTAAAGGAGTGGAGAAGTGTCATCATACAAACATTTTCACTTGAACCATTATCAATCATGATACTATGTATAGTTTTTTCAGAATGTGCCACAATCGAGGATATACTAGATAGAGTCAAATCCATGAACTCACCTATATGTATTATCAAAATAAAACATGAGCTAGAAATAAATAATTTCTCAACAATCAAAAGATTTCAATATTAGCATTAACATTATTAGCCATAAAAGATTTAGAAGGGTACATTATATATGTGAAAGATGAACATGTTCTCACCTCCTTATGAATGTGGGATTATCTTTCACAATGACCTAAAAACACATAAGCAAGCTAACTAAAACGTATGTCAATAAAAATAATTAAATGGAATACAAACCTACATTAACAACCCCATTAAACATAGCTTAGGTGGGTAGTAGAATAGGGTCTCGACATAAAGGCCTAATGAGGTACCCAAATATGATAAAAATCCCTCTAATAAGAGGATGCCAGAGCTACCTGAACCCTAAAAAGAGATGACAAATGAAGATAATTAATCTTAGTGAGGGGTTTGGTAAATGTATCAACAATTTAATTAATTGTCTAGATGTATTATATATTAATTATTTGCTCATAGATGAGATCCTAAATGAAATGCATGTGAATATTGATTTTTTTGGTCCATTGATGGAGCACCAGATTCCTACAAATTTAGATTATGCTTTGGTTGTTGCAGAAGATGATAATTAATTATTGAAATTAGCTAAACTTAGTAATAATCCTCTAAATCCAAATAACCTCAATGGAAACATTAGCAACTCCTCTGTATTCTACCTTTGTAGAAGATAAATAAATAACATTTTATTTCTTACTTGACCAGCTAATTAGACCTGAACCAAGGGAAATGCTATAGCCTAAAGTAGAATTATGATTTTAAATATTGCTAGCCTAATCTAAATCTATATAAATAATTAAATTGATATCGATGCCCACTCCATAGTGAATCCTAAAACTACGAGTACCTTGAATGTAGTGGAGAATCTATTTAGCTACTTTCTAGTGTAGCTTATGTGGTTCCTACATAAATATGAAGACCATGCTCACTGCATATGAAATGTCAAATTTAGTTTGCATAAGATAGATTAGACTACCAATGATTTATCAATATGAGGTATCATTATTTAAAGGAGATGGATAATCAACTTCAAGATTTACACTAGATAGAAAAGGAGTTAGAGATGCCTTACAATCATCCATGTTAAATGATGCAAGAAAATCAATAACATACTTAGATTATGCAATAATGATCTCAGATTCAGACTAAGAAATTTTAATTCTAAGGAAGTAATGTAATAAGCCCAAGTTAGTCATTGAGAACCTACTAGATAAATTAGTTTTCACTACTGTGATGGTGGATGAAGAACTCCCTATGATTAATAGTTCATCCACACAGAGAACCATAATAAAAAATAAATCATATTACCATAAAATATAGGCATTTAGATCATAATTACATCTAGTGAACCCAACCCAAAGAAGAAAGGAGTCCATCTTGGCATAAAAATCTATAAAATCTTGTTTGAGGCCATAGATAGATTTTTGAAGTTTGAAAACTATGGAAGAATCTTCCACAAATCCTTTTGGTTTCTCCATGTAAATTTCCTCTTTGAAGTCACCATGAAGAAAGGCACTTTTCACATCCATCTGATGAACATCCCAATGATGTGCTATGGTAATAGAGAGTGTGAGTTAGATTGAGTTTATTTTGGCAATTTAGGTGAATGTATCAATATAGTCAATGCTAGTTACATGAATAAAACCCTTTGCCACCAAATGTGCCCTAAACTTGTCTATGTACACATCTACTACAAATTTTATTTAGTAGATCCACCTACATTGAACAACTTTTCTTCCCTTAAGAAGTGGGACTAAATTCGATGTGTTGTTCCTCTATAAATAACAATAACCATCCTCCATAATATTATCCCACTTAGGAGTGCCTGATGCCTTGAAAAATGATTATGAAATAAAAAAAGATGCAATGAAAACATGTGGGTCAATCTATAATTGTGAATGATTTTTCCTGGTGTCAAATGGATCTCTAACCCATTGGAAAACACTTTATGTTGTCTATCTATCCCAAAGAGGACCACTAATCATAAATTTATGAGGAGATTCATTATCTTTTGAATATATTCTTGGATAAATAGGAGGGGAACCCTTATCACTGATCTCATCATTAGAACTAGAAGAATAACATGGATCACCTAGAAGCTGATCAAGTAGATTTAAATCATCAGAATTGTAATCAAATCCTAGTGCATATAAGGAAGGGGGAGAGGTGTCAAGTGAGGAGTCTAAAGGACCCTATTGAAAATGAACACTCCTCTCAATAAAAAACTCATGAGTGGTGGGATGGAGAATCTTGTATCCCTTAACACCCTCAATATATACAATGAATATGTAAGGTTGAGTTTGAGGATCTATTGCCTTACATTTCTTCTTTGGAATGTAAGACATAATAGGAGATCTAAACACTTGAAATCACTTTATTTTAGGTTTGTAACAACTCCATGCTATAAAAATAGTAACTCTATTCAATTCCTTATAAGGAACATAGTTATATATATAACATACATAGTTGATGCCCTTGGCCTCATACTGAGGTGCAAGATACTTGGAGTGCAACATATAGTTGGCCATTTACTTTAAGGACCTATTATTATGATTTGAAACACCATTCTACTAAGGAATATATGGAACTATATGTTTTATTTCAATCCCCTCTGATGTATAAAATTTATCAAAATAGTTACTAACATACTCACCACCATTATCAGTGTGCAAAATCTTGATCGCTTTATCTTACTATTTTTCTGCAATCACCTTGAAGTCCTAAAAATAATCAAAGACCTCAAATTTATGCTTAATAAAGTACACCCAAATATACCTCAAATAGTCATCAATGAAATTAAACATGTATTTTATCCTATTAAATGAAAGTATTAGAAATAGACCAACAATGTCATTGTGGACAATCTCCAATATTTATTCATCTCTCCATGATTTTACCTTGTCATACTTCTCCTTAGGATGTTTAACAAGTATGCAGACCTAGTAAACTCCATCATAAAAATTGACTCATGGTAACCTTGAAACCATGTTATGATGACTGAATTGATCCAGGTAGTGATAATTGAGATGGTCAAATCACTCATGCCATCATTTACTCACCCCATGTGAATGAGTGAGTAGTGCAATAGAAAATTGATTAGGCATAAAATGTGAAAAATTATACAATCATGATTGGTGATCTACTTTTCCAAATTTAACTATGGATTCACTATTAGCTTTCCTAATAACCATTTAATACGGTGTGAACTCAAATCTCTTGCTTGAACTAATGTGAGCAATTTGATAAACATATATTAGATTAGTGGATTAAGAGGAAAAACAAAAAATCATGAAATGTCCCATCATTCAATTTAATAGATCCATTCCCACTAACTTTTGTAGAAGTATCATCACCCAATAATATGGAAGGCATATAACAAGGATCCAATGATGAGAACATAATGTGATGAAGCTATGTGGTGTAATATATTAGAATAAATATCCCATGTGGAAGGTTGAGATGCAAGTGTAACAAGTGATTTGACCTTATATTTTCCCTTCTTATTATCTTTGGCCTTAGAATACTCATGTGCTGGTGAACTATGATTGGAATAATTAGAGACACTAATATTGTGCTTCTCAATCGTTTTTGTTAGTTGGTAAATTTACTTCTTCATGCATTTGGATTTATCATGTCTAAATTTCTTACAATAGCCATATGTGAGTCACTCTTTCTTAGATTTCCCACTTGAAGAGGAGGACTCTTCCTATGCTTTTGACTTAGCATTATATTAATGACTCTTTCTTTGCACTAGGTCCTTCTTGTTCTATTTATTCTCCTTGCTTCTATAAGCATTCTATTTATCATGAATCATAATTAAGGCATGTAATTTAAATGACTTCAGTGTACCTATTTGAATGAGTTTATCTTTTTCTTAAATTAAATCAACAACAAAGTCATCCAAAGATGGCATAGGTCCATGTAGCTCCAATGGCATGCTTTATGGCATGGAAGGTAGAAATAAAGATATAATAGTCAGAATCCAATTTGGCAAGGATGGAAAGAATCAATTGATCATAATTTTTGTCAATGCCACATAGTTTTAATTGTAACCTAAGTGATTTAAGCTTTTTTAATAAGTCCTATATCATATCAAAATCACCTGGGTTCAAACTAATGAGATCATT
The DNA here is from genome assembly GCA_037957365.1 of Torreya grandis. Classification (NCBI taxonomy): domain Eukaryota; kingdom Viridiplantae; phylum Streptophyta; class Pinopsida; order Cupressales; family Taxaceae; genus Torreya; species Torreya grandis. The sequence continues at coordinate 1,396,720 of JARHVA010002650.1, forward strand.
AACCAACACATGACCTCTCATGATATCATTCTTTCAAAAGAGTTTTTTTCAAAATGGTCTACACTTGATTTAGAGTTGTTGTAGATTCAATATTGTTGATGTGGGTTTTATGCACACCATAAAAAATTTATGAGTTAGCCTCTAACATTTTAGAATTAGTGAAAATGTATTCATTCCAAGGCATGATTTGTTGGGTATTGGGTTTTATAAATCACTTAATGGAGGAATAGTGGTGAGTGAGATGGATTATTTCACATGGGAGAATTGGAGATGAGTGAATATATATCTAATTCATATGGGTAAACTAATGATGTTTCTAACCTAAGATTGGTATGAATTCAAAATAAACTCAAAAAGGAGGGAAAGGTAAAGTAGGAAAAGAGTCTTGTGGACCATATTAGATAATATCTTACAAGATCAAAACTTGAACTAGAGGTTGGATAGTAAATCATGAACTGGTATTTGATGTAATATACTATAGAAAATAAATAATAAAACATAATTATGAGTCAAATGGAACAAAAATACAACATACTTAAACAAATGAAATCAAATGTTTCTACATTTGTTAGACTTCAATAACACATCTACAAGGGGGATTATGATTTATATTTAAAATGTATTCATATTATCTATAGCTTAATATTAATGTATGTAAATAAAATATAAATCATACAAAACCAAATATTAATAAACTATAATGATATCACTTCTTACATAATCCACAAGTTGGAGAACAATCAAGATTTGCACATCAAGACTAAAATTGTAGAACTTCAAAATTTCCTATTAATCTCAATAGCCAAAATTCTCCTCTATGTGTAATATGAGGATGAAAGTATATATAATATTGGGTGGGGAAGGCCTCATATCTCAAGTGAAGTATAAAAATACATGTCCAAAAATATCACTGTATGCTAATCTCAGGAAAAGCATGCATGCACAAAATTTATCACTCAAAATAGAATTCTTCATCTAAAAATATAAAATATAAATGTTAAATAAATTTGGAACTAATAGTTACAACTCAAATAGACCATGAAAGTACGTATGTATAATTAGATGGTGTTGATATGATACTATTGGAAGAATTTAAACTATGATAAGTTTGATGTAGAAGTTAACATGGATAAAATTGAAATTACAACTAAGACACACAATAGAATTATAAGTGAGATCAAACTAGATGCAACAGTTAGTGGAATTAAAGTTGAACCTCATTCTATAATTACAAGTGGCATTTGAGCTATAGATGAACTCGATGTAGCTACTGAAAGTAGGACATAAGATGGCCCAGTATAAGTATGCACCAATGTGTACTTGGGAAGTTGAGTATTATAAGGTGGGGTTGGAATGATCCCTTCCATTGTAGTTTCTTGCTTAGCTACCTCCATCTAAAGTTAAAAATCATGACTTACTTGGAAGTCCATGTTAATGGTCTCAAAATCAATTAGTTCTATTTTAAGTAACTGAGGAAGCTTATCCATCAGTTTATTATGTATTCCTAATGAAACTCTAACCTCAAAGCATAGTGACTCAGTCCTTATAATTTAATCACTTAAAAAAATGTCTAATTTCATTACCTCATTAGTGGTTATATAAAAATTCACATTGATCTCAGTTCTAAATCTCTCCAATTTTACTTGTAGAAGATTATAAAAAATGAGCATGGGCACCAATTTCCCCTATGGAGTGCTTAATTGAATGAATCTGATTTGAAAATCCTTTACTCTTTAAAAAGTTAGAAATTTATTAGTCATAAGAGAGCTCTAGATTCATAGTATGCACTTCAAATATTTTGAAAATAATGTGTTTAAAATGGATTTGTAAATTCAAAATATATTGTTTTAGTTACATTCACCATAAGAATTTAATGTAATAATTCATTAATTCATATGAATTAATGGTTACAATGGCTTTCATTTCTTTTCCCTGTCTAGTATTTTCATTTGAAATTCATTAAACTGAATGTCATAGCTTTTTCATGCTATGTGGCTTATTTCATATGTTCCAAGATGCTTAGTCACTTTAATATGAAAAATGTCTCCTTTCCACTCTTTTGGACTTAGCCATGGTGCATTTGATGTTTTATTCTATGTCTTCAAAGGACACATATTTGCATGTTATTTTTTCATTAATGGCTAAGGTGTGATCTATTTGTACTTTGATCTTTATGCCATAGGTTAACACATGTTGACACGTTGATGGTTCTCAATGATCCACTTGCGTATAAGTATCTGTACAAAGGTCCATGATGATGTCACCTCTAGGTTAGCATGATGGTGACAAGTGAATGGCTATCAATGATCTACTTGCCTAGGAGTATCTTTACAAAGTTCTATGATGATGTCACCTCTAAGAGGGAGAGCTGATGACAAGTAGATAAATTTTAGCGATATGATTTCCAAAGATCACCCATATAAAAGTCATTGATGATGTCACATATATAAGGCTAGGATGATGGCACATTGATTTATTTTGGTGATCCACTTACCTAAGATCATCTATATGAAATTTCATGATGACATCACTTCTAGGTTAGTGGGATGGTGACATGTGGATGACTCTTGGTGATTTGCTTTCTTGGGATCATTCATACAAAGGCTCCACTAAATTCACCATTAGGAGGATAGGATGGTGACATGTGGATGAATTTAAATGATCCACTTACCCAATATAATCCATATAGAAGGCTATACTAATAATGTCACCTCCAAGTTAGTGGGATGGTGAAACATGGATAACTCTCATAAATTCACTTACTTAGGATTGTTCATATAAAAGGCTCCACTGAAATCACTTTTGAGAGGTCAAGATGCCATGCATATTTTATATTGGGACTTTTGATGACCAAATTGATGACTTGTGGAAATAATTAACCCCAGAATAGTCCAAAAATTGCATGATTATGAAACAACCTATTCAAAATGCAATAAAGACAAAGAATCCACTAAATAACATAATACATCAGCCTAGTTAATCATATAAATTATAAATCAAACCATGTATGTAGGTACTTATAGAAAATTGAAGGTGAAGAGTAAAAGATATAGTATGGCTTAGACACAAATTCTATTCCTTTTAGCTTCAAAAACTCCCTACAAAAAATGATATGAAACCTGCAAATTGTGTTAATCAATAACCATAAACCAAGATAATTAAGCAAAATTTTCAAGCATTAGATAAATTACTTAAAGTAATGATTTTAAAATTTTTATATCACTAAATTTTGCTTCATAAGGTATAAAAAGGATGTTAAATTAATATTATGTCATTATTTGAAAATATTAAATGGGGTGCATGTGTCAGTGCATAATAAATGGTGACTCACAGGGGAAGATACTCCTGAGTATTTTGAGAACCTATAATCTCAATAACATAACATAACAAAACTTTAGTCTTACAAGGAAATGAATAAACAAACTAGACCTTGAAATAAATTCATACTTCCTCATGTAACATACTAACCCTTTCCATTCCTTAGATCTAAGTGTGTGATTTTGTGGATTCAATTTTTCTTATTATGAGAGTTTTGAAAGTCTTAGATAAATTGTGTAGGTTTTGTGTTGACTTCATATTTTATAATCATGTAGTAAGGGAAGCCTAGAAATTACTATGCTTCCATCTAGGCATACATATTCTTGACATAGATACCTTTGATTCCACTGAAAGACTTTCCCGACTACCAACTAGACATCCATGGCCCTGATAGAGATTTCTTGAATCACCATTATTCTATCAATTTGTATGATTGATTTCTTTTTGAAACATAGATAGGATAAAGGTTGGAAATTAATAAAGCCTAGGTGTATATATAATAAAACTTATTTTGTTCAATATGTCCCTATCACTGTATATCTAGTTCTATGTTTATTATCACTCATCTAAGTTTTATCATGTTATAGTGTAGTTGATCTTTGGAAATGGAAAGTATTTCTAAAATTCACATGATTATATCAAATTAAATCCTAGAGGTATAATAAACTCATTCAATCAAAACAAGGCCTAATTCAATCATAACACATACCTTGACTCCAAAATCTATAGTACTATCAAAGTAAATCCTTATGAGGACCAATGGTCCATCCTTATGAACCATCCCATTATTTTTGATAATTCGTTTGTAATATCCATGTAGGCAATTAGTTGGTCTATCATGTCGTTTTAGAAAAATAAACTAGAAATCATAACAACTAATATATTAAAATCAGTATAGCCAATCTATTAAAAATAATAAAACTAATCTATTGAAAGAAAGTGAAGAAAATAGGAAAGACTAGTCCTAGAAAGCAAGAAATTATTCTAGAAAACATGAAATTTAATCTAGAAATCAAGAAATTTAATCTAATTATACATCTATAAATTTCACTTACAGTCATTTTGAGGCATCTCCAGTTGGATCAACCATGAAATAGTTCTTTAAAAACTTTATATTAACTATAACGATGAGGTTGTTACCTTGGATGTCTTTCAATTGGAAGGCATTCTTACCTAGGATCTATGATATTTAATATGGTCCAATCCATAAAAGATAAAATTTATCATGTTGTCCTTTATTCTCATTTGTTTTATCCCATAGAAGATCTTAAAGGCCTTAATCTTAGATCTTTTGTCAAACTATACTTTGATAATATCCTAATGTTTACTAAAGTTGTGCAATATTTTAATTCTTGCATCATCCATTTGGACTATGTCTAATAGTTTAGATTGTACTCTTTCATATTCTCCCATGTACTCTTGCATGAAATGGTATGTTGGTATCTTGAGATAATAGGGAAGACTGGTTGTTGTCTATATACAAAAATAAAAGGTGAATCTTTGAGATCTTGCTTGTGCCTAGTTTTATCTACCCATAATGCATATTTCAATAAGATATGCCATTATCTTGATTTATCTTGTACCAAATTCTTAATGGCATAGATCAGATTATTATTAGTGGTTTAAATTAATCCATTTCCTTATGAGTAATATTTTAGAGAGAATTTGATTATGATTTGATTGACATAGGACCATTATATAAATTCAAAAGATTGTAAAGTTGGACCATTATAACAAACTAATGAAATGAGAGTGTCAAACCTCGTCAATATATTTTATTCAAAAAACTTGATGACATCAATTGCTCTTGAATTCTTTCTTACTACAACTTTTGTACACCTAGTATAATAGTTAGTAGCTGTGAGGAGAAAATTATGTCCTGATGAAGAGTTTGGGTTTATCACCCTAATAAAATCAAGGCCTCATTGGTAAATGGGATGCCATTTAATGAATTGATACAAATTCATGGCATCATTTACTTTTTCTTCTCAAATACCTAGCAATCATGGTAATTCATAACATGATTAATGAAATCCTTGAAGATTGTAGGCCAATATTATCCCATCCTTAGAATCTTATGAGCTATTGTGTTTTTGAGGGATACTCAATGCCTATATTTTGATGCAAGTCATTCAAGATATATTTATATTGTTCCTTTGAAATGCATCTTTGGTAGATGCTTTCATATTTATTTCTATACGAGACTCATTTATTGATCATGTAATTATCTGATTTGATCTAGAGTACTCACCTTTGTTTTTTCTTTAGTTCTAGAGGACAAGTGCATGTGAGTAGATAATGTATGATTTGAGTGTACCACTCACCATGAGTTACTTGAGTCTCATTAATGTGTTCAATACTGATTCATGGATTAGTCTTGATCATTAATGGAATGATTCCAACTCCTAGATTTTGGCCATCCATTTTCCTTTTCTTTCACCTAGTTCATTTTGTACAATAATGAGCTTGGCATAAAGATCCAAAATAATGACATATGTTTTATTTCATGTAATGTAGTGCCTAAACTTTTTGACAACTTCAATTAGGGCATAAATCTACTTATCTATCATGGAATATTTCAACTTGGTATCCTTCAGATTGGTACTCATGAAGGTAATGGGATGTTCATTGTCTTCTACCTTTTATGTAAACACATCAACCACAGTGTCTTCTAAAGAAAATTAATAGAGATAGAAATCCATACTAAAATCTAGACCAATTAGAAATCAAGCTTGATCAATGTAGTTTTTATGCTTTGGAGAGATCTTTAGGGTTTTGTCATCCAATCTATCTTAGAATATTTATTTAGCATAAAATTTAATGGATTGACAATCTCTACAAAGCTAGAAATTAATTTTTGTAAAATTTTTATCTTGACAAAGAAGGACTTCAACTCTTTCTTGCTGCCTGGAGGTGTTAACTTGGAAATAGCCTAAACTCAATCTAGATCAATGGAGATCCCATATTTGGTGATGACATGGCCTAGTAGCTTTCATTCACTAATTCTAAATATTATTTTCTTTGGGTTAAGTGACACTCTATACCTTATTCATCTATCAAACAACTTTCAAATATGGTCCACATGATCAACTCTATTTTTGGAGAGAATAATGAGATCATCCATGTATATGATGATGCACTTGAGTAAAAACCCATGAGAAATGAATTCCATGGCACTTTAAAAGGTTGATCATGCATTAATTACGTTGAATGACATCCTCTTATATTTAAAATTTGCCCACTTCATTGTGAAGGTAGTCTTTATTTGATCCTCTACTTATACCAGTACTTGATTATAACTAGAAAATCTATACAAAAAGGGTATCATCTCCAATCCTATTACCATTTTATTTAACTCATCTAGTGAAGTTAAGGGGTAATTATATTTATTTGATGATTTATTTAGATTCTTAAAATCAACATAGAGTTTGATTTCTCCAAAAAAATTTCTTCTGACTAGTACTGAATTGGATACACAAGTAGAGTGCCTAATTGGGAAGATAGTTTGGCCTCCAACAAATTCTATACTTGTATTTGAATTAGAGGTTCCATAATTGGTTTTATTGGCCTATGCATTTTCCTAAAATGTTGATGATCTAGATTCAACATGATAGTGTGAGTAATGACTTTGGGATCGAAGATTTTTAGGTCTTCATATGTCCAAGCTATCACATCTTTATATTCTATGAGTAGGTATTTCAACCTTTTTTTCTCAATTTGAGTGAAACTTAGGCATATATTCACTTGATGAGGGTGTTGGTTAGTGTCCAAATATTCTTTGGAAAAATATAATTTAATTTCTCTTGGTGGTTTCTACTTTTGAGCTTAGGGGTCCAAATCAAAATCTCAATCTAGAGAGACCATGCCTAAAGGGATGCAATTCTCCTTTAATTAAAAAACACCATTTTTTCCAAAGTCTTCACCATGCATGGGTTTGACATCCTTCTCATCTATTATCTAAGATTTGAAAACTCTAGAGTTGTTCATGAATTACACAATCTGTTATTCATACTTAAAAACCTAAAATTTTTCCACATTATTTGGGATGGAGGGAAAATGACCAATTCTACTGATAACTTCTACATTTTGACTCTTAGAGTGATACCAGATTAGAAATTGAAGCTACTAGAAAATTGACTGTCTATTTATGCTCTATAGGAATTGCATTGATGTTGAATCCTTTAAAGAACTCAATCAATTCCCAATCTCTATAATTGTATTTATTTAGGTAAGTGAGCTTACACTAATAATTATTCTTGATATGATTGACCACTAGTTTAGATTCACCAAAGATATGTAATAGTTTAACATTATGTTTGAGTACAAACTAAAAGCCAAGTAATAGAGCTTCATATTATGCTTTGTTTTTAGTGTAGGGGAATTATAACATGTAAGCATTAATATAATTCTTGTCATCTAGATTTATCAGGGACATGCTGACATTAGAACCTTGTTTTGATTTGACCCTGTCAAAATGAAGAGTCCATGACTGAGATGGATCTTTAAACTCTTTTTAATGTAATGCATATTCTTGTATAGTAATAAATGTGTATATTTCTATGTGTGAAGATATAAATTCTAACTTTTCCTTAGTGGAATTGTAATTTGTGATCATATGCTTCATCTTAGTTTCTTAGTCCACTCAAATCTTGTTGGTTACCCCTTTCTTGGGAAACCACATGTGAAAAAAGTTAGTGGCCATATATCCATTTAAATTCTTGGACCAATCATGGATCAATAATAGACTATAGGATTCTAGAAGGTTAATGACCAATATGTCAATGGTCTACTACATACATGCATTAGATGTGAATTGAATGTGCATGTTTGTTAATTCTCCAAAACATGGGATTAAATACTTGTCCAATGGTAAGACCACTCTCTTTGAATTGTCATGGGTTAATCCTAACTTATGGCACACAACTATTGGCATCACATTAGTTAAGGTGCCCAAGTCAACTAAGTAGTTGTGTATTTTATTTCCAAACATTAAGACATTTAGAAGAAATAATGGTACTTTAGGTTTATCTTTAAATACCATCACATTCACATGTGCATATTTGGATTTATCTAATGTAAACTATCTCTTGGGTAGGGCCTTAAGAAATAGTTGTCTTTATTTGGTGATCTAAGCTAGTTCATGCAATGTGATATTGGCCTTAATCTTCTTCATGTCTTTGATAATGTTGTAACTAACCCTAATTTATGGTTCTACACTCTACAATTACTCATCTCTCCTAGGGGAGGTGGGTTATTATTGGCTGAGAATATGGAGGAGTAGTAATATTATTATTTGGAGGTGTTGAAGTAGTAATTGGATGATTAATCTTAAAATTATAGTTATTTCTTTATAACTACTAGAATTCATGAATTTACTTTATATTATCGACTAGTTCATTATCATCTTCTTATAGAAATGGGAGATCATAGGTATAAAATATAATTGTTATGATGGAGTGTCTAGGATCAATAGAGGAAGAAGGTTTTATTTGATGTGCATAACCTTGTTTCATATCCATGTCCTTTTGAAATATCTCAAAGGCTATTCAAAACTCGATGCAATCGAACTCACCATGTTATAAACCCTAGACCAATTAGGAAGGGATGATTCCATAATATTGATCTCTATAATCCTATTGGATGGGACTTGTTTTTATTTATTATTTATTAACCTATTGTATCTATGGAATTTGAATCTCTAATTGGTGTTATAGCATTTAGTTCTACCCATATGCTTATGCATGTTTAGAAACTCATTTCTCAATTTTTAGACCATCCTCTGGATTGATTCCAACTCTACTTTTATGGAATTAGAATTGGTAACCTGTGCTATAACAAAATTAATTGGTATCAATGATTGATTGAGGTTTTAATAGTTAGGTACAAAATTATTTAGGGAAACTAGATAGTAATTAGATAGAGCTTGGGTTAAGGGTAACTGATTATAAACTAGGTTCTAGTTTTGTGCCACATTGTTTTGATTTACATTTGGAATTGGATTGAAAGATGAAAAAATAGGACCAAGACTGGTTGAGGCTAAATAATGCATCTAAGAGTTCAATTATTTGTCTACATTGATAGCTTTGACATAAGCTAAAGGTAATGTATCAATACCAATATATCTGCATATAAAGCCAAAAATCACAGGGTCTATATCATTCTTGTATATCTATAGGAACAATGCCTCATGGGGTGTGTAAGAATTCTCAAGTGTGTTATATATATTATAAAATATGGCATTGAAGGCTTGGATTGGTTCATTTGGCTCTTTTCTCATGCTTGTAAAGTGTTGATAAACAACACTTGCATTGGTGACATGGACAAATTATTCCAAAAAATATTTTGACACTCTTTCCAAGAGGTAATGGAACCTTTTAATATATTGAAAAACTAGTCATAGGTAACATCTTATAATATAAAAGGAAATAGTTTACATGCCACGTCTTCATGGGTTACACTCAAGATTCCCAGGGTAGTTTTGGAGGCCTTGATGTGTTATTATATAGTCCTTCCTCTTGATGGAGAAAAGGAAGGTAGAAATTTATTTGGGTTTATAGGTAAGTCATGGACAACTCTTGAAACTTTTATAACATAACCACTCAACTAGGTTATAGTTTGAACTAGAGCTATGGGTTGAGCCATCAAGAGTAATGGAAGATAGGGTTGTCTACCTAGAGAGAATGATTAAGCCTGAGGTTCTCTCCTAATTCCTTTACCATACCTAACTTTTATATGGATTTAAAAAGGTGAGAATAGTAAGTTAGTGTTTTAGGTTGACATTTTTAAACTTTTGGGTGCTTCTAGTGCAACTCAAGTGATTATTTAAAAAAAAAAATAGAGACAAAGGTGTAGGTCATCTTAGTGCTAGTTTAAGTTTGGTTATGTTGATTTGCATATTATGCACACCAATTTTTTTATGAGGTAGCTTCTAACATTTTAGGATTAGTGAAGAGGTATTCACTCCAAGGCATGAGTTGTGGGGTATTGGGCTTTATAAATAACTTGTTAGTGTAGTAGAGGTGAGTGAGGCATATTGTTTACCATAGGTGAATTAGATATGGGTGAACTAGATCTAATTGAGATGGGTGAAATGATGATGGTTCTAACCTAAGGTGGGTAGGAATTTAAAAGAACATCAAAAATGAGGGAAAGATAGGGTAGGAAATGAGGGTTGTGGATCACACTAGATGATACCTTTCAAGAAAGGAACTTGAACTAGAGGTTGGATAATAAATCATAGACCATTATTTACTTCAAGATACTATAGAAAAAAATAATCAAACATAGTTAGGTGTCAAAGTGAATCAAAATGTAACATACTTAAACACATGAAATCAAAGGTTAACACATTTGTTAGACTATAATAACACATCTATGAAGGGGATTATGATTTATATGCAAAAAGTATTAAGATCAGCTATAGATTAATAATAATTACTATAAATAATAGATAACTCATACACAACAAAAAACTAAGAAACCGTAATGATATCACTTATCACAAAATCCACAAGTTGGAAAAGAATTAAGATTTATACATCAAGACTAAAATTTTAGAAATTATTCAAAATTTAGTATTAATATTTAAAACAAAAATTCTCCTCTATGTGAAATACGAGGATACAAGTATATATAAGCTTAGGATGGGGAAGGCCTCATATCTCAAGCATAGTATAAAAATACACTTCTAAAAGTAATACTATATGTTAATCTCATGTAAAGCATGCATGTACAACATTGATCATTTAGAATAAAATCTATCTAAAAATATAATATATACATGTTATATAAATTTGGAACTAACAATTCCAACTCAACTAGACCATGCAAGTACATATGTATAATTAGATGGTGTTGATGTGGCATTACTAGAATATTTTACACTATAATAAGGTAGATGTACAAGTTGACATATATAGAACTATTATTGTAACTAGAGTTACAACTAAGACATGAAGTATAACTTGAAGTGAGCTCAGATTAGATGCAAGAGTTAATGGAACTGAAGTTAAACCTTGAGTTACAACTAGAAGTGGTGTTTGAGCTACAAATGAACCCAATGTAGCTAGTGGAAGTCGGACATAAGATAGTCTAGTCTGAGTGTACACAAATGTGTACTTGGGAAGTTGAGTACTCTAAGGTGGGGTTAACATGACCCCTGCTACCATAGTTACTTGCTTAAATATCTCTATTTGAAGGTAAAAAAATGATTAACTTGGAAGTCCATGTAAATGGTCTCAAAATAAAGTAGAGCTCTTTTGAATAACTAAGGAAACTTATCCATTAGTTTATTTTGTATACCCAATGAAGATCTAAACTCAATGTATAGTGACTTAGTTCTTACAATTTCATCTCTTGTAAAACTGACCAATTGCATCACCTAATCACTAGTTCTATATACAATCCCCTTGATTTTCACTCTAAAGTTATCCAATGTTGTTTGTAGAAGATTCTCAAAATGGGCATGGGCCCCAATTTCAATTGTGGAGTGCTTAATTGAATGATTATGGTTTGATAATACTTTGATTTATGAAAATTTAGAAATTTATTAGTCATAAGAGAGCTCTAAATTTACAGTATACATTTTGAATGTTTTGAAAATAATGTGATTAAAGTGGAATTGAAAATTCAAAATATATTTCTTTAGTTGCATTGGACTTAAGAATTGAATGCAATAATTCATTACTTCATGTGAATTAATGGCTATAATATCTTATATTGCTTTTCCCCTCCTAGTATTTTCTTTTGAAATTCATAAAACCAACTTCTGTGACTTTTTAATGCTACATGGCTTCTTCCACATGTTCCTAGATGCTTAGTAATATTAATATGAAAAATGTCTCTTTTACACTCTTTTAGACTTAGCCATGGTGTCTTTGGTTTTTATTTATGTGTATTCAGAGGACATGTGTTTGCATGTCATTATTCTGCTAATGGCTAAGGTGTGATATATTTATACTTTGATATTTAAGCTACAAGTTAGTAGGATGATGACACATGGATGGATCTTGATGATATGATTTCTTAGAAGTATCCATACAAAGGTCCATGATGATGTCACCTTTGGGTTAGTGGGATGGTGACATGTGGACAAATATTAATGATCCAATTACCTGGGAGTATCTATATAAATTTCTATGATTATGTCACCTCTGAGATGTTAGGATGATGACACATAGATGAATTTCAATGATCTACTTTCCCAAGATCATCTATATAAAGGTCCATGATGACATCACCTCTAGCAAGCTAGGATGATGAAATGTGGAAATATTTTAATTATCTACTTACCTAAGATCATCTGTATAAATGGCTATGATGATGTCACCTTTAGGTTAGTAGCATGGTGACATGTGGATGGCTCTTAATGATTCACTTACTTATGTCATCCATATAAAGTCTCTAATGACATCATCTCTGAGAGGTTATGATGATGACACATAGATGACTCTTAGTGATTCTCTTTCCCTGGATCATCCATGCAAAAGGATCTATTAATGTTGTCACCTTCAGGTTATCAAAATGGTGACATGTGGATGACTCTTGATGATCCATTTACCTAGGATTATCCATATAGAAGGCTCTAATAACATCACCTTTAGAAGGTTGATATGGATTGTATATTTTAGTGTGGAACTCCAAATAATTGAAATGATAATACATGCAAAGAATAAAATTTAGGATCGTCCATAAAATGCCTAAGTATGAAATAACGTGTTCAAAATGCAACAAGTTAAATAACCTACTAAATAACATAACATGTTAGCATAGTTAGCCATATAAATCATAACTCAAATCATGTACATAAGTACTTAAAGAAAATTGAAGGCAAAGTGTGTTGGGTGAATATTTTGTCACTAGCTAACTGATGAGCAAAATAGGTCTCTTCAACCACAGCATAGGGAGATTGGTCAGCCAAATGTGCTAGTTTACGACATCAAAGGGGGACAAATATCTCCTCTCATCAAGGGGAGGTTCCCTATAAATATGAGGAGCTATATACTATATATATAAGTAGAAAGTAACACTCAGGGTTAGGATAACACCATCCATCTCTCTTTTTTCAGAGATGATGTTCAAAAACAAAGGAGAAAATCTTGGTGAAAACACTGAAGGCACTTCTCTTCTTTCAAAAGTGATCTTGTAGGAAATAGCACGAGTTCTTTCAGGTAGCGACAAGTAACTGATAACAAAGGGCATAGTAACCAACAGAATGAGATGTAGCTCAAAGTATCCACCTCAACTACCCAAGAGTGAAATACGAAGGATAATGAGGGCACAAATTTATCCTAAGGTCCTTTACATAGAAATAAAAAATAGACAAACACACTAAAGACAATTGTGGGGGGCACAAAGTCTCTCCACAATTGGCTTCAGGACACCTTCCTGATTACTTCCACTAGTTCTACTCATTTCTTTAAAATGAACAAGAACACATTTAGGAAATAGACATAAGAACAATCCCCTAAATGATACAAGCTATAATAGCATAAAGTCTGAAAGTAACCTGCTTTCTCATTCAAACAAAGAAATATGATCAACAATCTGAGCTCAAAGTCTCAGTAATCGCCTTTCAATTTTGGTATAGTTTTGCTTCTATAATTGAGAGATCTCCTTTGCATAAAGTAAGAGAATACAATATATAGTAGCCAAGAAATGCTTGGCACTTTATTGCATGGAATGGCCCATGCAGAATTCAATGCCTTGAATGCATTTTCAATTTTTTCAAAGAGCCCATGCTGGAATAGGGTGGCTGCCTTAACTGTGGCGTGTCAATTCATCTCAAATGTATTCTCTTGGGCCTAGGTCATCTATTCTATCACCTAATATCTGCATAGCTATCCACTTCACCTTTACTCTAAGGGAGACAAATAAGCCATGACTTCAATGTTTGTAAGCTCAAATATCTACTTGGTGGACTGTTCCACCTACCAGAAATAACTCCTACAGATATTTTTGATCTTTCCCTCTTTGTCTCTTCCTAGTTTTGTCTTTTCCTAGAACTAGAGCTCTCAGGGCTATCTTCCCAGCTTTGTTGGCTCTTTCAGCTCTTCTCTTAGTAGTTCTTCCTTTTGGCATTAAGGCCTTTGAATGCATTCAAGTCTATGCTCAATCTTTTAAAGATCAACCGTTATTTCATTTCCATGAAGTTGATGTTCACGTGCCTGTCACCACTTGGAAAGCCAATGGCTAGTTTATTTCCCTAAATTTGATGGCTGCAGGGATGTCATCAGGAATCTGGATCCCAATGGCTAGTTCATGGTGCTTAATCTTGATGTCTTCAGGCCCGTCACCCTCCTCAGTAATTCCTTTGGCTTTCTTGTTTGATCCTTCCTGAAGGGAAGGAATCCCTTTGGGGTCTTTAAAAAGGCCCATTTTCTAGTTGACAAAAGCCCCTCACAAGGGTACCTACCCTTCAAGGTTCTTTGGGTGGCCTTCAGGTGGTCTTCAGGTTCAATTCCTTTAGACAAAATGTCTGAAGGAATTCCTTTGAACATTTTTTCTGAAGGAAACCTTTCCTTGCCTTAGCTATTTCCATTGGGCCTTATTCTTTTGGGTGAATTCCTTTAGACAAAAAGTCTGAAGGAATTCATCTGAAGGAATTTGCCTTGTCTTTTGCTATGGGAAATCTTCCCAAAGGAATTCTAACTTTTCTACCTTGTTTGCTTTTCCAAATAAAATCTTACCCTTTCAGCCTTTTGCAACGATCCATTTTGCTCATCACCTACCCTCCACAAGGGTTATTTGATCTTGGTTCACTGCCTTTCACAAGGGCACTTGGTCTCTTCACTTTGGGGAACTTCTTTGAACCAGCTGATTGAACCAAATTTGATTCAATGGTTCAATGGTTTAATCTTGTGTTCACTTGATCACTTGAACCAACTGCATTGAACCAATTGCTTATTAAACCTTTGAACCATTTTGGTTCAAGGTTTAATGGTTCAATGGTTTAAGCCTTCTATATTTTCACTAAATCTTTTGAAGCTATTGAACCTTGAAGCGGTTGAACTTGTTGAATCTTTATCAAAGCGCTTAACTCTTTAAGCTCACCGATATGGTTGAACCTTTGAACCTATTGAACCCATTGAACTCATTAAACCAATTTGGTTCAAAGTTTAATGGTTCAATGGTTCAATGGTTCAAACCTTCTTTTGAAGCTTGTCGATGAACATTTTTGGTTGAACTAAGGCATTGAACCAAGCTTGAAAATGCCTAAGTGTTGAGAGCTTGTTTCTTTCCCTGTAGAGTCCATAGAAACAAACCTGTGGAGTCCATAGAAATGAACTTGTAGAGTCCTTAATTTTGTCTAAGCCTCCTGAGCTTTGAAATATTCCATAGAATCTAGCCTATGGAGTCCATAAAAATGAGTCTATAGAACCTAGCCTGCAGAGTCTGTAGTTTCAAGCCTATAGAGTCCATAGTTTCAAGCCTGTAGAGTCTGTAGAAATCTAAAAAATCTTGAAAAATGGAGAATTGGAATACTCAAAACAATTTTTGATAAGGGAAGAAAGAATATTGGCATGCAAGACCAAAATAGTTCATATGTTGTCCCAAAAATGAGTGATAAATTTTGAGAACAATAGCTAGCTCTAGTTGGGGAACTTCCTTCAGTTGAAATCTTGAAACAACTGAGGGGAGTAGAAACCAAAATCTCCAGTGCCTTCAAGTATGCCATTGGGATATGGAGTCATTCTATCTAAAAAATAAAGGTGCCAAAAACAAAAATGAAAAGCACAAAATAGAACTAAATACTATACAAATATACATATGTACAGATGATCTTATATGATACTTCAAGGATTGAAGTGCTTCAGATGCTACCCATTATAAAACAATAAAAATGGTGTTCTATCCTAATAAACCAATAAGAAACCATTTTGTCCCTAGAATCAGTGATGGGCAAATGGAACTCTCCACCAGGAATCACATTTTCTGTGCACTCCTTTTAGTTCTCTCTTCTTGCCCCATGGCAAGACGTGGTCTCTAATCTAAAAACCATAAATTCTTGCTCTCTTGGTGAGGAGTTCCTTTTATTGATTTTAGCATGCAACAGTATGGTCCACTACCATAGCTTGCTATTCTTTTGGCCCATTGAATCACATAATTTGATTGTTAGCATCAAACACCTAACAAACCATTAGCTTAGCATCTCCTTTGGTGTGAAGGAGTTTGACGTCTTTGTCTTGAGCAACCTTCAATCTAAGCAGTAGTGATTCATACTTGACAGTGTTGTTGGCATTACTAAAATTTAACTTGTATGAAGACGGAAAAATATATCCTTGAGGAGATATCAACACAGTCTCAGCTCCACCACCGGTAGGAGAATTACTGCCATCAGATTCTAGGATCCAAACATCATCAGAAACTAATCTTCTATCAGGTTTTTCTTCATTAGAGAGGGAAGATAATTTTTCATCTATATTGCACCCTACCAATTCTTTTTATGTCTTGTTTAAATAATTTCTTGGATCTCCAACTACATGACTTTCATCTGTAGAAACATGAACATCTTTTGTGGTCAAGAAGTAATTACCTCTGCCTAAAGACTCAAATAGAATTTGAGCTTTAAGCACTGATGTTTGAGTGACAACATATTTTGCCTCCTTTTTAGGGATAAATCTCTTCATAACACCTTTGACAGGGATCCTCACCTTAGAAAGGTCCATGCTCAATTCTCCACCAACATCCTTAAATTTTTTTTGCTCGAGATGGATGCTATAGGAGGCTGGGACGTCGGCCACTAGGACTGTAATCTTGATTCTCTTATCTAGGAATGTTGCAAATGCAAATTGGGCATCCTTGATTTGTCCTAGCAGTGGCACTTATTTGTTCTCCATGGAGAAACATCTCCCAAATGTCTTGGTCAGTATGAGACCAAGAGATTTTGCCACTTTGGTAGGCATGACATTGTCTGAAGCTTCAGAATTAATGATGCAGTTGCTCAGCTTGTGACCGTTTATCAATAGGGAAACATAGAAAGGATCTATTTTCCCAGGGGTAGTAGGAGGAGTAATGACAAGATTATTTGGGATAGACATGTTCCTTAGGGGATCATGAGTTACCTTTATAACATCTTGTCTTGTAGGGATGGTTTGATTCTTCACACACTCAACCAACCTATCCAACTACTCAGGGTTGGCTTATAGGAATTCAAATTTAGACATTTGAATTTTGAATTTTTTTATATGGTTAATTATGTCAAATGTTTGAAATGAACTATTTATAAAGGATGGGATTTCATTCTTTTGATTTTTGGAAGGGGGAGGACTAGTCTGTGAATTTGAAGTAGAAGGTATAAGGATGTTTGAGGTACTTACCTTTCTTACAATCACCGAGTCCTTTGGCTGAAAAGGCAGAGTGGTTCCTTGCTTAGCAATTAAAATTAGTAGTTAAGGTCACTCCTATATCTTCTCTTTATTAGCTTGCTAGGTTGACTAATTCTTGGACTGAGTGAACACATCATATGATTCCTTAACTACTTCACCTTCACTTTTGGGTTCATCCTGGTAATTTAGGAAACCAATGCTGGAGTCACCAGTTGATTCATCTTAGTCTACTACAAAGAGATCAACATCATTTTCTTAATCAAACTCAGGTTGGAAAGAGAAATCATGTTCTATTTCCAGATATCCAACTGCTGAATTGGTTGGAGGCACTTCACGGGTGAGGTTCCTCTGTGGGGGAGGAAGATGATTTGGCTACCCTTGATTCCTGGTAGCATTGCCTTGGTATGCTTGATTGGGGAATGTTCTCCTGGTACATCTCTATATGAAGGAGTAGAAGACATATCTTGTGCCATTTGCTTTTTCAAGGCTAGCAATTCATTTGCCAGCTTTTGCACCATTTGATCAGTGGTGCCTGTAGATGGATATTTAGAGGATGAAGAAGATTTACCTCTATTTGGATCTCTCCTTATCTTTCTTGCCAAGATAAGGTCATCTTCCACCTCAATAGCCAAGTCCTAAGTAGCAACAAGGTCTATGTGACCAACACATCTCAGCAAAAAACTCACTTTAGGTAGCTATGAGTTGATGAAGAAGCATTTGAGGTTTTCAGGTGTTGGCTGAGTAATTGTAGGAATCTGATTCCTTAGCTTGTCAAACTTTGCTATGAAATCTCTCATAGTTTCATGAGGTTCTTTCTATATTTATGTGAGCTAGGCTAACAAGGCATATGCATCTTCTGTAGGCTTGAACTTGGCTTCAAATTTAGCTTTAAGAGTGTCCCAGTCAGTCGCTGATAGAGCCTGCAGATGGTAAAACCAGTTTATAGTAGCACCTTGTAGTGTTTCCACAAATAGCTTGACTTTTATGTCTTTAAATTCCACTCCTATCACACTACAGGCTATGCTAAAAGATGCAATGTGTTCATTAAGATGAACTCTCCCATCACCAAAGAATTTGGGGAAATCCTTCCTTGAACTACATGATAGCTCATGTAGAGGTGGGGTAAGATTGAGTGGGCCAAAAGAGTTACCCCAAGGGCCTTGAACTACCATGATTTGATTATGGAAAGGGGGATAACAAATCTATTTGGTATATGTATAGGCAAAGCTTTGCTAACAGTAGAAAAAGAAGCTCTACCTTGTGTTGGTGACCTAGTATGGGTAGGAGGAACACTCTTGGATCGTTGAACTTGAAGTTAGGGAGGGAAAAAATCAGAATTTCCCTTCTACACCAATTCAAAAATAGGACCAACAACATCTTGGGCTCTCTAACTTCTAGTATAGCATGGAGTTGCTAGATTGTAGAATAAAAATGGGAAAGAACCGATTTTGCTTCAGATTGAAGCTTGAAGCTTCAAACTATGTGCTCTTCCATAGTTGGCATGGAGGTGGAGGAAGATGGTAAGGCTATAATGATAATGGGTAAGACACAAAATAAAGTCACCAGAATATATAATGGATAAGGCTAGGAATTGCATGTCGTTCCTCAATGGAGTCACCAAAAACTACTGGGTGGATATTTTGTCACCAACTAACTGATGAGCAAAATAGGTCTCTTCAACCATAGCATAGGGAGATTGGTTGGCCAAATGTGTAGGTTTACCACATCAAAGGGGGACAAATCTCTCCTCTCATCAAGGGGAGGTTCCCTATAAATATGAGGAGCTATATACTATATATATATAATTAGAAAGTAATACTTAGGGGTAGGATAACACCATCCATCTCTCTTTTTTTAGAGATGATGTTCACAAACAAAGGAGAAAATCCTAGTGAAAACACTAAAGGCACTTCTCTTCTTTCAGAAGTGATCTTTTAGGAAACAATAGGAGTTCTTTTAGTTAGTGACAAGTAACTGGTAACAAAGGGCATAGTAACCAATAGACTGAGATGTAGCTCAAAGTCTCCACCTCGACTGCCCAAGAGTGAAATACGAAGGACAATGAGGCCACAAAGTCATCCCAAGGTCCTTTACATAGAAACAAAAAATAGACAAACACACTAAAGACAATTGTGGGGGGCACAAAGTCTCTCCACAGTTGGCTTCAGGACACCTTCCTGATTACTTCCACTAGTTTTGCTTATTTATTTAAAATGAACAAGAACACATTCAAGAAATAGACATAAGAACATTCCCCTAAATGACACAAGCTAAAACAACACAAAGTCTGAAAGTAACCTGCTTTCTCATTTAAACAAAGAAATATGATCAATAATCTGAGCTCAAAGTCTCAGTAATTGCCTTTCAATTTTGGTAGAGTTTTGTTGGAGAAATAGATGTATATTTGAGTTTGTTCATAGCTATTAACTTTATTTATCTATCCCTTACTATATGGAATAACTCATCAAATGATTTTAATATATTGTATATAATGGAATCATGTAGTAGTTTTAGAAAAAAATGTTTGAACATATAGTATAATTCATTAGTGGCCATAACATTGGTCATATTGAATAACATGGTCTTGTATCAAAGTACATAATCATTAATTGGTTCATTAGACCCTTGCTTGAGCTTAACAATTTGTACATAAAGTATCTACTCATCAATGTTGATGGTGAAATGTGATAAGTTTACCAAGGGGTTGAATTATATTTTTTATTGGAGGTGAGACTGTAGAACCATCATAATGGATAGTCCTTAAGATTTCTTGGAAATAATTTGGTCAATATTATTTTGTTGCGTGCATAGTATAATAATGTTTCATGGAATGATCTAAAGTGTTTCTAGGATAAAATTTACCTTCATATAATTAGACCTTATGAGCTACAAAGTGATTCCAATTAGATCTTATTTACATCAAATCTCTTATAAAAAACCTACAACTTTTGAAGACAATCACTTGAACCTTGACTAAGACTCTTATACCTTAAAGCCTTACCTTTTTATTAAGTTAATCATATATCAACACCAATTAAATTATTAAAGTGTTGATTTTTGGCTTAAATAGGGTATTTTATATAAGTTTAAATGCTAATCCACACATTTGATGACCCAAAATGCAACCCAACTCATTGACTACTACAAGATTGTATTAAGTCAATTATTTATTAAGATAAGTATTTTTGAAGATTGTATATTATATATAGCCTCTTAAAGGATATTATAGTAGTTATAGACTACTAATTTAAATAATAAACTAATCTTGGTTTATTGGTTTCTTAACAAAGATACACTCAAGACTATTTGACTCTCCTAGACCTATCTAAGCCTAATTCAATCTTTAAAATAGTATTTGAAAAAAAAAAAAAAAATTAGTGTAAATAATTTAAAAAACCATTTTATGATGATAAAATAACATGGAGACACCTTCATATAAAATTTAGAGTCCAAAAAATAAGAAAAGCAACTATTTCTTATTCTTTTATAGGTCTCAAATAGACACCTACAAGAACTTTTGACACAATCAAATTTTTCTATCTCTACA
Source organism: Torreya grandis (assembly GCA_037957365.1). NCBI lineage: Eukaryota > Viridiplantae > Streptophyta > Pinopsida > Cupressales > Taxaceae > Torreya > Torreya grandis. Next base: position 1,417,912 of record JARHVA010002650.1, read on the forward strand.
GAGTATCTCACCTCCAAATATAACTTGGAATGGTTAATAAAATCCTTATATCATCTTATCCCAAAGTTTTTATACTTTTCACTAGTTTAAAATTTATTTATAATGGAATTTGTCTTGTAAAACCCTGTTTTAGGGATTCTCGGGTTACTCAGAAGCTGAGAGCTTCTTATTAATTATTCATGAAACCTAAGATGTTTTGAATAGTTATAATACTTGTATAATACTCTAAATAACCATTTTAAACTTTTATAAACCTTGCATTGATCTCATGTAACTTTTTGTATGTATTTCAAGTTACTATCATGACCGTTAGCATATAGAAAATAAGGCATTTATGAGTTTCAACCACAAAAATATTTATTCAAGTCAAAAATCACTTGAAGTATAGAAAAATATTATTCATGAATATGATAAATACATAAATACACCAATTCAAAAAACTTTAGTCTGTTATTTTCAAGAAAATTTGAATTTCAACATAAACAATACTATGTTCTTGGAATGTAGACAGACATTAAATTTTTCAATGATGGAAAACTGATCTTTTATTCTTCTAAAATTTATTGAACATCTCCTTATGGATGGTTTAGACCTTGTTAAAAAAATTTAATTTTATCCTAAGCCTACAGTGTCTAAATTTGGTTAAGATTCTTCCTCAACTTCTCAAACTTAAGATAGTAAGTGACCTTTTAAAAATAATGTTTTATTATATTTGCCTTATTTTATCTTTTGAAGATGAATATGAATTAGATAAAATATATAATACTATATCAGACATTTTAAACCCCTAAAAAACCTATGAAAATTCATATTGTCTCATAAATGAGTACAATTTTTCATATATTTACAAGAATAATATTTGAAATTCAAAATTGTAGTTTTAGAGGAAAAACTCTATAAGGAAAATAAAGAATTTAAAACAACTCTTAGTGCTTTATAAAGGATTATTATGAATTAAAAATATATTTTAGACTCATAAAGACATTGACAATACTATTTTGAACCTATACCAATCCAATCAATTAAAATATTGCATATTAAAACTGATGCTTCTGCATCACAAAGGTTATTGGTAATTGATAGGATGTTATCTTGAGGGTTAATGGGTTATGAAGAAAAGTGTGTGAATCCATGGAATTACTGAATCTTGATATACCTTACTCTAGATGCAACATATTGGTGTGTAGAGCTATACTAGTGTTCTCAAGGGAAAGTGTAGTAGGTGAGGTTGGTAATGGAACATGCATATTCATCACAGGAGGGGAAAGGTTACATGTGTAGGGATAGGTATAATTTTTTTTGGAGTCATCATGTTTACCCCAAACCTTAGGTGGATGTCACATAGGTCTATATTGATTTTAGGCACATGGATATTACAAATAATATAGGTTTGAACACCTGATGTGGAAATACTATCCCAAAAATATTAAATTATAATAGTAAAGGGCTCTTGTTGTTACATATAAGATATATCAAGCTTAGATTGTTGTGTATCCTAAGACATTAAGATAAATTACATAATTATAACCATGTATTTAGGATATTTATGGATTCTTTGATGAAAATTGTATAAATATTTAACTTGGTTATGAACTACCCCATTAAGTCCATTGGGATCAACTACATCTAGGACCTCATAATTATCTTGATCATTATGTTCATTTTGATTATCTTGATTATCATGTTTTGATGGAGGCATACTGACATAACCATCTATTTACACATATTATTGAATAATTAAACCATGAAAAAAGGAAAAACATTAGTTATATCCATTTGAGCCAAAGTAAGAGGAATTTAATTATGCTCTATACGGGTCCCACTTAATCTAGCATTGCATTTTAGAGTTATAAGGTATCTAACCTTCTTCAATGGAATAGGATGGAATCATGAAAATATCAAAAAGGCTAGGGCTAAAGGTGATTTTTTTTTTTTTTTGGAATCAAAATTCAAATTATGAATCCCTATGACAATATTTGTTTTGTGTGTGTATGAAAATTAGAAATGATATTTTGAAACCCTAGGGAAAAAATATGAAACCTTAGAAGGATGAAACCCTAAGGGAAACCTAGGGTTTTGAAACATTCAATATGTGTTCAAGTTAACAAATATATTTTACCTAAATTTTGATTAACATGAGTTACTTAATATAATTAAGATATGAAATTTAATGTAATATAGATATTAAGATATAGCATTCAAGCATACATATACATGTAATGATTGAGATTCGATTGATCATATTGAAAAGTGGCATATGATAAATATAGTAATTACAATAAAGGGATGAGTAATTATATTCTATGGGTGAATATATGATTGTGAATGTATTATGAAAATTAAAATTAGGATAAATAAGGCTTGTGGTTTGTAAAGTTTTGGAACTGATTATTTGCCTATGTACAGTCACTTCTACCAAATTTTGTAAAGTTTTGGAATTGATTATTTGCCTATGTACAGTCACTTCTACCAAATTAAGTCAGTATCACCAATAAATATTGATATGTCATTTGGTACTAACATATGTGTAAATAAATTATTATGATTATATAGTCAACTTAACCTATCTTTATATACTCTGTATTTGTGATCCCAAACCATGATGATGCACGTAAATCCCTAAATCAGTCTCCGTTTCCTTGAAACCATAGGTGTGTTTGTGAGGGAGAGAAACCTAAAAAATATGAGAAATTTTAATGGGTTGAGTTGACCCCAATCACCACCATTTTATGATTAATCTATATATACATATGAAATACTATGAGGGACATCAATCTGTAAGTAACTCTCCCACCTAGAATGATTATGAAATTGTGATTATTCACTATATGTATAAAACTAATGATTTGGATTTAATACTTGATAATGATTACTTTAACTACACTTTAGTGTGTTTTAGACTTGTATTGAGACTGATGTTAGTGACATGTTTTAAGTCTAAGAAGAATAGGTTAGATTTTCTCAATGTGAAATAATGTATAGATGTGTCCTAGATAAGTTCCAAGTTACTTTTGAATGAGGCATTGATTTATTTATATATGTATCTAATTGGATAATTTATCACATCAAAAACACACTAGACATATGAGAAAACCCTAATTTGAGATTTTATTTTGAAAAATAGCCATTGTTGGGAGTGGGTTGGTACTCACTAGATCAGGTCAATATCAATTGGTGTTACAATATGAATATGGAAGAATCAACCTATGTATGGGTGGATTTATATTAGAGTATAAAGATGTCTATGAAAGATATTTATTAGGTTTGAAATAAACAATGAGGCTCATGTAGGTGTGTAACAACACACCATAAGGGTTGATTCATAAGATAACATGCAAGTGTGAGAGAATGGTAGATTAGGACTTTTTTTGTGTACTCAAATAATGCATGGTAAATGTGTGTCAAGCTTGTCAATGTCAAGTACAAAAGACCATATATTAGTATCCATAAATGGAAAATATAATAATTCCATTAGGGGTGAATTATGATACATCTTAAGGTAGGCCTTATAGTAGTTATTTATTTATTTTTAGTCTTATCTAGTATATGGGTATTTGACAAGTTTTTAGGAAGTTATTGTATACATAAGATATGAGAAATACCATATTCAATACATAGATATGTCAAGTATATACATGGTAGTTAGGTGGTCATAGTTTTGGTTGTTTCGTATGAGTATCCTATTTAGCTAGATACATTTCATTCTCCACCCTACCACCATCATGATTACTTACTCTATTTATTTAGCTTATTTCTATGCATTCAGTTACTAAACTATTTGGGTTCATTTTAGATAGTCAGTTACTTCACGTATTAAGGTTCACTCTATGTAGATATTTCAAAGGAAATTAGTTGAAATTCCTAGATGATTGGTGCTTCAACACCCATTACATTAGTGTTATTCAACACTCAGAACAACTATTATTTGTCTCAAGTTGGTGTTATAGACATTTCAGTGTGTTCCAAAATAAATAGAATTACATATTTCTCATACTATTTAATAGATTCCACATGATACTATATTACCTAGAGTTACTCATCATACACAAGATCCTATGAGTCATTTTGATGATTATAGTTACAATACAACATAAGATTATTCCTTAGATTTATTTAAAAAAAATATGACATTACTTTTTCATGTTAAATGACAAATCCCATGTTTAATACAAGACCTATACATGAACATACACTTGATGAGATTATTAGTTATCACTTTTTTTACATATTTAAAATATTTCAAAAATACCAAAAAATAAAAATATTTCAAAAATACAAAATCAACACCTAAGCATGACATGTTTTCTAGTTTATATTATTCATTTATGTTATTTATCACATGTTTAGTCGATTACATGTCAATTTTCATACTCACATGCATTTAAAATTATATATGATTGAGATGTATCACATACATGTTTACATGATACATAGATGCACATATGCAAGAAATTCCTATACGTAGGTGTTGTGTCAATGCTAAGAGCATCTGTATGCAATGGGATATGTAATAGATCTACAAATCAATCCTAGCTCAAAGAAGATAGATCCTACTTACACTTCTGATTGAGGATATATTAGATAGTTGGGGTCATGACCAATATGTAGCCATTAAACCTAATTAGGGGATATCTTACCACAAATAATATCACTAGGGAGGGTTCCAAAGCCTCCATTCAATCAAGACTATGCAATAAATTTAATTAGGTCCTATGTTTTCATATTAACTAAACTAATAACAAGTAAAGAAAAATCTAATCTAGTGTTCACCAAAGATTGTGGCACAAAGTGGGGTTAGTAAACAATAAAAGTAAACATGCATAGGAGAATCCTATTTAAGTTATGTATAGGTAAAACCATAATGCATGGAGAGATAAATATGTTTAGAAGATATTACTTATGCTACTTCTACCTACTAAAGAGAGGGGCAAAGTTAGAGATACTTACCTGGAAGACAAACCCTTCGAGACTGAATATCTCCCTTGGCCAAAGGTGCTTCATAATAGGTTGCGGTTTTTAAGGATCACTAAAAAAGGCCAAAGCATCCAAGACTTATCCACAAGACAAGATTATTATCCATGTATAAATCTTAAGCTAAGAATCCTTAAGTAGAATGGCAAAAGAGTAGATTATAAAGAAGTGAAAATGAATAATTAACTCTTGTTATCTCTGTAAGATTGGTGAAATGGATGTGTTTATATAGGTGGATCTAACCCTAAACCCTTATGAAAGTTTAGGTCAACAAGGTCAACCTAGTCGACATATTATTAAAATTGTCAAAACACTAACTAGGTTATGAAATATGTTGATCATGGATGACCTAGTTCTTAGCAAGATTTGTAAATAATAATACAAGGTTGATGTGGTTGACATAGTCATGTAAACTACCAAAAAGGGGTTTAGTTTAGGGAAAAGGATAATGAAGACGGTAAATGACTAGATGAGGGTGAAAAATAGGAGGTAAATCTTAAGAGAATGTTTTTATGAGTTGGTTGGATTGATATCAAGTGGAAATAAGGGACAACAGTCTGACAAAGTATCAATGGTCTACCTACCCCTTTCTTGGTGCACCCCTTTGGGCTTGTACTCAGAGACATTGAGACTTGATGGGTTTTTTCAGGATAGAAAGCATCAATAATTGATAAATTTTTGAAAATAATTTGTATACATATGAACCACTCAAATTTCATCATGTGTCACATAGGTGAAATAGGGGATGGTGCTTCAAGAAAGAATATAACAACACACAACACTAAGGCTAAAAAAAGTTACAGTATTTTAAAGCAAAAATAGCTAAAATTAAATGATGAAAAGGGGAAATAACTAAAAAATTAAAAGTGATTTGTACTTTGACTTACCTTTATCATTATATGGTTGTCTAATGTGTTTATAGTTTTGATCATGGAGGGTGTAGAGACTGCTTTCAACAAACCCAAGGATACAAAACTAAAGAGTAAAAATAAACAAATGCAAGAAATCCAAGGTAACTAGTGCTATGTGGATGGGGAATACTTGGAAATTTGGCAAGATGGGGTGACAAGTGCCATGTTAGAACAAATTACCATGTCAAAATTTAGAGTAAATTGAGTAAATAAAAAGCCAAGGCTATTAAAGACTAAAAAACTCAAACAAGTAAACCTTAATTAAGAAAAGACAAACTCACCAAGTCATACTAAGGATACATATTAAAAAGGATGGCAATCAAAAATCAATGTAAAAGCAATAAAAATCCTTACTTAAATAAAGATGGGCAAGCAAAAAATGGTAAAACAACATTGATGAATGATAAGTAACAAACCAACTTCACTTGATAATGGAAAAAGTACATGAAAGTAGAAATGGATGTAGGTGTCTACAAAAAGAGTAGGACAAGAATGAAAAATGGTAAAGAGAAATCAAGGAACATCTATAAATGTAGAGCCATGGTGTAAAGAAGTAATCCATAGTTACTCAAGCATATTATTTTATTCTAAAGATAGATAAAACTAAAATAAATTAGTGCAAACATGTCTTTAAGATGTAAATAAGAAAGAATATAGAAAAAGAGAAAATAAATTTAGAATCACACTTGACCTATCAAGGGGGAAAATTAAATGGGTGGAGGGGATAATGAAGGAAAAACTAAGGTAGAAGAACTCTTTATCAAAGTCAAGCCACTCAAATTAGGTTTGTCAAAAAAAGGAATTTTGAATTTAAGGACTCTAAATAACTTCTCTTAACCACACAAGTCTTAGGTCATCAAATGAATTATTTAGATCATCTCATGAAGGCTATATTAATGAAATTAAAATTGATCTACCTTCTAACAATGTGTTCCCCATTCCCCAGGGCCCCTTACAGAGTCATTGATATACTATGAATATTAGTTACTTGCATGATAAAGTAGGTATCACCATAGAGTTTGTTGAATTCTCATATTCCAATCTACTAGCCTACCACACCCCAATAGATGTTGGCTCTATTGTGAGGCCAACTGTGGAGTTTGAGCTTCAATTAGAGATATGAGATGTGCTGGTAATCATGTCTTTTGGTGTTATTTTGACTTTTGAAATATTTATGTTGCATTTTATATATAATTATCTTTTATGTCAAATGATTTGGATTTTAACTTTCTTTATGGATTTTTCTATTCCTCCTCTATATGGATTTGAAGAACCAAACATGAGTGCTAAATATGACTTTCATTTGAATACTTGGGACTTGATTTCTAAGAGAGAAATATTAGAGAGAATGATGTATAATATTCTCATTAATTCAGGTAAAATAAAATTGCTATCTTGATTTCAACCTTGTTTTATCCAATTTAGAGTGAAAGGAAAGGAAATCAAGAGGAATGAAACATGAAATATTTTGAATTAATTCAAATCAAAAAAATGTGATAAAGATAGAAAAAGAGACACAATGATAGTAAAGTGTGATTCATTATCATAATAATGAGGGAAATGTAGGATAACATGCTAACATAGGTTTATATGTGAATTTCATCTATCAAAAGAAGCAAATGCTATAGATGAGAACAAAGATCAAAAAATCATAACCATTGCAAAACACATTCTAGACAAAAATAATGGAAAGATGGTGATTTTATGAGGAAGTCTAGGTCCTATCCATGGTCTTACACTATAAATCACAAAAAAACCCCAAGGGGATGTATAAAGCATGTGAAAAATAAATGGGATAAGAAAAATATGGTATTTGTGAGGAAGACCAGGTCCTATCCATGGTCTTACACTGTAACTCACAAAGAGAAACCCCATGGTGTCAAAAAGTATATGGTTTTACAATGCAACTTATGAGAAAAAGGGGAAACTAGAAGACCAAAAGGAAGGACTAAGGTTTGTGAAAAAAAAAAAACTATTGTAGAGGGTGAGACCCATGTAAGTATCTTATAAAAAGTGTCAGATAGATATCATATATAAAGTATGAAAAAGAAGGTAATGCTTTAGGCAAAATAATTCTTGAGGAATTTTACATTGGTGGGTTCTTTAAAAATATGGCATTCATTAGTTTGAAGGTGATGGTACTTGGACCAAGAATGTCTTTGACTAAATAAGGGCCCCACCATTTTTGGGTGTATTTATCTTCTTTGTCATGAGTGTAGTCTAATTTAAGGATAAGATAACCAATATTAAATGTGCTAACTTTAACACATTTATTATGTTATTTGGTAATATGGCATTGTATTCATGATCATGTTGCAAAGAAGAAAGATGGTGATCATCAAGGAGATCCAAATCATGAAGGTGAGGTTCATGTATGTCTTCATGGGGTATCATACCATGAAGATATATATGGAGAGAGGGAATATCAAATTATAGTGGGACTGATTTATAACCATATACTAGAAAAAATGGTGTTGCCCCAATGGCAGTGTGTATACTAGTGCGATAGGCCCAAAGAGTAGGATAGAGATAAAGGTACCAATCTAGGTAGGTTTCATGAATTGTATTTTGGATAATTTTGTTAACAATTTAATTTATAGCCTTATATTGACCATTATATTATGGATGATAGGGTGTGGAAAATTTATGATTGATTTTAAATTTAGCATAGAGTTGTTTGACATCTTTATTTTTGAAATTACCACCATTTTATGAAATGATAGTATGAGGGAAACCAAAGTGGAAAAATGATTTGATTAAGGATAAATTTGGAGATGGTGGTACTAGTGTCATTAAAAAGGGGCATAAATTTGACCCATTTGGTGAAATATTTTATGGCTATGATTATAAAGACATGCCCATCTTGAGAGCAAGGTGATTTGCTTATGAGTTCTAATCCCTACATGGAGAATGGTGAGGGAGATTCTATGGTTTGGAGCTCATCTAGATGTGAATGAATTAAATCATCATGAAGTTGGCAAGGAGTACACTTTTTATCAAATTTGGTGGCATCTTTTTCAAGAGTGGGCCAAAATTATCCCATATGTAAGAATTTACGGGATGTAGCATGTCTATTATAGTGACCACCATAAATTCCCCCATGTGCTTGTTCATTAAGAGGAGGAACTTCATCTTTCATAACATAATAGAACAAAATACCTTAAGCATTATGATATTATAGGATTTTCTATCAAAATACATACTTAAAATCTTGTTTACAAATGTGAGTCTTTTCATAGTAATTGAGGTTAGGAGGATAAGTTTGGTGTTCTAAAAACTGAATGATGTCTTTATACCATGAGATTTGTTGAATGGTGATGGCCTAAATATGGTAGATAAGAAAATATTTTGGTTGAATATAAGATGGGTATTTTCCTATTTGGATAATCAAAGTGAGATTGATAAGAACTTGGTAAAAATGAAAAAGAGATGCTGAAGAAGCAAGAGAATCAACAATAGAACTCTGATTTTGAGGGATAAGATTAATTGTGAAAGAAAAGAAATATTTAGTGAGAGTATTGATGATGCTATATGAGATTATCACTTTTTAATTGGTAATCACCATTGAATTGGTGGCAAATGAGCTAGGAATCATCTAAAGCATGCAAGTATTGGATATCTAAATCAATGGCAACTTTCATGCCTAAGATTAAAGATTCATACTCTACCATGTTGTTAGTGACATCAAATGTTAGAAAAAATATAATTAGGTTATTTTTCCAAGAGGTATTGTAAGGATACAACCCGCCCTAGCTCCTTAAAGGCATTTATAACCATCAAATGAAGGGTCCAAGTATCCTCATGTAAATTGACATTAATCTTAGGAAATTCTTTGATAACTACTTTTGGTTTAGTATTATTAGGGAGGATAGTTGATTCATTGAGATTACTTGTTTCAAGATCAGTAGTGAAGTTATGGAAGTAATATTTAAGGGATATAGCTTGGTTAAGACCTTCAATATAGAGAATGTTGTTAATGGGAAGACTATCTTTAAGGTAGTCAGTACTAGGCACCAAAGTTATGGCAAGTTAATCAATGATGATTGTCCTTTGATATATTTTTGAGTAATAATTTAGAGATAAAATTATATGATAAGGACCATCCATTTGCCAATTCTACCTATAGGAAGAAAGGATTTGGACAATAAGTGACAAAGGGGATCAAAATGGATGATAACATAAGTGGTTTGATAACCATAAAATGTTAAATTTTTTTAGCAACAAAATATATGGTGAGGCAATCACATTCAAATTTTATGTAATGTTTATCATAATTAATGAGGCTTCAGCTGATATAGTAGATGGCATATTCTCTTCTAGTATCATCTTATTGGGCAAGCATTTCCCTAATTGATATGGGTATGGAATAAGTATATAAGATCAAAGGTCAATCATTTGAAGTGGGATAAAGATTATGTGGGTGAATCAATGATTCTTTCATATTATCAAATGATTTTTGATAGGTATCTATCCACTCTAAAGCATTATATTTCTTAAGAAGAGAATTTATGGAAAAAATATGATAAGCCATTTTGAGGATGAATCATCTAATTTCCCCAAGAATACTGAGGTAAGTGTGAATGTCTAGAATGGATTGAGGGATGGGCATGTTAATGATAACATTAATCTTGGTAGGATAAACATCAATACTATAAAGAAAAACTAAGAATACTAATAGTTTGTGAGATATGACACCAAAAACAAATTTGTAAGGATTTATTCTAAATTTGTATTTAAGAAGGTGGTCGAAGATAATGGAAATATCATAAATATGAGTCATGAAATGTTTATATTTAGTAATGATGTCATCCACATAGGTTTCTAATTTTTTTTGAATAAGATCATGAAAGATATGAGTCATTTCCCATTGATAGGTAGCTCCAACATTTTGAGGCCAAAGGGTATTTTAACATAGCAATAGGTGCCCCATTCCATGGTGAAATTTATCTTATGTTGGTCTTTGAGGGAAATGTGCATTTGGTTATAGCTTGAGAAACCATATATAAGAGAGAATATTTCATAACCAACTATGGAATTGACAATGAATCTATTAAAGGTAGAGGGAAATTATCCTTAGGACAAGAAAGATTAAGATTATAGAAATCAATGCAAATGTGAATGACCATAATGACCTTTTCTTAAATAAGGACTATATTAGAAACCCATTCAGAATAGTCCACTAGTTTGATAAAGTTAGCATAAAGAATTTTGATAATTTCTTTATGGCATAAGATGGAAAATTTTGGTGGAAATTTCTATTGCTTTTGGTGTACAGGTTTGGCATTGGGATAAGTGATGATATTGTGCACCACTATGCTAGGGTCAATACCAGACATGCCCTCATAGGACCAAGCAAAAATCTCATAATATTTATCAAAAAATAAGTTAAAGTTATCATGTTTAATAGGTGTGAGTTTGTGAGAAACTATAATTGGTTAAGCACATGATGGAGTACCATATTTGATGTGAGTAGTTTTTTCAATAAGCATAACATTTCCATATTGGAAGTGATATGGTGTATTTGGTAAAGAATAAATTGGATTAGAATTAGTTTCGATGCTAGCAATGAAGTTTTTGAAATAAAGAGATTTATTTTTGAAATTCCTAAGTTTGTGATGTTGTCGAGGAAGTTAAAGTTCTCAGGCATGAAGTAATTCAAGAATAGCTTCATCGCTAGGTAAAGTGGGAAGAAGACCATAATACTCAACATCTACTTCAATATCGAGAATTTGATTACCATGGCAATCATATTTATAATGTATCTAATGGAAATCTATGGCCTTGGTGTTTAATGTAATCTAGGGAGTAAAAGGAGTAGGTTGATCAAAAGAGATTGATGTATCATTAGTTTATTTGATGGGGGAAGAATTAGATGTAATTGTGGGAGTTGTAGGTGGTAGAGAAGATGTAATAATTTATGGATGTTTGGAAGGTAAGAGTTATTTGACCACCTAAGGTGTAGTAAGAAGTAGAGTATTAATGAGAGGTACATGGCCTTCAGAAGCTAATTCAAAATCCATAAAAATAATGTGAACATCATAATTGAAATCATGTGTTTAAGATAACTTTTTTTGATAATGTTGAACATCCAAATCTCAGGATTGAGCTTGATCCATGATATCATTATCATCATAGGTTGGAGAAATGGTCCATGCTTGAGATCTAGGGGAGTTTTAGAAGGTGAAATTTTGATATCACTAAACTTGCATGGAGACATGATTAGAGGATCTTGGAATAATTTGGCCACTCCATAGTCATTTCATGTGAAGGCATATTCAAGGTAAGAAGGTATGGAGGGGGAAAAATAGTGATCTCATTAAGGAGAGGAATAATGAAATCACGAGGTAATAAAGAGGGAGGAAGCCACTCTAAGAAATAAGGAGGTAGCTTATTAGTGTTGCAATTGTGTTATAAGTCATTAGGTTCATCATCATCTAAATTAGAAAGAATGACTTGTAAGTCTGGATTGATGTTGATAAATTTAGGTAAGGGAGCACTATTGATGGCAGGAATGGTAGGAATGCAATATTGATATTTCATATTGGGAATTTGAATAATCCAAGGGTTGGGATCGACCTCATGCTTATACTATTTATCATTATATAAGAATTTTATTATTTTTATCAAATCCATGATAGGTAAGCTAGGTTTACTTGAGATGATCCTTATTATAGCCAAGTTGTTGGATAAGCCATGAAGATGTCACATTAATACCAAACCCTTAATTAACTAAATATTTATGAATAAGGGTAGTATTAATGGTTATTTTAATAAATAGGGGTGGATCATTAGTGTAGAAAAATATTTCATCATTAATAATGTCTTCTTCAAGAAATTTAATATCAATTTTGGAAGAAGGAAAAATGGATTCAATGGTATGCACATTGATGGGTTGAGGCTCAATAGAGGGTGGCTATTCAACTATAGGAGATGGATTTTCAATTTATTATAATTATTTCATAAGGAACTTGTAATGATAAGGGGAGGTGTGAACTAACTCCATAAGTGAAATATTTTAAGGCATAGAGTTAAGTTCTTAGAGAAAGTTATAATTGGATTTAGAAGAAGAACCGGTGTGAGGTTTATAAGGTACAATAGATTTTTAAGGAATGGAAGTGGTTGGGGGATTGGAAGAAAGAGGTGGTTTCTCATGGGCTTCCAAAGCTAAATGAATGGTTGTAGTATCTTTGATAAATTATTCTTCCAAAGATGGTTTCTTATGTTTTATGATAGGATCTTTGTGAGATAGTTTGCAATGATAGTTGACCTTAATTGTGTTAACATATTGAGAATTATTGTAATATTGGTCATAGTCACAATCAATAACACAAACATACTTGGTATTTTGTTGATGATTAGATGTGGGAAAATATTTTTAGTTATCAGAAGAATAAAATTTGGGATCTTGTAATTTTTAAGAAGTGGTTTTGTACTCTTAACGATGGAGTTGGATCATGGCTTCATGATTGAAGAAATCACCAATGATTGAAGAAATCACCAAAGATGTATGAGATAAAAAAATTAGGAATCCCTCAACAAGTTTTATGGGAATGACCAATGTTAGTGTGGAACTAACAAAATTTATTAGGGTCATACCATTTAGGATGATTATTAGGATAAGTAAAGGGTTTAGAGGATGGTAATAATTTTATCACAATTAGTGGTGTGTGATAAAATGGGTGATTGTCAACTTTGGAAACTCTTGGTTTGGTTTGATGAGTATTATTGGTGATAGGACTGGTATAAGTTTAAAAATATCCTTTAAGGAATTTGGTATTAGGTTCAAATTGCTTCATCAGGAAGTCTTGATGTTTGGCTTGGTCAAGAGCTTTGTTAAGAGTTTGGGGAGAAAAAGTTTGAATGATATATTGAATTGAAGGAGTTAAATAGTTATAAAGAGTTTGAACAAATTATTATGAGCCATGGTTGGCCTTATGGGCCAGATATTTCCATCATTTGATAAAATCATGAGATGATTTAGTGGGAGATTTCTTAGCATTGATGAAATGGCTAAGTTAATTTTTGAGGTTATTATTTTGAAACTCTTTAACTAGAGGATTGACTAAATCCCTAAGTTACCAAATGGAATGTTGGGGAAGTTGGTTGTACCATTCCAATACATTTCTAGTGAAAGTTTTAACCATAAGTTTAGTTGTGGTGAAAGTATTAGTTTAGATCCATTATTTATAAATATTACCAAATGCATTGAGAAAGGATGCAAGGTCTTTAGTCCCATCATACTTAATAGTTGGAGATATATTACCAATATCAATTGACATGATGAAATAAGATAAAGGCTCATTTTGGATATTTTAAAGGATTTTTTTATTCATGATAAGTCGAGGAATAACATTTCCTAAGGCATCTCTAAGAGGTAGAGGAATAAAACTTGGATTGGCTTGAGGATGGATAACTGGAGGTTGATTAGCCATATTGATCAAATGATGTTGTAATTACATATTTGAGAGGTGTAAGAAGTTTTCATTATGTTCATTTATTATATGATTTGTGCTATAATTTGAGTCATATAAAATGACATGTTGGTGTTTGTAGGAGAACTCCCTCAATTGGTATTAGGAGGAGGGTTGTTAGAAGGTGGATTACCAGTGAGATTATTAGATAGGATTATATCAATGGATCCCACATTATGTTGAAAGGATTGAATATGAGAATTGTGTTGATAGGTGTAAAAAGGATCAGATCCACCTAATTCATCTTGAAGTGTGATTTGAACCATGTTAAAATCTATAGATGAAGGATGAGAAGAGGTGCTCTAAGAGTGAGGGTTCACTTGGGAGGTAAAGAAAGGGAGAAAATAATACCCCATATAGTGTCTAAATGGATTTAAGTTGTCCAAAAATATTCTAATAAGGGATTTCATGATGTTTTGAGGACATGAATAGAATGTTAAGGAAATAGAGAAATAAGTCATCCAGATAGGAGAGAAAGGTTAGCAATTAGATTAAAGGTTGATTGGATTGAGTGTGTATTTATGGATAGAAGGTAAATAAGGATACAAGGTCTAATAGGTTGACTTAGTAATATATATAGGGAGAAACATAGTCTGAGAAGGATACAAGGTCGACCAATCAGCTTATTACTGTAGCCTAAATAGTAAAAGAGAGTACAAGTTCAACCAGGTCAAATTAGTACTAAAAATAGGGAGAGACAATCTGATAAGAGACTATGTTGAATAGAACGATAGTGTGCTTAACATAGTTAAAGTTTTAAAAGGTAATTGAAGAAATAAATGCAAACAAACATAATCGATTGGATCAAAGAGAATGATACATTTGGAAAACACAACACAAAACCTTGCATTAGCACTGACTAATGTAAGTTTTTCCATATAACACATAATGATCAAAGAGCAAGCAATCAAATAAAAATTAAATACGAACTAAGTGGTCATCTTGAGTGTTTTTAGATTATTATAAAGTGTTATTTTAAGTGTGAAAGGGAAGTTGGCTAAAAATAATGAACTATAAAGAAATTTATGGATGGTTTCCAGGTGTTTAGGCTAAAAGGGATCTGTGTTGGCAATGGTACTACTAGCTTGGTATTAGGGCTTACCCCCTCATTTCATAATCCTATAGTGATAATGGTGTCAGGTGATTTGCCAATATATACCATTAACCACATGTTTATACTTAGGCAAAAATCTGAGTTAGCTTCCCCCTTGGTGATGAAATTCAAGTAGGTAGGCCTTAGGAAGACAAATGTTAAATTCATTTTGAATATTTTGTGATTTGGTAGTGTGTGAAAAAAGAGAAAAATAGTGAAACTAAAAGGTAATTTGAAAAACTACCTAATTAGATTATGTGAGTTACTCTAAGAATGCAAATAGATAAAAATGAAAGTGTGAATTAATTACTATCAAATATTTATTAATTCCCAAATTAATAATAGTAAAAAGTTAGTTCAAATAAAACTATATGCAAACAATATAGAACAAAGTCAACTAGGTTGCTATTATTATATGGAAGCAAGAGTCTTTAAGAAAAAAGTCAACTAGGTTGACTTAGTATTTTAGATAAAAGATAAGCTATAAAACTAAGTTGACCAGGCTGACTTAGTTTGTTGTAGGATTGCAATTTTAAATACTAAAAACTTTCATAAAATATAACTATAATGAATTAATAAATTGATAAAGAGAGAAAGCGAGGAACCTTGGTGGGTTGGAAGATGATTAGGAATTCAAATTTTCTACTAAAGTACCTTGAATGTTGATTTTAAGTTATGAAAACTAAGTCAATTGGTTTGACCTAGTTCTATAAATTATTATATGTTAAATTGAGATAAGATGACTAAATCAACCTACCCAACTTATATTGTTGATTTGGATGTTGACCAAAAGATTAAGTCAACCTGATTGACTTAATTTATTGATCTAGATGCTAATTATAAGACTAAGCCAACTTACCTGACTTAGTTTGTTGATCTAGGATTGAATAAGAGTACTGTGTCGACTTATCTGATCTAATAAACTATATTTAATGAAGACTTGCACATAAAGAATAGAGTCATTTTGACATGACTGTGTTAAACATGTGCACACAAGTTAGAACTATAATATCCTAGTCAACATAGTATCATAAATATAAAAAAATAATAAAATGATATAAATGAAAGCATGAAAGAAAACCTAAAAGGGTTAGATTCACATCAGGTTCACCAAAATGTATGCAATGGGAAATGCAACAGATCTACAAATCAATCCTAGCTTGGATAAGATAGATCAATTACACTTCCAATTGGGGATAGATTAGAAAATTGGGGTCATGACCAATATGAATCTACTAGATGTAATTAAGGGATATCTTACCATAAATAATATCACTAGGGAGGGCTCCAAATCCTTCAGTCAAGCAAGACTATGTAATAACCCTAACTAGGTCTTATATTTTCATATTCACAAAACTAATAACAAGTAAATAAAAATCTAATATAGTTCTCACTAAAGATTATAGCACAAAGTGGGGTTAGTAAAAAATAAAAGTAAACATGCATAGGAAAATCCTATTTAAACTATGTATAGGCAAAACCCTAATGCATGGAGAAAGCATTATATTCAAAATCCACTACTTATGTTGCATCTATCTACTAAAGAGATGAACAAAGTTAGAAATACTTACCTAGAATATGAACCTATTGATACTAAATATCTCCCTTGGATAAAGGTGATTCATAAGAGGTTTTTGTGGTTTGTAAGGATCACTAAGAAAGGCCAAAGCATCCAAGACTTCTTCACAAGACAAGATTCTTCTCCAAGTAAAAACCCTAAGCTAAGACTCCTCAAGTAGAATGGTAGAAGAGGATATTGTAAAGAAGTAAAAATAAATATTTAACTCTTGTTGTATCTCTAAGATTGAAAAAATGGATGTGTTTATATAGGAGGATCTAATCCTAAACCCTTTCAAAATTTTAGGTTGACAAGGTAGACCTAATCAACATAGTATTGAAATTGGCAAAAAAACTAACTAGGTTATAAATTATATCGATCATGGCCAACATAGCTCTTAGTAATCTTTGTAAATGATAATACAAGGTAGATGTGGGAGATATAGTCATATGAACTTAAAAAAAAAGGGTTTTAGGTTAGGGAAAGGGGTAATGAATATGGTAAATGACTAGAAGAGGGTGAAAAATAGGAGGCAAAGCTTAGGAGAATGTTTTTATGAGCTGGTTAGATTGATATCAAGTGCTAATAAGGGACAATAATATTGAGAATAACTAATGGTCTACCCACCCCTTTCTCAGTGCACCCCTTAGGTCATGCACTCAAAGATATTGAGACTCAATGAGTTCCTGCAAGATAGAAAGCATCAGTAATTGATAAAGTTTGAAAACATTATATGTATACAACATATTATTTGATAGGTTACATTATTAAAGGTTATATATTTCAATGAATTTTCCATTTATCATATTGAGCTACATTTATTTCTTCTAAATCTCTTACTCTTATATTATTTAGAGTGATATATTCCAAGGATATTTTACTTCAATATACTGTGATAGTGAAAAAGGTTGATAGTGTAGATTATTTTCACTTGTTATATGCTTCATTGTTGTAATTTCATTTCATAGGATAATCATTAATTTTGTTTAATTTTTCCCTTAGATTTATGTGTATATCATCTTTATGTGACATTTGATTTTTCATTGTGTGGCCCTTGGTATTGCATGAGATTGAGTGGTATTATATGTGTTTCTATTATGTGCATCATGGCCATTATATTATGTGCTTATGAGTAGATAAATTTAGGATTGTATACTAAGTTTTTTGAGTTTATGGTATCATTATATATCATACACATCCTTATTTATGTTTGATGATCCATATCATACAACTTCATACATAGTTATTATTAAATTATTATATAAGTGATAATTACTAATACATGCCTAATTGTTATATCTATCTTGATATGATACTTATTTTCTATTTCTAAATGTTAAAAACATAACCATTTTTACCAAACCCACATTTCATTTATTTATACCTATTTATCTCATGTAATAGAAGAAAAATAAGAAGGGCATGCATGATTTTTATCTCATTCAATGTCCACTAAGATTGCACACTTGCATCATAGTCCAAAGTATGTTTTTTTCCCCTATAAGGAATGTTTAGGTGTTTTAGTGAATTTTAGCTTATATTTTAAGAAGGGAAGAAGAAGAAACTAAATACGGGTATGGTTAAAAAACTATTTGATTTTTCACACATTTATTAAGATATTGTGAAGAGTTCTTCTTTGGCTTAGGAGGATGACCTATATATAATACAACACTAAAATAAATGGTTGGTTAGATAGATAGTTGAGTGGATTACCTAGCTCTAGCTAGATCCCAAAAGCAAGAGCTTCCTTAGGGGCTATCAATGTACACAAATTTATAAATAAAAATTACTTGCATCAATAATCAAAAGGTACTAAAATTAAACACAATAAATGATTACTAAAGAAATAGACTATAAATGACTAATATAGCAATAAGCAAGTCAATCTAGTGCTAAATGATTTAAGTCTATTTCAAAACATTAGGTAGGGGTCTATGAACATGCAGGGATAGAAAAAACTAGATTTGGTTGGGGGTAAGAGGGTGAAAATAATTTTTTATTTTTTTTCCATAGTGACCGTCAAAGATAAATATTAAGGTGACCATCGATAGTCAAGGTGATCATTGGTAGATGGATATATCATTAACTATTGAGACAACCTTCAATGATTTTTATGTGTAGGTCTGGATTGGTAAATAGCTGGTTAACATGATCACAACGTTGGATTCTAAGAGATGGGTTAGTGTTGGGCTGATTGCAAAATATAAATAAAGTAAATGAATATCAAAAAATAAATACTTATCTTGTAGAAGGATGATTAGTTGGGTGTTTGAGGTGATTGGCCTATTGGTGGATTATAGAATGATTATGATAGAGTAATGATACTTGATGCTTTGGTAGAGTGGTGGTGACAAGTCAAATTTTTGACATGAAGGCTGGATCACTTGATCATTGATGGTGATTGGCCTACAAAAAAGAAAATTTGGATGTACAAGCTCTTAATAATAATTACAAATGGATTCATCTCCCTACTCTCTTCTTATAGGCAAGGAAGGATAGGTACAACAAGACATTAACTAAGCCTTCTAATTTTAACTGACACATGTAATAGTTCACACACATATGAGGACAAGTTAAATTTATAAAAAGCAAGGAAGGTGACTTGCATGTTGTTGGTTAAAGAGGTGCACCCTAACCATCGATGGTCAAGATGACCGTCATCAATCATCCTGACCATCAATGGTCAAGGGTGAAGGGTGAAGATGGTTAAAAGGGTAGGTTAAGTTAGTTGGTCAAACTAACTTGGCTTAGGATTGGCTAGGGGTTGAAGGGTCAGATTGGTCCTAAGGGGGTCCTGAGGTGGTCTAAGGGAAGTTAAACATTTAGAATCATGGTGTGCAAATTTTTAATGTCTAACATTTCCCCCCTTTTTTTTATGCAACTTTGAATCAACAAGTTACAAAACAAAAATAGATTACTGGTCATATGTCTGGTTGCCCTGAGTATGGGAGGAGGTGTTCCCCCTCAAACCAGGAATTGATGAGGTAAAAAAAATTAGGTATGGGTTTGATAAGGTGGATAAAGGTAATGATGAAGGTGGATGATAGGTTTGGCACTTGAGGCATAAACGTGTGCATGGAGTATGACAAAAAGGTGTAATAACTAAGATCATCTATAGATTAGGCTACCATAGTTGGGTAAATTAGGGTTGGTGCTAGAAGGACAAGTGATAAGTGGATTGCATGACTATATTTAGGCATGGTGGTTGGGTATACTCATAAGCTCAAGTCTCTTAAGTGATGTTTGTATTTAAGTGGGTATCTAAGGTAGGAAGTACTCTCAATTAAAACATAAATTGGTCAAGTGTCATGGGTATTCAAGGTAGGAAGTTCTCCCAAAAAGACACAAGAAGGTTTAGTAAGTGTGAGGTGGTAGAAGTTCAAAAGGTGGTCAATATGGCAATGTTGTCCTTGTGGTCAAAAGGACCAAGCAAAAGTCATCACAAAATGCATGCTAGTTAGGTTGAAATAGACCAATGGCAAGGTGATGAGGAAATTGGGTTGGGTGGATAAGGTAGTCTCTATGGGTGGGTTACTAATGATTTGTGCACCAAAAAATTTGATGAAAGAGAAAACTTAGTAAAATGGGATGACCCTGATCATTTATGATCAGGGGGCCAAAGTATGACCGTCAATAATCACTATGACCATCGATGGCGAGGGTGAAAATCCTAATAGTCTAGTGTTTAAAAGTAAAAAGTGAATGTCATCTCACTCATATTATCTTGTTGACCTTGAGTTATGGAATTTTGGTACTTGTGGAGAAAATATTGCTAACAAAAACTATGAAAGAGTTGACTGTTAGCTTGATTTGGCAATTAAATTAGGTTATGAGGGTGGTTGGTTGATTATTTGGGTTAGAATGGGTATACCTTAGTTAGAGTTTGGGGGTTTTGGGTGAATTTGGTGGGTTGAGGTGGAAATTAGGAGGGTAGGGAGGAGGTCAAGTGGGGTAGAGATCAAGGTGAGAGTACTGAATTGGTAGACTTAGGGTGTTAGGGTAGGTATCAGGGTAAGGTAGAGGTCAAGGGTTTCCCATCATTGGTCACACATAGTGATCATTAGTGGTCACCTCGATCATTAAATATTGATGACCATTGATAGAGTGCCACCTGACCATTGATGGTCATAGTTACTATCGGTGGTTAAGCAAAGGTTTTTCAAAAATTTTACACATAAGATTGAGTTTTATAGTTGTTAATGGATGTTTTTAAAATTTTTGTATTTAGGTAAAGGGTAGAGTAAGTTGAATAAGGTAAGTTTGTATTCAATCATAGTATATGGAACTAAGTCATGTGTTAATGAATGTTCACAACCCTATGAGTAATAGTAACACCAACAAGTCTAGTAGGGACCATTGATATGTATAATTACATAGCCATTATATAGGAGTTGTGGTACTATGAGGTGATAATCTTCACTCATTACCTAGTATAGCCTCAATGGGGTGAGTATAGAGCTAGTTTGATAAGTGGTGCTACCATGGTGACACTAGGTCAGTGGGCCACATCTATAGCTAGATAGATAAGTGCTTGTGGGGGATAGGAGTTATTATATGGGGCAGGCACCAGGATCTAGTGGTGCTCTAGGAGATAATGGTACCCATGGGGCATAGATAGGACATAACTCAGTTATAGACAAAGATCATATATATAACTTGTGAGTCAAATAACATCATAATGTATACAAATGTCTCTCTCTCAAAATGTATATCTCACTGCATCATCTTACAGGCCAAAATAAAAATGATATACATCAATATATAAACATTAATATGGGTAAGGGATGCTAAGAAATGCTCATAAAGTAGCTCAAGCTAGGTTAAGTGGTGTTAATGATAATTATCCCTAGAAATGAGATATTTAAAAGATATTCAAAGAGAAGGTATTTTGACTTTGAGAGGAAAGATAGCCTCCACTCCAAACACAAGAGATAAATGGGTAGAACATATAGGGTTTTTAATGCTAGTAAAATATACCCATAAGGTGAAGGGGATGTATAAATGCCAATCCTAACTAGATGCATTGACCATCTTAGTTAGTATGCTATTAAGAGTTTTGTTAGAGGCTTATTCTTATCCATTCGCTTGCGAGAGATAGGGTAAAGAGAAGCTTAACTTAATGTTGAATGCATCATAAAGACCCTAGACATGCTTGTTCTTAAATTATTTACCATTGTCAATGATAATATTGTGAGAAACATCAAAATTATAGATGATGTGATGGTTGATAAAGTCGATAATCTTCTCTAATTTGGTCGAGACTAGAGGAATAACTTCTACTCATTTGGTAAAATATTTAGTCCTAGTGATGATAAAATGGTGTCACTATGAAGAATGGGGATTAATTTAACCAATAAGGTCTAGACCCTATTGTGAGAAAGGCCAAAAATTGATGAAAATGTGAAGACTATGGTTAGGTGTATGATGCAAATTGACATGCTTTTGGCATTTAACACACCTTTTCACACAATCACAATAGTCTTGGTTAAGAGTAGGCCAGTAATAGCCAAGGTGAAATATGTGCTTAGTTATGATGAGGCTACTAAAGTTTCCCCTATATATGCCATCATACATTTCCTTGATAGCATTAGAGGCTTCATGACTTCATAGGCAATAGAAGAGGAGGCCATCAAAGACATGTTTATAAATAATTCCTCCCATGATGCTATAACATGAGTTAATCTAGATAAATTATCTTTTAGCATTCTTGGAAATCCTAGAAGGAATGATGGCAAGGTTGAGATAGTTGAAGGTTTACTGATACCAAAGGCTAGATTGGTTTCCTCCACATTGAAGATGGTGGGAGAATCTAGTCTGACATAGGAAGGCTAGGTAAGTCTATGGATAATAATAAATATCTTAGATTTAGAAGGTATAGATGGGATCTAAGAGGTGAGGGAAGCCATGGTATTAGTGAACTTATTAGTAGATCATGAGGTTGACTAGATGTTCAAATGATGCTAAGAGTTTGTCAACTAGTTGTTTGTACTATTGAAAAAACATCATTCTTACACTGGTAAAATCCATTTATTTTATTAACCATAAGTTGGGAGTCACTAAAGATGTTGATCATTTTAAATCCTAGGGATAAGGCAATTTGAAGGCCTATCATTAGGGCTTCATACTCAACCATATTATTAGTACATTAAAAATCAAGATTGAAGGATAAAGGAAGAGGGTCACCATAAAATAGAATAAGGATGATACCAACTCCTCCACCACATTGGCATTTTGATCTATCAAAGAACATGTTGACTTGATAAGTGAAGTCTACCTAAAAGGGGGTCATGATGGATTCATCTAAAAAATTAAGAAGAAGAGGGTGGTTGTCTACTAATGGTACTGAAATGACTTGCCCCTTAATTGAGTTTTTCTAAATGAACTCAAGGTTAAACTCTCCTAAAATCATGAGCCATTTTACCATGCACTAGTTTTGGTATGGATTGGAGTGCATGTACTTGAGTGGGTCAATATTGGCTATGACATAGGTTTTGTGGTTAAGAAGGTAGTGGCAAAGTTTGGTGGCCACAAAGACTAAAGCTAACTAGAGTTTCTTAGTGTGGGTATACTGATTCTCATACTCTACAAGTGTGTGGCTAATATAGTAGATGGCTTACTCTCTATGTTGTTCATCTCAATGAGCAAGTATTTCCCCTAGGGAGTGGTTAGTGGTAGATATACATACATACATACATACATACATACATACATACATACATACATACATACATATATATATATATATATATATATATATATATATATATATATATATATATATATATATATATATATATATATATATATATATATATATTGGTCATCCTTGGGATGGGTGAGGATAAATGAATACAAAAGGTATTTTTTGAGTGAATCAAAGGCCTTTTGATAGTCATTATTACACTTGAAAGACACATCCTTATTTAGAAGGTGGTATAAGGGTTAACATCAATCCAAAAGCTAGGAGATAAAGTGACAAATGGATTGGAGTTTCCCCTAAAAACTATGGAGTTACTTAAGGTTGATTGGAAGAAGCATGTTGAGGATGACTCTGATCTTGGAAAGATTGACTTTGATTCCCTAGAGGAAGATAATAAAACCAAGGATCTTACCTGATAAGACCCTAAAAATGCACTTCTTAGGGTTTTGGTAGACATGGTAATGGATAAGTATCTCAAAGATGATCTTGAGAATGGCTAAATGATACTTATGGAGTTTGGATTTTTTTAAAAGGTTATCCACATAGTCCTCTACAATTTTGTGGATAAGGTCATGGAAGATATAATTCATGTCACATTGGTAGGTTTCACTAGTATTTTTTAATCTAAAAGACATGAATCTCTAGCAGAAGTTTCCCCATGGAGTGGTAAAGGTGATCTTGTACTGATTTTTAGGGGTTATTACTATCTAATTATAACCTAATAATCCATCCATGAGAGATAACATCTCATGGTTGGTTGTAAGATCAACTAGCTAGTTAATGATCAATAGAGGAAAGTTATCTTTGGGAAAAGTGAGGTTGAGGTGACAAAAGTTCACATAAATGCATATTTCTCATGTGGTTTTGGTGATAGGCATGATATTTTAGACCCAATAGGGATAGTCAATGCATTCAATGAAATTGATAGATAGAAGATGTTGAAGCTCTTCTTTGATGAGAAAGTTTATGTGAGGGTGCATGCATCAAAATTTCTACTTGAAAAGCTTGGAATCATGGTTGGTGACTATGTTATGAGTGGTAATGGTGGGGTCAATTCTAGGCATGTATCTATAAAACAAAGACAATGATATGTTATGGTCTTGAAGGAAGGAGGGGAAGTCCTAAAGTTTTTTTGCATTAAGTGATTGGCCAATTTTGACTATGCAAAGGTTATTTAGAGTGCCCAAGTTGATATTCATGGTGGATTCATTTAACATGGGCAAAATTTTAGGAGGAAAGGATTTGTGGATGGAAGAATCTGGGGCACCAAGGTAGGTGAGAATAGAATCATCATCCTAGCATTGAATAGTGTTAATTGTAAGATAGTCATATCCTATCATCTCAGGATGGGTCAAATGGATGGTTACAATTACCCATTCTTTTCAATAAGTTAGGGGTCCAAGCCTAATAATGTTGATGAAAAAAATTTAGGTGGGATGATGTCATCATCCTCACATGTAGTTGAAGGAGAGGTCGATGAGGAAGGGGTGTTTTCCTCAATAATGGTGATGATAGGTGGTTTGGTTTGATTTTTAGTGGGTAGAATGAAACTGAGGCCATGTTTATCATGAGGTTTTATAGTCTCAATGGAAATCAAATCATGTGGGCCATGTTCATATGATCCTAGACCAAAGCCTTTCTAAGCACACATGTGGAGGTATGTATTGATGAAGCTTAGTTTATCTAGGTAGTAGAAACTAATAATAAATGGTCAGGGTGAGAGAGAGGTGGTGTAAGTGCTGAGGGGTTTGTCAAGTCCCCATAGGAAAAATGGGTTTTTTAGTGGGGAGGTCTAAAGGGAATAATGGTTTTGACATTAGGGTCATACCCAAGTTGGTGGTCAAGTTTACCATACTTTTGGGGAATAGGGAAATCATCAAATGCAAGGAGGTGATATTCCCCTAATGAAAGATGTTGGAATGTGATTTCTAAGTGGAATGAGGTGGGGATTTGATTAGAAGGGATAAATGAACTAGTTAATGCCTCATTGGTAGAAAGAAGTAGGACTTCCTCTTTCATGGTGGGGGTCTTATCTTTGGTTAAGAAGGGTATGCCAGATGGGGGTAGGAGGATGCCATTAGGTTGATAGGTCATGTTTCATGTCAAGAAGGGACTTGAGTCAGCTTGGATGGTGATGACCTATCCTTTGTGATCAAATTTAATGTAATGATGATGGTAGAGGGGACACAACCCATAGAGTAGATCTAAGGTCATCCTAGCAAAACATTGTATTAAAATTTTCCTTCCACTACATAAAAGAGTTCAAGGAGTGTGCAGGGTCCTAAATGGATATGAAGGATAATAGTTCCTAGGGTATTAGCCATAGTGTCATTGAAAGATCGAAGGAAAATTGAGGTTTTGAACATGACATTGTCGAGTAAGTTAAGTTGGCTATAAGCA
Organism: Torreya grandis; assembly: GCA_037957365.1. NCBI lineage: Eukaryota > Viridiplantae > Streptophyta > Pinopsida > Cupressales > Taxaceae > Torreya > Torreya grandis. The sequence goes on from JARHVA010002650.1 coordinate 1,444,016, forward strand.
TAGGAGGAGATGATATTAATACTAGCTACCCCATTAATCATGACCCATTTGATGTGGGTTTGGTTGACGTAAGTAGTAATAAAGAGAGGGGGATCAGGGCCATTAGGATGGATAGAATGTATTTTTGAATCCTTGAAGGTGACAAGGTTAGAGATTTAGAGAGTATTGAAAAAGGCTACTAGAGGTTGAGGGTATTTAGGTTGGACCTCTATCGATTGTCATGCCTTGATCATTTCTTGGTGATGATGAGGTGAATTGGTAATCAAATCATATAACCTCATCTTTGCTAGTATCTGGTGAAGTTGTTTGAGCACCACTCTCCTAATGGATTTAGAGGGGTTGGAATGGGAGGTACCCAAGATAGATACTTTGGCTTTGGATGAAGGTGAAGATATTTAGGTAGGGTTTGGTGGGGAGGTAAAATATGGACATGTCCATGGAATAGACACTTTGGCATTCCCCTTATCCTTCTTTTATGCTCTCATGACCATATATATGGTATGGATAGAGGGATGAGTTGGGGTAGGAGATTTGTTTAGCTCCTAATCACTCTAAGGTGAGAGTGGGGGAGTAGGTAGGTTCTAGCTAGTGTTTATTGGTTGTTGATTGGTAACAAGCCCATGGGAAGTTCATCTAGTAATAGATCATCCTCATCATAGAGCTAATGGATAATGGTTTGGAGAGCTTTATAGTTCTTCATGTCATGGCTTGGTGTCTTACGATATGAATACACTTGGTGGTTATTATACTAGATGGGTTTTGAATCAAGAGGGTTAAATGACCTGATAGGGGTAAGGTAAAGCAAGAATCTTGAAATAACCTTTGGAAAATAGTAGAGTAGGAATCAGTTAAAGGAGGAGAGGGTTTAGAGGTGTTGGTATTGGTTGGTAAGGTAGAAGTCCTTTTGGGAGTAAGTTTGGTGATGGAAGGTTTGGGTAAGGTATTTTTCTTAGCTGATGGTTTGGGTTTTGGTGAAGTAGAGGATAATAGGTTAGAGGTAAGAGGTTCTAAGATAAGTAGTTTTGTATTTGATGGTAATGTGAAGATAGGTGTGTCAGAAATCAAGTGTATTAGTGTAACCAACAATAGTAGTTGGGTGTTGGTTGGGACAACCAACTTCCTAATAAAAGTGGAAAGATGAGGCCCAAAGATAGAGGACAAGGTTGATGGAGGTAGGAGTTTGGTCCTCTGACCTTTTTCTAACTTTACTCCCTTGGTCAGTTTTGTTTTGTGGTTAGTTTCTGGGTTTGGTGAGGTAAGCTCCACTTTCATATATGGGTGATTAAGACTCTACATAGGGAAGGTGGTAAGTTTCTTGGTTGGTTTGGTCAATTTGGTTGGAGAGGATGACTTGGTGTCTTGGTGGTTGGTCACTTTGGATGGTTGAGGAATAGTTGGGTTGGTAGATGCTTTCATTAGTTTGGTTGGTAAGATAAGAGTGTGGATAATGGAAGGGGTGGTTTGGTCTACCAATAATTTGGTTGGAGGTTCTTGTTTGATAATGTAAAGGAACCATTATCGATACCAAAAGGTATCTCAATCCATATCAGGGTTGGAGACAAATTCTAATTTCTGCACTAACCTAAAGAATGGTTTATATACTAGTTTTGTCCCTTGGATAGTGGATTTGAGAGATAAGCCCATAGGTTGAGATAGAGGGATGGTAACCTCATCCTTTTCATTAATTAAAGGATTCAAGGTTTGAATGGGTGATTCTTTTATGGGAGGCATAAACATGGGGGATTCCTCTTTGGGAATGATCTCCAAAGGGGTAGTAAATTACTTGGTGGTTGAGGAAGAAGGTAAAATGGGTGCTTATTCTAGTATGTCAGTAGAAGGAGGGGTTGATGGTTCCACTAACTAAATAATTTAATAAGGAGAAAGGGTTTCTTCCTTGGCTTGGGTCTCCAAAAGAGGGGAAGGTAACTCCACTAACTCAATAAGGGAAGAGGGTGAGGAATAGATAGGTTAGGTAGTAGGTTCTTTAACAACAAGCATGACAAGAAATGTGTTAACATTATGGGCATCATGAGAACACTCAATTTTATTGCTCTCATTTTTGGTAGGTGCATGATTGGGGAAATGCTGCCTAAAGATGTCAAGGGCTTAGTTTTTAGGTGTATTGGGGTTATCCAACATAAGCTCCCCCTTGTCAATGAAAGATTGGATAATGCTCTTGAAGGTATTACACCTACTAACATCATGCCCTACTACTCGATGGAAGACACATAGATAATTCTCATTATACCAATTAGGTGCAGGAAGAGAAAAATTGAATTGTTAAGGTGGTTTGATAGGAGGAAGCTGTATGATGTTGGCCTTTAATAACTTCTCCAAGATTGAAGTATATGATTCTCCAAGTGGAGTAAACTACTTTTGGGTGTTCTGGTTTTGGTTTCTCATGTTTTGATTGAGGATATAGAGGAATTTGGTTGGTTGATAGATGGTAGAGAAGTATATTTAAGGATAACCGTATTAATAGTTCCCTTGATTTGGTCTTGGTGTTAATTTGGTTATTTAGTTTAGAGGAAGAGGCCTCATTGGTTTATTAGGTAGAGTCATTATTTTTCAATTTTAGTTTTCCTTCATCGATGGATCTATTTTCCAGATTACATGCCATGGTAAAAGCCTCATCAAAGGTTTTGAATCTTTGAACATGTAATGTAGAAGAGATGTGTTTGGCACATGCTTGAGCAAAAAGTTGTATGTCATTTCAAGTTGGGGTAAAGAGAAGGAATGTTGATTAATTAGGCTCCTCCAAAAAGCTATAAAATCAAAAATAGATTCATCATCAAATTTCCAGATGGAGTAGAGGTCTTTGATGGAAACCTTCTTAAAGATATTTATAGAAAAGTGATCCAAGAAATTTTGATCCAGTTGGGTGAAGGAGAAGAGGGAATGTTTGGTTAAGGCATTATATCAATCCAATATTGGTCCTAAAAAAGACATAAGAAAAGTGTGGAGAAGGAGGGCATCATCATAGTAAATCAAATAACATGAGTGCCTAAATGCCCTATGGTGTTGTTGGGGATCTTCCTTACTCTAAAACTTGGAGAACTTGGGAAGTTCTCATTAGGGAGGATAGGGATAGATGGATAAATGGGTTCATTATAGATTTGATCATATGATAAGACATTGTGAGCTCCATAAATGGATGACTCTAATGTAGTCATCTTATCCATGAGCACATTCATGAGGTCTACTTGGGGTTGTGAACCTAGAGGTTTGTAAGGTGCATACTATTGTGGTAGTTGGATGACATACTGATAATTGGTAGGAGGTTGAGGAGCCATCACATATTGGTATGCAAAGCTTGGTGGTTGGGTAGTAGGTAGAGTTACATGCCCTTGTGGGTTAGGGATATAACCTAGGTTTGGTGCAATGGGTACCTTTTGGGTAGGAGTGATGATTAGGTTGGTGATTAAAGGTAGCATAGTGACCTTTTTACTAACTAGAGGTAAGGTAGAAGGTATGGTCACCATAAGATTTTAAAGTGGGGTAGTGGTTAGTAGATTATAGGTAGTCAGTGGAAGGTTGACAATGTTAGTGGTGACACTCCCATGGTGAGGGGAGTATAGGTGGCTAGTGATTGATTTGATCCTAAGGTAGAGGAGTTATGAGTGGGGGTGGAAGGTATAAGGGTATTTGTAGGTTGGGTAGGTTGGTTTTCCATAGTAGTATCAAAGGGATTATTGTTAGATGAAGAGGCTTGAGTAATCAATGGTTATGTAGTGACCATGGTAATAGAAGTGTTTCCCATAAGGTGAGAAGGTATGCCATAAGGTTGGTCCAAAAATAGAACCAAAGTAGGGGTGTGATGAGGCATGGTGTTAAGGTAATGCTAAAGGGTCACTGGGTTGTTATCCAAGAAAGTAGCAAAGTTTACATCTCCTTGGGAAACTTCTCAAGGGAAAGGAGGACTTCTTGAAGGGTGAGGAGAATCTACTAGTTTAAAGACATAGTCTATGAATGAGGAGGTAGAATAGGTCGATCAGTTTGGTGATGGGTTTTGTTCTGCTAGGTTTTTTAATTGTTAGTGAGTTAGAATCATCCAAGGTAAGGGAGAGAGAATGCATAAAAAATCTCACCACTCAAACAAAGAGAATACAAGGAATGATCAAGAAAAGTAATCACACTCTAAAAAGTATCTTAAGTCTTAAAGGTTCCTTTTAGTCTCTCTTTTGGATTATGCCTTAAGCTTTCAAGAGTTTGTGTGAAAAAAGTTTGGCTTATAGAACATGTACTAGAGAGGAAATCTATGGATGGTTTTAGGTTGTTTAGGTGCTCAAAACGAATCTATATTAGGAATAAATACATGGCTTGGTATTGGGGCTTCCCCTCACTTCACACACTTCAGTGATAAGGGTGTCAGGTGCTTAGCCAATATATACTAATTTCCATAGTTTATACTTAACCAAAGATCTGAGTTGGTTCACCCCTTGTTAATGACCTCTAAGTAGGATCATTAAGAAAGGGTAAGGTGACCACTAGGTGATGAAATCCTAGTCAAGCCTTATTTCAAGTTTTTTTGATGTTTAATTGATGGGGGTGGTTTGGTTTAGTGTGTGAAATAAAGGTGATGCTATGATATAATTACTTTAATTTAAGTTAAATTATGTGAGCTAAACTTGAAAGCAATTGATTTATGCACTTAGTTTTAAGCCTAAAAGAAACTTTTGATTTCATTTATGAGCAAAAAATAGAGATAAAATTATATAGATGCAAATAAAAGAAACCCAAGTAAAGACACAAGGGTCCCATCAAGTGTGCCATAATGTTTTAATGAATTTCAACTTATATTTAAAGAAGGGAAGAAGAATAAACTAAATATAGGTATGGTTTAAAAACCTATTTTATTGTACACACATTGATCATAATATTGTGAAGTGCTCCTCTTTGGATTGGGAGGATGACCTGCATATAAGATAACACTAAAGCAAATGGTTGGTTAGGTAGATAGCTGAGTTGATTACCTAGAGCTAGCTAGATCCTAGAAGCAAGAGATTCTTTAGGGAATATCAATCCACATGTTTTAAAAAATTAAGTGTATAAATAGAATGATAAAGTACTTGAATCAATAATCAAAAGTTATTGAAATTTAACACAAGAAATGCTTGCTAAAGAAATAGACTAGAAATGACTAATATAATAATAAGCAAGTCAATACTAGTGCTAAATGGCTTGGGTCTATTTCAAAAAATTGGATAGGGGTTTGTGAACAAGCAGGGATATATAAAATTAGATTTGGTTGGGGTTAAGAGGGTGAAAATAACTTGTTATTTTTTCCATAGTTACCATCGATAGTTAAGGTGACTGTCAGTGGTTGAGACAACCATCAACAATTACTATATATAGGTCTAGATTGGTAAATAGCTGGTTGATGGGATCAAAAATTTGGATTCTAAGAGATGGGTTGGTGTTGGAATGATTGAAAAATACAAATAAAGTAAATGAATATCAAAAAATAAATACTTAGCTTATAGAAGGCTAATTGGGTGGGTGTTTGAGGTGGTTAGAGTGTTGGTAGATTCTGGCATGATTTTGATAGAGTAATGATACTTGATGCTTTGGTAGAGTGGTGGTGGTAAGTCAACTCTCTGACATGATGATTGTATTGTTAGATCATTGATGATGATTGACCTACAAAAAATATTCTTTAGATGCACAAGATCTTGATAACAATTGTAGATGGATTTCACCTCTTTGCCCCTCTCTTCTTATAGGCAAAGAAGGAGATGTGAAACAAGATGTTAATTGGGTCTTCTAATTTTATCTTGCACATGCAATTGCTTTCACGTAGATGAGGACATGTTAAATTTAAAAAAAATAAACAAAAAGTTGACTTTCATGTTACTGGTTAAGAAGGTGCACCCTGACCATCGATGGTCATCTTGACCATCGATGGTTGAGGATGAAGGATGAAGATGAGTAAAAGGGTAGGTTAAGTTATTAGTCAAATTTACTTGGGTTAGTCTCTACTAAGGGTCAAAGGTTTAGATTGGTCCCAAGGGGGTCCAGGGGAATTTTAACATTTGAAATCATGGTGTGCAAATTTTTGTTGTCTACATTAGGGTTTATAATGTATTTTTTATGATGCATTTTCAATAATAATCACAACATGAGAGGATGTTAAAATTAAATTTGAATTTCTCTCATGAAAACAATCAAATATACCTAATATAAAGGTTTATTATTATAAATTTAGATACTTGATTCAATGGACCCATTTACTGAAGAAAAAATCCTATAAAACCATGATGAAAACCCCCAACATTTTGACTTCATAGAAGAAGAATTTTAATTATATGAACAATATAATTCAAAGTAGAAACAATTGAAAATTATCATCAATAGTTTTTGTGACTATTTAAGTCATATCACATGAAATTCACTTGACAATACATTGGAGATTTTTTACAACAAATTATTTCAATAGCTTGGCACATGCTAAGATGCAATTTTATCCCCCTAATGAATCATAAAACACCCCTGGTTCTACATCTATGGTGATGAGAATTTATTTTGAGTCAATGAGCAATAAGAAAACTATTTGTTATGCTAGGGGATATTATAGGTACAATTTATTTTGTATGCTAACATGGTCCATTTTTGATGTCATTATGACATAATTTGGATACACATACATAATATCTAACATATATATGTGAAACATATGCTATTATAATTTGTGTATACAGATTTAATTCTTATATGTCATTATTATTGTTATTTTTTGTTGTTACATACATGCTTTCTTGAAATTATTCATAAATGAAGAAGTTTTCAAGCATGGTTGTGTCAATGAATGGATAGTTCTAATGTTTAAATTTCATGAAATTGATTTACTAATGTTATAATAAACATAATGGAGTTCTTTTGTTGTGCACATATATGCTATGATTTTTAATCTATATGATGGTTTGTTACTATTATATTAATTTTTGATGCTTATTTCATCTATATGTGATGTAAATTTTTATGTGTATTCTAAATCAAAGGGTTACAAGTAAACCATCACTCAATTTGGGTAAGTGGCCAAAAAGGTTTGATATGTTGACACATGGTAGAATTTATGTGTTGGCTAAGGTCTTAATCCATGTAGTAAAAAGTTTTATAACACCAAAATATATGATATAATTTTGCATTTATTACCATAGACTTAAATAACTTTGTTATAAAATTTTATCAATGTGCACTTTTGATAAATTCCTAAAAAAAGTTTGGTTTAAAATTATTACTATTAACATTATCCAAAACCCCAAGTTTCATAATTACAATATCATATATACACAACTCATAGTTATCCCCATATTCAAAATTCCAAAATATCTATAATATAAGATGATACATACACAAGATGAGACATACAAGTAATTTATACCAAAAAAATCTACAAATTTCATTGAATTTTCCCTAATACTTACTCAAATGAAACAAATATGAAGTTAAAAAAATAATCAATTGGGAATTCATGAATATTAATGTAACCCATTCCCATTTTGTTAGAAAATGTAGGCCATCATAATAATTATAAGTTGTTTTTCCATTAAAATGAAACTCAAAATAATAACATAAATTTATAAATAAAACCACCCATCATCATATAATGACACCAAATAAGTATCCATAATAAAGCTTAGAATTCACATACCTTGCAATTTTATACTCAATCCAATTAAAACCATGATTTGGATAGCATAACAAAAATAAAAACATTATAAATTTTATTATAAGGACAAAGTTTGAGGAAAATTCAAAAAATATTCCATTTTACAACATTGCATTAAAAATGGGTAGTTTTCATTAAATAACGTCAAAAATATAATCACCACATTCCCATGAAAAAATGCAAGGAAAATTCCTATGGTCAAAGAATTATAGAGAATAAAGTGAGGATTTCATTAACGTACATTAATATTGTGTTCATTTGGTTCTCTCTTTACCTCTCACTCTCAAATAAACTAAAAATTATGTTAGCATGCTCTCCTATATTTGGAACTCTCTCCTAAATGAACTTGATTATCTCTCTATCTAACTTGCATATGTGTTACAAGAGAATTGTGAGGTACAGATGAACTGTTAGCTCTTACAATTACATAGTAAATTACTCTAAACACCCTATAAATAATTTTGTACCACTCAAGATGAGGGAAACATGATGACATGTTTTATTTTATAGCCAAATCATGGTTTAGGGACAAAAAAAAGGTCAAGAGGACATGTATCTCTTGACTCACTAGCCCAATTGATGAACCATATTTATGGACACATTTGGATGGTCATATAAATGTATGAATGGACTTTGTCCATAATTCATTTGAATAAAGATTTAAAATTTGTAGGTGGTCAAATGCATCCCTTAAGAGAATATTCTCACCCTTAAGTGTAAAAATGGAATAAATATGTTTGAGTGTTGTAAGAGAACTATGAGGGGTAGATATAAACTGTTAGATTTTATAGTTGTAAGGGAAAGTCATATGATCACCCCATTGAGGATTATATTCCACTTGAGATGAGGAAATAAAAGATACACATTTTCACTCACATCCAAATCTTTCTTTAAAGATCAAAATTTGGTCAATAGGTCACATATCTCTTAAATCAATAGACTAATAAATGATTTGTGTTTACAAATGCATTCAAATTAGCATATAAATATAGGAATGGCCTTTGTATATACTCTATTTGACCTTAAAGTTGTAATTTAAATTTGTCTAGAAGATATTTTAAGAGAACCTTCTTTTACCTAAGGGGAAAAATAGATTGAAAATTTTCCAAGTGTTACAAGAGAACCTTGAGGGGCAAAGATGAACTGTCATCTCCTAAATTTACATAGGTGAGTCCTATAAGGACATCATCAAGGATTATATTCCACTTAGGAAAAATAAGAAACATCAGAATGATTTCTCTCACAACTAAATATCTCTTTAGGGAAAAAAATTTTGGTCATTAGGTCATGCATGTCTTTATTTTCTAGACTAATCGATAAACCATATTCATGGATGTGTTTAGATGGGAATATAAATTATGGAATCACCTTTGTCTACACTTAGTTAGACCATGGAGTTAAAATTTGTTGGTAGATAGATGCATCTCTTGAGAGAATATTCTCATCCTTTAGTGGAAAAATAAAATGAACTTTAATCGGGTGTTGTAGGATAAATGTATGGGTAGAGACAAACTACCAACTCCTACTATTAGATAAGTAGGTCCTCTAAGCACACCTTGGAGGATTATATGCCACTTAGGATGAGGAATAAATGATGAAAAATTTTATCTTGTATAAAAATATATATTTAGGGACCAAACATTGGTTAGTATGTCACATATATCTTGACTCATTTTCCTAATCGATGAAAAATATTTATAAACATTCCTAGATGGGTATATAAACATTGAATGGATTTTATTTGTTCTTTGTTAGGCCCTAGAGTCAAAATTTATAGGCATCCAGATGCATCCCTTAAGAAAATATTCTCATCCCTAAGTGGAAAAATAGATCAAAATTTGCTTGGGATTTTTAGGAGAACTATGAGGGGTAGATACAAATTGTTAGATCCCATAGTTACACATGAAAGTCCTCTAAGCATGTCCCAAAGGATATTTTTCCACTTAGGATGAGTTAAAAATGGTGACACATTTTATCTCATAGCCAAATAATTCTTTAGGGACCAAAATTTGGTCAATATGTTAAAGAGGTTAATCAGAGTCTATACAAGATTAAAACAATAACATATTGGAATAAAGAATCCAATACATAGATAATAGTGATATTTTAAAACACACTATATATTATATTTGACCGCATAAGCAAACTATAGAATGGATATTATATATCCAAGGAATAAAAAAACTTAATAAATAATAGGAAGGCCAAATAACAAATCACCCGTTAATGGACTCACAGGTATAACAAACTAATTACTTACTTAGGTAATACAACAACTAGGATTATTTACCATATGGTAAATAATCAACCAAATATATTATTTACCTCTTGATAAATATTGAAACTTACATAATGTAAAATTTAATCCCTAACATTCCCCTGATAGTTTTTACATGGTGAAAAAAAATTCACACTCTCACATCCAGTATGCTCACCCCTTGTAGCATGCCCTTTTTGGCTCATGACCTTGATACAAAGAAAGGATAACTCCTCCCATGGTTTTACATGTTTACCACAAACCTTGACATGAATAGAATGGATAGAATTGTATGCCACTACATACCCATATGTTTTCATACTATTGACATAATCTTGTTACACATGACCACTATTATGTGAAGTAATGCATCCCACATTTACTTTACATGAAAAAATGAACATGTCAGTAGGGGTCATATCCATAAAGAAGTAAGGTAGTCATGGGATATCTATAGTAGCTAATCTCTTAAGTATTTCCAAAACACTATTCACCTCTTATGGTTTTCTTGATCTCTACCACAAACCCTTTCAAGATCCATGAACTGACTTACATTGGTGATTTATGTCCTTGTTTTCACATACGAAAATTATGTTTTTAATTTTCACACAAATTACATATCTTGAACAGGTATATTATTTTTTTCTTATTTTACAAACACACAACATAAATGAGAAAACACACCATACTAAATGTCACTAAAACATTGGTGTGGCCTCGTCATTAGTGATTGATGAGAGGTAATTGAAATAACTCTAACCTCCTATGCATCCATCCTCTATTAGGTAATGGCTCACTTAAATAGTATGTCAATGTAGTTGAGGTACATGATTTTGAAGAGAATAGAGTCTCCCTCACAATATTTGATTTAGGACGTTGGGGTCACTCGAAAATGCATCAATAAGGAAAACTATTTTTATTTTTACATTTTTAATTTATTTTTAAGACCTTTTGATACCAATGAATCACTAAAAAGACTCTAAATATTTGACCCTTTTATAAATAATACTTTTGCAATTTTTGATAATGAACATTCACTAAAAAGACATGATGACACTATTTTATTTAAACACATACATAATGACATATTGGAATTGAATCAAATATATTGAAATTTTAAATTTTGAAAACACTCAACATGATTTAAAATGACACCTTTAAAATATGACACTCACTATAGAAATAAACTAATAACCATTGACCAAATGACTCTTTTGACTATAAACATAAAACTTAAACTTAATATTGACATGAAATACAAAGACTTGTTTTTATGACATATGAATTAAAAATAAATACTGACATACCCATAATAAGGAAACACAAAGATTACATGGTGACCAATTTGTATTGATTTGATATAGGTATGACTTTGTTGAACTAGTTCTACCATGTTGGATTGAGTTGTCACTATGCTAGATGGGCTAGATCATAAATTTGAATGCACCCTTTTCTTCTCAAAGCCTAGATAATGAATCAAGCATAGATATAGGATGCAAGGAAATAATGATTTACCGTGATATAAAACTTGAGGTTTGATATGGTCTATGCTTCAAACTATAGGTTACATGTAGTCATTGGAAGCAGGTGTGATAGCATGAGGTGGAACGTAGGCTTGATATGATTTGCTAAGGAAAAAATTCAAAACACCACAGTAGACTTCAAAATCTAAATGATTAGATAGTATATGTCAACCATTGTGCATAGAACAGGAAACATACTAATCCAAGGTTATAGGTTAATAGAGATACATTGATCGATTTGCAATAGAGAATAATAGAGTTCTTTGAAAGACTAAAAAATTACATGATAATATAAAAATGCAAATACTAGATCAGGCCTTATATTGAATGACATGAATGAGATTAGTTTTATGGCACAAAGATCTTACATCTCATTAACAAAGGATTAGACCTATGTGGAGTTATAACTAGCTAACTGGGACATATACCAAAAATGGTCATCATTGTTGATACATAGCTACTCCATCAATTTTAAACAAACTATATTGAACCATAACATACTTTGATAATATATGGCTCTGATACCAGATAAAGAGGTTAATCATAGTTTGTGCAAGATTAAAGCAATAACATATTGGAATAAAGAAGCTAATACATAAATAACAATGATATTTTAAACATACTGTATATTATATTCAACCACATAAGAAAACTATACAATGGCTATTATATATCCAAGGAATAAAAAAATTCCTAAAGAATAGGTAGGATAAATAAAAAATCACCCATTAATGGACTCACGAGTATAACAAACTAACTACTTACTTAGGCAATATAACAACTATGATTATTTACCATATGGTAAATAATCAACCAAATATACTATTCACCTCTCGGTAAATAATGAAACTTACACAATGTAAAAGCTAATCCCTAACATAAGTATTTTATCTCTTGAATCAATTTCCCAATAGATGAGCCATCTTCACAAAAGAATCTATATGTGCATATAAATTCTAGAATGACCTCAATCTATGATTTATAGAACCTTAGAGTAAAAATTTACATGTATCTACATAGATACCTTAAAATAATATTCTCATTTTTAAGTGAAAAAATAGAATGAAATTTGCTTAGGCATTACAAGAAAACTATGAGGGGTATAGATGAACAATCATATCCTACAATTATGTGGGTGAGTCCTCTAAGCACACCATAGAGAATTGTATGTTACTTATGATGATGAATAAATGGGGGCATGCATTTTTTGGTATTCGAGTCTTTCTTTAGAGATTGAAATTTGGTCAATAGGTCATGTATCTCTTGACTTGCTCACCTAATAGATGAAACATCTTCATGGACATGTCCCAATGGATGTATAAACACTAGAATGGCCTTTTACATTCTCTATTGGGCCTTAGACTCAAAATTTGCATGTGGAAAGGTGAAACCATTAAGATAATATTATTTTCCTCAAGTGAAAAAATAAAACAAAATTTTCCCAAGTGTTTCAAGAGAACCATGAGGGGTAGAAACAAACTGTCAACTACTACAGTTGCATAGGAAAGTTTTAAGAACACTCATTAGAGGATTTTATTCTACTCATAATAAGGGAGACATGATAATTTATCTCCAAGAATATGAATATAACCACTAGTATTTGGTAGGGTACTAAAGCAAACCACTAAGAGACTAGAAGGTTCAGAGGTTCTATGGGCTATAGGAGATCTATAGTGGCTATCTAGTTTTTTGTCTTGCACCAAACTATATACATACTTGTAAACCAAGTTAGGGATAACAATAATAGTTTCAAAAAGTATGAAAGTAACTCTAGTGGATCCAACCATAGTAAAGCAAGTAGCTAAGACTAGATTATTTATTGCATAAACAAAGTGAAAAAAAACAATACCAAATGGAGAGAGATAACAATTGAAATGTAAATCTAGAAGCTAACACACTTTGAGGCCAAATGAAATATGTTTTAAGAAATAAATATGTTTCCAAGAAAGTTTTCAAGATCATGACTATTCTATAGTTGAGCTATCTTTCCAAGTCAATATTACTATTTTCTAACCATGCAATGTTCCAACTTAGCAAAAGAGAGAAAATGTTTAAGAAAGTTTTCTAGTTTATCTTGAGCATGTATATCTCTACTATGCAATGAGTAATGTTTCAAAAGAGATCAAATATATGCAATAAATGAATATTTCAAACAATAAAAGTACTCTTTAACCATATACAAGTGCAATAAACTTTAGAAAGTATGCTAAACAATCCACAAAACAACTATTTTAGCTAAAAAAATCAAACCCTAGCATATACACTACATAAAACAATGGATTTTCACTTTGAATATAAAATTTACCTTAGATCAAAATAAAAAAAGACGTGCATATATTCTACCAACAAATAATCCAAGATAGGAATCAATGTAAGAAGAAGACCAAACTATGTGCAAACCGAAGTCCAAACCAAAAGCCAAGAACAAGGGAGGAGGTGAAGTGAGAACTTGTAATGGTGTAAGAGCTCCAACAAAGTGAAAAAATTAGGTGAAATTCCAACTATATAATCTATAATTGAGCCACAAGGAAGCAAGAATAACTGAGATAGTAATGGAGTCTCCAAGCAAATATGTAGTAGCATTTAGGATCCTCTATCACCAATCAAGCTCAAGAGTGCCAAGAATGGATTAAGAGAGATTCAAGAAGCCATGAGAGTCAAGAGAGGGAAGAATAATTGAGAGAGAGTGTGGAGAGAGAAGAGAAGAGAAGAGGCTCAAATTAATGAGAATGAGGCATATATCCCAACCCCAATCTGCCAAAAAACCTAAAACTAGTCATTTTTAACTATTTGGGTCCCAACATACACTTTTGTATGCATTCTACCTTGGTTAAAACCTAGGCCATGACTTTTTTTCAAGAAAAATGTATCTTAAGCTATGGGTTTCCTTCACACAAGCCATGACCTGGGTCAAACATAGGCTTAAGCTGGTCAACAAGCTCCCAAAACCCTTGAGGGGTCCTTAGAGAGCCTATCTTGCATGTGAAAGGTATAAGATGGACTAAGGATGTATGGAGGGTAAGAATATGATGTAGGAGGGGTCCAAGTAGGTGGAGAATGTCTCAAAGTGGGATGACTAGGGTTGATAGTATACACATGCATTAATGTTTACTCATAGGGAGGAGTAGGGTCACATGAAGTATGATTACATATGCCCTTGAGGTATAAAAAAATGATGTTTGAATGAACAAGGAGTGTTGTGTAGTACTTAGAAGCCACACCAAAGTAAAGGAAAGAAATAAATAAAAAGATAAAAGGAAACATTAACTGCACTTACTAGATAAGGATGGTGATAAAAAGATTCAATGGCATGATCCATGTGTGAGATTGCAAATGCTATGTAATCCAAAATACAACACCATCTCCATCTCTAACTCTAGCTCTAGCTCTTATAAATAAGGGACATAAGTGACATCAAATCAAATCATACTATCTAGAATGGCATTCACTTGGGTGTTAGCCCTAGTGTTCTTCTTACAAGGGGTATGGGTGAACTAGATGTCCCCAAAGAAAGAGAACAAATCATGCACTTACTTGAAAATGGAGAGAAACTTAAAGCTAAGGATGGCCCAGACACTAGTGAGTTGAGCATGACTAAGAGTGAGTCAAATAATAATTATACATATCACATGCCTAATCATAGGCATTGGTTAAGGTGCCAATGATTGTGTGATACTTGACAACATTATTCATATCATCGGTAGGGAATAAATCAGACACAATAATCTTATATCCCCATGGATCATTGATAACCCAATCCATAGCTATTGGTCCTAGGTTTCCCCAACTACCACCATCTATGTGAAACACTATCAAGAGGTACACCATAATGGGGGTCAATAATGAAAGACTAACAACCATCAAAAGGTGATCTCAAAGTGAAACAATATAAGTGAGTTACATGAGTGAAATAAATAATGAAAACAATCCATAATCATAATGGTTTACCAACACTGACCATGGCAAGAGGTAACAAGGAAAAGTGGGGGGAAGTTTAGAGAAGACAAATACTAGTCAACAAGACTAAAGCAAGTCCCAAATCACCATAGCTAACTGATAACCTTACCTACAACCATGAAAAATAAGAGAGAGAGGGAGTTATAATGGATCAACTATAGAAAAGTAGAAAAATGACTAACTAAAATAATTACATCAAGTAACTTCTATTCTTAGGTGCCCACAAGATGGGACACATGCCCGAGAGGTCAATGAGGACCCAAAAGGGGTCCTGAGAACCAAAATGGGGCCATAATAGGCCCAAGGAAGCCTCATATTAAAAAATAAAGGTTTCCAATGTGCTTAAAACATGTCAAAACATCTAAGATGGAGGCTTCATAATATAAAACATAAAAATGGTTAAAATAACCAAAAAAGACCCACAAAAAGCAAGAAAAAGGGGCTAAAAAGAGGGAAAAAGAGAGAAAAGAAGTCATTTTCACTCTAAAAGATCCAAAGGAGAGCACATGAGTAACCAAATCCCAATAAGAGCACATGAGGACATGGGAGAATGTGAGAGATGCACAAGATGGTTTGGGTAAGCTCTATGAATGAATTTTTACAAATTTATTCATTTTTTAAGGGTTTGGGAGGCCCTAAATGTATTTTGACTCATTTCATATGATTTGAAAAATAAATTAGATGAAATGAGGAATCAAAATGATGGGATCAATAAGCTAAAGAGAATGAGACCCATGGGAGCTCAAACTGTGGCTTATGAGGCAAAAAAGGAGCCTTGAGGCTCCTTAGGGTATCCCAACATAGGCCATAGTCTAGTTGAGCCAGGCCATGGCCTAGGCATGCTTAGACCATGGCTTGGCCTTCCTATGCCATTATTTTTACCAAAAACTATGGCCTAGGGTAGGGAAGCCCTAAAATAGGCCCCAAGGAGCTTAGAGGAGCCCAAGAGGCCTTGAAAGGGGCTAGAATAGGAAGGGAGAAACAAAAATAAGATAAATAGATGAAAACATTCATTTTAAATTATTCTTTCTATTTTTTAGCTAGTAGACTAATTTATTTTCCTATTAACTTGCTTGTGTAGAGACACAGAGGAGTTAGCATGCCAGAGGAGGGAAGACCTTCATAGATGAGAGAACATCCAACACATCAAAATGGGCCATGTGAGGTGACCAAGTGAGAGAGAGTTCTAGCGTGGTTGGCCAAGGAGGTAAATGATCTACCTATAGTAGACTAGGATCACTTGTAGAATGTAATACTTTGGAGGCTAGTACACATTATTTCATTTCATTGCTTTAGAGACCTAGTGAATGTATTGGTGACCACATGGGTGCCAGAGAGGAAAGACAACACATTAATCTTTAGGCATTAATTAATTAATTCATTTTTTATCATCAGCCTTCATTTAAGGAAGTGACACCACCTTTAGAAGAGACACATCCTTTGGTGAGAGGTTATGAAGATATTTATATCCAGCCATTGATGGAAGAGGGGAATCATTCAATCATTCATGTATAAATATTATCTCTGGTATAAGCTTGAAGCTTTATACTTACCATTAAGGATGAAAACCCTTGTGGCTGATTGTAATATTCAAAATATGGAAACTTTGTAATCATTTAATATTCAATTCAATATATTATTATTTAATATATATATATATATATATATATTTGACATAACATGGAATTTCAAAGAAAAACATTTTTTTTAATATAATATCCAGGTTCGGGATATTATAGTGGTATTAGAGCTCTCATCTTGCTATTCTATGGAACATAATTCATATGCAAAATAACAATATTTTATATTACAAAAGAAGAAATAAAGCCAAGAAAGTAAATAAACCAACAAAGGAAATGGAAAACAATATGGAAGAAAGAAATGGAAACGATGAACAGATCGATAGACTTATCCAAGGCCAGGAACAACTGGCTAACACCATAAATCAGTTAGCTCTCGTAATGCAATCTATGATGAATCATAGATATCAAAATGATGGAATTATGATCATGTACCATTAAATATTTCGTCCCACTTAAGTGTATACCATCGATCATGATCCAAGGACTTATGTGGGATTGGTTTGATGGGTTAAAGGTTTTAGATTTGTCAGATATTTTTTGTTACATCCGATCAATATTCATGATGAAGAAAGAGTCATTGATCCTACAATGATCATGAGGCTTAAATTAGGGATTACATTGACATAAGAACTTAATCTAAAGATTTAGATTAATGTCTCATTCATGCTGATAAATACAAATAGGGCCTTAGGACTAAGGCTTTAAGCTAGGTATGTAAAAAAAAGACCACATGATATGATGAGGCCAGGGTAGGAAAATAAAGGGTCTTACACAAATGAATATTTATATTTTATTAAAATAAAGGGGACAAAATGGGGAAAACATAAAAGGACCAAGCATTATTTTAAGCTAATGTTAGGTCATGTTAAAAAATGTGACCAATTCTTAACATAAAATTAGGCTTAAGTCTAAATCAGGTTTAAACCCACCAAATTTTCTCTCACCAAAATTGAGTTTGAACCAAGGGTCTAATCTAGGGATTGTTATAAAAGGGTTTCAGAACATGAGACACTATAAGGTAGAGCTAATGGGAAGAGAGATAGAACTACCACTGATTAAGGATATAATAGGATAAGGTGAAATAACCATGGAGTGTAGATCACATAGTTGTCATGAAGGGTACCCACTTTTAGGATAGTTATAATAGGGACTATGGTCAGAAGGCTCTATATTAGCTAGAGTATAGGATTATTACCACTCTCATGGATAGGAGTTATCTAAAACATAGAGGGAGGATAAAGATATGCTTAGGGCCAGTATATCCTAGGGGGATTATAATAGTATTTGGATCACATCCAATGCATAGGGTTAGGAAAATTGGCACAACCCAACTTACTCATGTCCTAAGCTTACAAGAGGCTCCCACTAACATGGCCAAGGACACCATATAGTAGTGAGGTGTACCCTAATCTAGATGAAGGCACAACATGGGCTACATGGCTTGTAGATAGGGTGGGCCCCATGTGAACCACCTTGGATCTAGATGTATTATGTAGCTACATTCATGGTTATTATAGGTCTATAACATGGCTAGATGATGATAATATAGATCCCTAGTTGGGACATAAAGAGATATAATGTCTATAGGGGCCATACTATCATCTAAGGGGATAGGCTCTAGTGGGGGCATGAGAGACAGGGACAACCTAGGCCAACTGGGGAAAGCCTAGTAGGCAACTAAGATAGAGTGAGGGGGTTGGTAGTGGAGAGAGGCCACCATAGTGAGGACCACCACCAATAGGAGGATTATGACCTACATGAGGGCTATAGAGGCCATCAACATTACCAAGTAAGATAAGTGTATTTGCTAGATATCACTTCATCTTGGTACTCATCCTTAGCAAGATTTGATATAAGACTAACACATATGATCTATGTGTGTGTGCAAGAGACCAACCTAGATTTTTTATGATACACACACACACACACACACACACACACACACACACACACACACACACACACACACACACACACACACACACACACACACACACATAGTGGTTTTATTATTATCAGTACATGTGTGTATATTATTTTTTGGGTGATATGTATGCTTTATCTAATATTCACTACTAGATACATGTGATTATATAGTAGGAACTACTAATAAATAACCCACATGCACACACATATATCAGTGTCACAAAGGTTAGTGGTGATAGAAGAGAAGAAAGGCTCATATTATCACCATAGGTGACTTTCTTGGATGGCCATGTAGGCCCTAGACATGAAATGTCTTGAGGCATAACCCATTGATTGGGTACCACAGGGGCTCACCTTCAAAGGTTAAGAGATGAAAAGCTTCATTCTCTAGAGAGGTAGTGATAACAAAATTACCAAACCACTTATGTGTGACTTTTCCCTTCTTATGGTGTTCCTTATAAAAAAATAAGGACCATATCACCTACCTTGAACTGATGAGGGTGCATCAACTTCTTAAATTGGTGGTGTTGATGGTACTAGTAAGCACTATTATGATTAAGAGTAGTTAGGCATCGATCATCTAATTACTCAAGATTAGTGAGGTGAGTAGTGTATTCTTCCTCATAAAAAATAAAACCAAATGTATTAACCCAAAATGAGGGGATTAAGACCTCTAAGGGAAGAACAAACTCAAAACCATACATGACAGAGTATGGGGTTACCCCCATGGCCATTTAGAGTCTAGTCTAATAGGCCCAAAGGGAAAGATAGAGCATGAGTTGCCAGTCCCTCTTGGACTATGAAATTGTATGGAGAAGCATCTTCTTCTAATTTTTATTTGAAGATTCTGCTTACCCTTTTCCCTAAGGATAATGGGTAGAGGAGAAGTAGAGGTTGAACCCAAATAATTTAGTGAGATCATGCATCATAGGGATTTAGAAGCTCAGGATATTATGAGCCATAATTATAGTAGGAACCCTAAACCTACAAATAAGCTTGTTTAGGACAAACTTGGTAATGGTCTTCCCACACATGATACTAAGAGGCATGGCCTCAACCCATTTCATAAAATAGTTAGTGGCAGTGGTGAACTAATGATGGCCATCAGAAGAGGTGGGTTTAAACTCACCAATTAAGTTAAGAGCCCAAACTGAGAAGGGTCAATGGGAAAAATAGAGTATAAGAGGTTAGTATGGGAATTGATGGCATCCTTAATGACTTGGCACATCTTACACTTCTTATCATATTAGACCACATCTTTAATAAGAGTTGGCTAGTAGTAACACATCTTAATAATACACTGAGTGGTGGCTTGCCCTCCTAGGTGGCCACTACAAATACTCCCATGAGACTCGTTAATCATGAGAGGGATATCCTTAGGGGTAAGGAACTACATCAACACACCATAAATACCCTTCTTAAACAAGACACCTCTAATGATGACATAGTAGAAGACAAACTTATGAATCTAATAGAATTCCTATGAATAAGTGACAATGGGATAAGATTGGTCTTCAAGGTAATAGATAATTTCCTACTACCAATCACACTTGAAGACCTCCACATGATCAATTGAGTAGACCATCTCATCAAGAAAGGCATCATCAACTAATTATACATTAAGGTTGGGTAGTGGGCATGCAACAAGTTGGTTAGCCATAACCAAGCCCTTGGTGGAATTTTGGTTAATGATGTGGAGGTAAAACTACTAAAGAAGCATGATCCACCTCAAAATCCTACCAAAAATATGTGTCTTGTTGAGAAAGTAGTGAAGTGGATCAGATTGGACAATCACTTTGCTAGTCTAGCCCAACATGTAATGTCACAACTTCTTCATAGTGAAGATGAGGGAGAGGAATTGATGCTCAACCAAAGAATAGTTGAGTTTAGGGACAACTAGTGTGTGAGAGATATAGTAAACACCTCTCTCCCTATCTTTGTTGTCCTTTTGTCACAACATGACACCAATAGAAAGATCAATAATAGAGGTATATAAGATAAACTCACATCCCTCAATGGGTGCCATTGAGATGATAATACTATGAATTATATGCTTCAATTACTCTAAATCCACTTGGAATTTCATAGACCATAAGAATGGAGTGTCCTTTCATAATATATGTGTGAGGGGTATGGACTTGTGAGCATACTCCTCAAAGAAACATCTAAGAAATTTGAGTCTTCTTAGAAAGGACTACAACTGGATAAGGTTATGCAGGGGATGCATCTCAAGGATCACCTTGATCTTGTTGGGATCCACTTCAATACCCCTCTATTAAATAAGGAAGCTAAGATTTTTTTTGATGGAAATGCCAAAAATGCACTTCTCAGGGTTGAGAATGATGTGATACTCTTAGAAACACTCAAATATGATGTCAAGGTCTCACACATGTTCATCCTGCTTATGGGATTTGTTGAGGAGATCATTGAAATATCACTAAATGATCTTATGGATAAGGTCATGGAAAATTTGGGTCATGGCACACTAATACATGGCCCCAACATTCTTTAGACCAAAAGGCATAATGGTGTAGCAAAAGGTACCCCACAAGGTAGTAAACATCATCTTGTATTGGTATTCAGATGCAATCCAAATTTTGTTTTACTTAGATAAACCATCTATAATGGATATGATCTCAAACTAAGTAGTGGAATCAACAATTTGGTCTATCAAAGGAGTAGGAAAGTTATCTTTTGGGTAGGCCATATTGAGATCCTAAAAGTCAATGCAAATTTGAATAGCTCCATTTTTATTGAGAATGGGAATAATGTTGTAAATCCATTAAGGGTAGTCAATAGCTTGAATAAATCCAACTTGGATGAGTTTATCAATCTCTACTTTTACCAACTAGGATACTTTAAGAGCCATTGGTATTTTTTTTGGCAAACAAATCCATAATGAGATTATAGAAAACTATGTTAGGATTTATACCCTTCATATCTTCATATTCCCAAGTGAATATGTCTGAAAATTCATATAATAAGGCAAGCAAAACATCCCATTCCTTTACATCAAGGTTGGTATTGATCTTGATGATATTAGGCCTTGTTGAAGTTCCAAGGTTGAAATCTATGGATCCTTTAATGTCCATAGTGTTTCCTTCCTTGAAACACTCAGGTGCAAGGGGGAATGACTCATCTAACACTTTAGGTTAAACCTCTAGGACATTCACCATAAGAAGGCCTGGGGTTGGTCCATATATGAGAGAAATATCCAACCAAGATGATCAAAATGATAATGATACTTATGTTAAGTTCACATGATCTTGGTTTAATCCTTTCTCTCCTTTAATAGGTTACATGATATGACATGAATGAAACAATACTCAAGATCAGACTCAACCACTCTAGTGGTCTCAATAGGATATGCATGGAGAGAGCCTATACTTTTATGGGTAAAGTGTGACACAAAGGGGAGATAAACATCTAAGGAAACATATTAGAAGATATATCCAAAAAGATATGGGCTATCTTGGTGTCATGAAGTAGAAGAGGGAGTCGGTCGATACATGCTGAACTTTAAAGGAATGAACATTGACTAATACTCAGTTAGATCAAAATGTTCATGCTTGAAGAAATGAGACTAAAAAATATTAGGTGTGTGAGAATATATATATCCCTATGAGGATATATCCAAAGCATTTATTGAGGGATTTTTCTTTAAATAGAATAATGCCTAGGGATTTGGGTTAGCCTCTATGGTGTGAACCTCACTTTCATGCATGAACTGCACCATGAAAAACATGGATGATGTGATGGCCTACATGGTAGTGGTCCAAATACAACCAAGAATCATGTTTTATGAAAGATCAAGGTCTAACACACAAAACTTGATTCTATCTTGGGGACAGACTTGACCTGAACCTTCATATTCCCCACTAGCATAATTGTGTTATTGTTAAAACTAACATAGTTATGGTAAGAGTCAAGGAGCTTCTTCAAAATGATCTCGATCTAATTGAACACACATAGGGGCATGATATTCAACATAAATCCATTAATTATGTACCACTTAATGCAATAATCATTAATAGAAGTTTTGATATAGAGAAGGAATTCAACCCTCTTTGCAAGAACCTAAGCATTTAGAAAAGATGCTAGGTCAAAAGATAATATGGGAGGACAAGGGTGTTCATGTGCATCAAATTTGAATAACACTTTGAAATCATCATGTAGTAGACTCTTGTGAGAGAGTTCAATCTCATCAAAGATGAGACCCCTTTAATTAGGGAAAAGGTAAAGAAGGTCCTAGATGGAGATGGCAGTCAAGAAGCCTTGTAACTCATCTATGATGGAGTGAGGATGTTATCTAGATTAGGGAGGGATGTATGCCTAATGTTAGATCTAAACTTAGGATTTACTTCCCCCATGGGTTGGATAGGGGCCCCAACACCACTAATCTATCCAACAAGGTCGGTGGCCCAATTAGAGCATGTGTTCACAAAGCACTCATACCTAATAGAGGCTATGTCGATAGCAACAATAAACTTGATACTTTCATGCTTGGATTTCCCTCTCAAGTCAACCTAGGAAGAGAAGTCATAAGAGGTGGAAGATCAAGAAGGATAATGTGGGACCTTAGCATTTGATTTCTTCTTTTTCCCCTTGTCATGGTCAAGTAGAGGCTCCTTGAAAACATTCACATTTTGGTTGGGTTTTGTAAGTAGAGAACTCTATGATGGAGGGATGCTTTTCCCACTAGACTTCTGGGTAGCACAATTTTATCATTATCACCCCCCATCTGATAGAATTTGTAAAACTTGGTGGGGTCATAAGGAAACACCATTCATTATTTTTCTATGCCTAGTTTAGAATCCTTCTTTTTAGCTAGCTTATTTCTCAAGGCATTTACCTCATGGTTGTCTTTCTTATCCTTCTTCTTGAGAGGAAAATCAGTAACACCATCACTGGTTATATTATAGTTGTGATCATGTGAAGAGGATGGATTTTGGGAAGGTACATGTTGCATGCCCATACGAACCTCAAACACTTTGATATTTAAACACTCATTAAGAACTTCATCATAAGAGGTATCTTCATGCTCAAAGACTTCAAGGCGAACCTAGTTGTACATGTATGAACAACTAAATGCCATCGATACATAAAATCAAAATTCAAATGACCTTTGGCCCATGTTATAGAGGTGAGTGACTAGATACCAAGGTTAAAGGGAAATATCAAAATATTAGAGGAAGTCATCCAGAAACAACTAGAAACTAGAGAGAATCTAGAGGTAGATTCTAAAACCAAACAAAAGCTTCAAATCACAAAGAATGAGTAAAAAACTTTAATATCATGCATTTTTACTATTCTTAATTCATACATTTCACCATGAATATAATAATATCATTCATGGGACTAGAGTCTCACATCCCATTGAACTTAGGTAGTTCAAGGATAGGAGTAGGAAGGGGAATAACATGTACCCAAGGGGCTAGAGGATTTTGATAGAGATCCTCATAAGCACAATTAATAATAGGATGGAGAAAAAATATGAGAGGGGGATCATGATGGTGATGATATTTCATATTCCCATAGGCATCACCATGACCATGACCATGGGGAGGATGATGCTAGGGTGGCTCCTAACAGGGAGGACACTCATGATGGAAATCATCTCTACCATGGGTGGAGAATGGCCATGATAAGTGTGATGGTCCCCATGGGGATGATTGGAGGATGTGGCATACTCATGGAAATGATTGTGATGACCAAAATATCCATGATTCTAGTCACATGCCATCAGATGAGGTTCAACTGGTGGTCGTTGATGCTCTTGATATGCATCTCATAGATTTTTAGTCTATAATTGGTGATCAAAATCAACATGCTCATTAGAAACTCTAAAAGAAGAAATAGAAGGATGGAGGAACCCCAATGATGGGGATACTTCATTCAGTTATAATACTTTTGACCCACAACATGGATATGAGGATGATCTAGCTCTAGAGTCTCTAGTCAAGATAGAGGTAGGGAACTCACATGAGAAATAGTTAAGGTACTCAAAACTAAGCAAGTGTTGGCTTTATTTCTAGAGGAAGCATTATTTCAACTCATATAGGGATAATGAATCACTTCATTCACCTAAATACGTTTGTGGTAATTATCAATTATTTCACATAGCTCATCAAGTTCTAGCTGCACAAGGAGATCTTCATCACCTTGAACAAGTGAATGAGGCATGGCATGAGGCTGAGATAAAAATTCTTCAGATGAATGAAGCTTATATTGGTGAAGATGAGACTAATTCCATTGGTTATAATCCTTCTAATATTTTTTCCCTTTAAAATGTGAGAGGATTTATACTACCATGTTGGATTGAGGGAAGCTCTTAGATCCTATAATGTTTATGGTGTTCTATTGCAAATGCAACTCATTAGTAAACTCAGTGATGAGACCCTAAATATGTCAGGATTGGCATCCCAAGGGTATTAGATCAACCATGGATGTAATGAATCATGACCAACATGGAAGACAATAAAAAAGTCAAACTGATGGAGAACCAATAAGGAGAATGACATCAAACCAAAGTCGGAGAAAACAACTAAGGTGAGAGATGAAACACAACTGAAAGCAAAGCCTAACAACTAAAAGAGGGGAGTCAGCTAAGAGATATCTAAATAGGAAAAAATTAATGTGAAACCATATGTGAGGTCCCACTAGCCATGACATAATTTACTTCCAAGAATTTGAATGGAACCAACAGTGTTTGGTAGTGTGCTAAAGCAAACCACTAAGAGGCTAGAAGTTTTAAGGGTTATATGGGCTACAAGAGATCTATAATGGATATCAAGTTTTTCATCTTGCACCAAGATATATACATACTTTTAAACCAATTTGGAGCTAACATGAATAGGTACACAAAGTGCATAAGTAACTCTAGTGGATCCAACCATAGTAAAGCAAGTAGCTAAGATAGATTATTGATTGCATAAACAAAGTGAAAATAACAATACCAAATGGAGAGAGCTAACAACTGAAATGTAAATCTAGAAGCTAAGGCACTTTGAGGCCAAATGAAATACATTTCTAAGAAATGGTTCAAGAGCATGCCTATTCTAGATTTGAGCTATCTTTCCAAGTCAATACTATTGTTTTCTAACAATGCAATGTTTTAGTTTAGCAAAAGAGAGAATGTTTAAGAAAAATTTCTAGTTTATCTTGAGCATGTATATCTCTACTATGCAATTATTAATGTTTCCAAATATATCAAGGATATTCAATAAAATAATATTTCAGTCAATGAAAGTACTCTTTAAGCATATATAAGTGCAAGAAACTTCAGAAACTACTCTAAGCAATGCATAAAATAACTATTTTGGCTAAAAGAAATAAAACCTTAACATATAAAATACATAAAACAATGGAGTTTAAATTTTCATAGAAAATTTCCCTCAAATAAAGCTCAAATAAGATGTGAATATGTTCTACAAATCAAAAATCCAAGATAGGAAGCAATGTAGGAGGAAGACCAAGCTACGTGCAAGCTAAAGTCCAAACCAAAAGCCAATAGAAAAGGAGGAGGTGAAGTGAGAACTTATAATGGTGTAAGAGCTCCAACCAAGTTCATAAATGAGGTGCAATGCCAAATTTAGAATCTAGAAAGAAGGAACAACTGAGAGTAGTAATGGAGTCTCCAAGAAAATATGTATCATCATATGGGATCCTCTATCACTAGTCAAGCTAAAGAGTGCCAAGAATGAATCAAAAGAGATTCAAGAAAGCATGAGAGTCAAGAGAGAGAATAATAATCAAGGGAGAGTGTGGAGAGATAAGATAAGAGACTCAAATTAATGAGAATGAGGCATATATCCCAATGCCAATCTGCCAAAAGACCTAAAACTAACCATTTTTTACCACTTGGGTCCCAATAAGCACATTTGCATGCAATTTTCTTGGGCCATGGATTTTGTATAGGAAATGTATAGCCTAGGATATGAGTTTCCTTCACACAAGCCATGACTTAGGGAAAATATGGGCTTAATCTAGTCACCAGCCTCCTAAAAGGCCCCGAGGGTCCCTAGAGGTCCTGTCTTACGTATGAAAGGGAAAAGATGGACTAAGGATGTATAGAGGGTAAGAACATGATACATGAGAGGTCCATGTAGGTGGAGGATGTCTCAAAGTGGGATGACTAGTGTTGGTAGTCTACATGTGAGTTGATGTGTAATCATAGGGAAGCGTAGGGTCATGATAAGTATGATTACAGATAATATGTTTTTTCTCATGAATAAATATCACTTTAGGGACCATAATTTGGCTAGTAGGTCATGTATCTCTTGAATTGATTGTAAAATTGATGAACCATATTCACAAATGCATCTAATTGGGTGTATAACACTATGATTCCCTTATTCTATACTATATCAAGATCTTGAGTCAAAATTTTAAGGTGTCCAGATGCATCCCTTAAGAGAATCTTATCTTCACTAAGTGGAAAAATAAAACAATTATTCTGTCCAAAATCCTAATTCATGAAATAACCATGAGATTAGATATTCCTTAAAAGGGAAGAGGGCTCATTGATATAATTTTGTCTTCTTTTTTAGGATTGATCGGAGATCAGCCCAGGGCATGACTATGAGTATTTGACTTTACAAATGGAGTCTACGTGAATAGTCTCCAAAAGATGTACTATCATAACTAAAAATTCAATATTAAGTTCATGTACATAGGTCTAATTATCAAAGGTTATTATGAGAGTTAGATTATTATGCTTACTTATTTATAAATACAAGAGGAAGGGTTAATTCAATATTAGAAAATAAACCCAAAAGGGAAGGGAAAGTAAGGCATAAAAGGGAACCCCCAAGTCTAGAATGAACTCAAGGCATTGATCATCGAACCAAGTGACTTTGACATATTTATACCACTATTTACTAAGTTTAACTATGATTATACCTCCAAGAACACACATTGGGAAGAGTATGAGGAAATAGGGGGTAGGCTTCAAATATGAATGCTCACTAAATATAAGTACTAGGAGTTTATAACAAACTACACATAAACACCCAAATGGTAATTTGTAGATTAACACACAAATTAATAGTACTGTACAAGAGGAATGAGAGAGATCAAATGGTGATTATAATAACAAATCACATCATACCCATCACACACATATAGTAGCAAAATATTAATCCAATTAATCTAGAATTAATAATCATTCAAAATGGAGATGAAAGATAATTGAAATGCAACATAAACCCTTTGTAGAAAATATGAAAGGTATTCATCAAAAGCAAGTGCTAACATAATAATAGATCTTGGACAAATTTACAGTCTAGAGAGATGAAGGAAAAAGTAGGTGAAATATTAGTTATAATATGATAACACTTTCAAGTATGTTTTTAGTTAACCCATATATTAAAATACAACTTTACCTTATACAAATGAGGATGGGGATCACATCTAAATAATGTATCACATCTTGGGCCATGATGACCACTCATGATAGTTACAACTGTAATTCAAAATTTAAAATATATAAATCCCCTAAAACCTATAAAAGATATGTGAGAAACACAGTTAATACTTGGCATCGCTAGCCTCCAATGAGGTTGACACAAGGTCAAATTATTTATCCATCTTGGAAAGGTTTATTAGGGATTCCTTGAATATCACCTTGGCTTGAGTCACCAACCTCTGGTAGAATTGGAAGGGTTCTTCCATTGACACCAAGACCCTAGAGACATGGTCAATGCTTGTCATGGATTGTGTTGAGATATTTAGAACCACCGGGGCCCCTTCCTTGTTTAGTTTGGTGACTTTCTCCCTTATGACCTAGTTAAATTGACCTAGGTGGACTCATAATTCTCTTTGGTCTAACAGGGTGCCATCTAGGTGAAGTACCATAGAGTTATAAGATTCTTAAAATAGGTCAATATCTTGTTCCTACCCTCTAAGGGTCTAATTATAGTATGATACACAACCAACCACTCCTCCATAGTAGCCTTTATGTTCCTAACATACATTTGATACAACCCCATGTCTGAGGTTGACATTAGTTTCAAATCTAGGAACATGACTTTGTTAATCACCACCTACTACTTCCTACACTTCTCATCTATCTCTATAATCCTCTCCAAGTAAGCCTAAGTTCATTGGATAATCACATTGGTCTCATCCAAAGTCTCCACTACCATCCCAATATTTGATAAGAGTAGTAAGAGGGTGTCCCTGAATTTACAAATCAATTTGATGGGAAAAGAGATATTCACTTTGGATTCTAAGGTTCAAACTTAGATTTGCATGTTTTTAAGGAGCTTTTCTAAAATATCATGAGTAACTCAAATAATGGAGGGTAGATCCTCAGACATCCTTTCTTCCCCATTAGGAGTCCTCACCTTAGTGAGGGAGAATAGATCTTGATGGATATGCCAAACCACCAAGTTTCATTCTTGGATGAACCTCTATGTTAATGCCCTCTTGACTCTCCTTAAAGTTTGGTCAAAGCTCCACTATATATCTAGGTCAACCTAGGAGGTCATCTCTAGCTCCTATGACCTTAGGACCATTCTATGGGTTATGAGAGGTGTAGGAGCTATGGCCAAGATGGTGGTGAAAGGAAGAGGAAGAGGTGGAGGGGAAATGAAAGAAGTGGAGGGGGTGAACAAGGAAAGTAGTGGAGTTAGAGGGGACAAAGGAGTGAAAGGAGGAAGGACAAAAGGGGAGGCCCATGTGAACATCTATGCCTATTATTACTCCTGGGTCATGCTCAATTGAGGGAATATTATCCCCAATAAAGGGTCATTAAATATAATGGAAGAGATTAGTTAGTTGTGGACAAATCCCATAGCACCCTCAGTAATGGAAAGAGGGGGCTAGGGAATAATACATCAAGTTTGTGTGGCTAGGGCTGAAGGAATTATTGAGGCTAGTGAAGGGGGTTAGATTGGATAAAAATGCCTTCAAGTTGAATCCAGAGTGTGATTTACCTTTTACTTCTTCTTGGGCCTCTTACCCAGGTAATTCTTAGACACTACAGTGGAAGGACTGTCCAAAATAAAAATAAATGTAGGGGTCAATGGTAGAAGAACTAAAACTATTAAGGGAGGCACTAGATGACTAGAGGGGGCAATAAAATAATCCCTATCACTAGTGGTATAATCCTAATGGTTACATCCATGTTCACTAATGAATATGTGACTGATGATACCTAAACTAAAGGCAACCCCAAAGAAGGCATTGAGAGGGTTAAGGGTTGTGAAATGGATGGGGAAAAGGGGAATTTAGAGGTAAGGATAATTGAGAGGACTAAGGCCAAAATCACTTGGGTAAATGATGAAAGGGGTATAATTTGAAAAAGAGGAAGCACCACTTGGGGGGCTTGTGGGAGTGGATTAAAATTTGTGGGTACTAAGACCATGAGTTAGAAAGTGGTAAGAATGAGGGTTAGAAGGGATATGGAAGAAACAAGAGGTAATGGGTGTAAATTGTGCTAGTTTTTATTGGGATCCTCATTTTAGGCTTGACCTAATACTATTGTTCACATTAAATCTTAGGGTCTATAGGGCTCAGGGTTGAGGTGCTAGTGGTTGAGTTGGCTACACTTAGGCTACTTATCATTGAGTAATGCAAGTTTGTCCCAATCATGGCTAGATCATTAGATATTTTAAGCAATGTAAAGGTGGATTTGGGGTGTGAGGAGTGACTAGATGAAGTATAAGTGGAGTCGAGACAGAAGGATCATGTGTCACTAGAGGAAGTAGAGCTAAAACTAGAGGACAAAGAGGAGAAGGTGGTGGGATGCCCTTGAAAATACTCTTAAAAATAGTAGGAGGAGTTGGCGTTAGATATTTCATAGAGATACGATACCAGATAAGGGAGAGTTTCATAGAAAAAATGTAAACTTGCTATTTTATTCAAAATATCTAGGGTCATATCAATACCCTTACTAGCTTTTATGAAGAAAACTATCCTCAGACTAGTAATAGAATGGCTACCATGTCAGATATTAATCAAAAAATTAATTCCAGAGTAGAAAATTCAATATTATCCTTTATAATAGGTTCTTCCAAGATGTTTCCATTCATAAAAATTAGAACCTCCTAGCCTAACAAGAGATTGAAAACTATTTAACATGGAAGCCAAAGGATTTACCTCTTGTACCTTAACAAAGGGCTTAGGATCAGAGTTATTAATAATAATGCTTGACACATTATCAAGAAATTTAGCAATACTTGACTCTATATTAGGTGATTTAGGACTTGTGGATTATTTTTGGGAAATGGTAGACAAATTTGGAATAGTTTTCATATATACAAACCCAACATGCTTTTTTGTTTTCTTAGGTTTAGATGACCAATAGTTTATAGGTATAGACAACTCTTTGAACAAAATATCATCAAAATATTCTTGTATAGTAGGGAATCTAGACATAAAACCTTTAAAATCTATTTCATGACCACAAGCTATTAAATTTTTTGACCCTTTAGGATAAGACACACCTTAAGGGAAATCATATGGCACATAGATGGAATTTATTAATCTAAATGTATAGTGACTACCAATAGTATAGTAGATTGAACCAGGTAACAAATCAACACCCTAAAAATCAATACACAACATAAAAACATTTGTTATATATCGATCATCAAAAGATAGAGTAAAATTTGGATAAACAAAACAAATAACATCATTATAAAGATAGACTTTGAACTAAGTGATCTTGGCATGTTCCCAAGTAGTATGATGAACATCAAGCAAAGTAGCAAAGGAATATGCTCCTATATCATAGTTAAAATGAGGATGTACTATGATATCCACTCTAAAAAAATGAATATGAAAGTATCATTGATCTTTCCATTTTTTAACTTGATATTTTTTTATAAATGAAAGAAAAACATGACACATTCCCATTCTAGAAACCATAAGATTAACTTTAGATTATTTAACAATAGTACAAAACTTAGCAAAAAATCCAATTTTAGAATATAAATCTTTGATATTTACTTTTGGATATTAAAAATTTCCATCCTTATCAACCAAATATGTTTTTTCATAATAATATCATGTAGAGGGCAAACATTACCTGATACATCTTGGTGAAAATATCTACATTTAGACATCAATAGTCATCGCTCCATAGCAACACTTTTAGGCAAGAGAGTCAACTTTACACTATGAAATACTCAATAACTATAATCAACACTTGCATAATAGACTTTTTATGCTTACACCATGGTGACCATAAAATAGACTATGAACTACAGGCTCTGATACCAAATAGATAAAAAGATAGAGCACAGGTCTTAATAATAGCAAAATAGATGATAAATTTGTCAATGTCTATGTGCTTTACAAAATTTATTTCAACTCACACCAAAATCATATGTACAAAAAGATATAAAGTATATTCCTTAGATATTGTGTAGTGCAATATTGGGAATCAACTCATTAGTGATGTCCTCACAGTCAGAATTAGAGTCATTAGATGGAGGATTCTAGACAAAATGTATTGGAAAATAACTATGATGATACATTATAACACCATTTCAAATTACATCATAATCATTAAATCCAAAAATATCAGTAGGTTGGATAATGAATTCTTGATCATGTATTAAAATGATGACTGTAACTGTACCAATCAACCTATGGTAACTTGCAATCATCAAGATCTTCAAGATAATCAAACATATATTTCAAAATAAACATATCAAATTTATTATGGATTTTCTTGAAGAACTGGCACATTTTGTTATCTATAATAACTCCATATTCATCTGTATGTTGTTCAAAGTGTACATGTGGAATATAAACCTTATTGACAACAACAATTTTTATTAATTTCAAGAGATGTCGCATGTCATCCTCTTACCAATGTATTTTATAGAGCTTGAAAAAATATATATCTATAGAATTTGGGCCATGAATTTCAATAGAAATGCGAGCCTCTTCAAGATGAAGTTTTTCTTGAATAAACTAGTTCTAGTGATTATACATTTGACATGAACTTCTTTCATAGATAACATTTTGAATTTATGAGAGCTATCAATTTGCATACCAAGAAAGAACTAGCAGATCAATAATATGTTATGGTAAGTTCCTCGATATAGTGGGTTATAACCTTGGTGTAGGTTGTGGAATATGAAGAGGATTAATGATAGCAAAACTGACCTAATTTATATCTCTAAAGGCTTGCTCTCTAAGCTGGGTTCGATGATAAGCATTGCTTATTGATCTTTCTCCTCTAAGTGGAGTAGAACTGGAATCTTTTGATGATTCACCTTACATCATATTGATAGTTGTCATTTCTCTAGTTAAGGCATTTGGTAAATGGTTCTTTTTTCTTGGAATATACTAGATTTCAAAAGTATATTGTGATAGTACTTTTTTCCACCATGCATATCCTCCTTGACACAATTGATCATTAATAGGTTTTAACATGAACCATTTAAAGTTTTTGCTATTAGTACAAATGAAAAAAGATTTAGGCAATAAAAGACTTTACCATTTTTCAACTACTTTAATAATAGCAAGAATTTATTTTTTAACTGGTTAATAGTTTAATTCATGGTTTTGAAATTACCCAAAATTATACATAGAAAGAACTTTTTCACCATTTCTTTCTACAAGCAGGATTGCAGACCATGTTTCTTTTGAAGCATCAGTTTGTAAAATAAATGTCCCTGTGAGACATGGTTCTAATAGAGGTAAATTTAGACATTCAACTTTCATATTTGGACAGCTTGGGTTGCATCCGTAGATGAATGAAATGGCTTGGATTTCATTGAAACTCTTATAGGTTTGGTTTTTGCATACAATTGGTTAAAAAATTTATGAACATAATTAAGACATCCACAAAACCTTTGACATTGTTCTAAATTAGAAAACTCATCATGAAATCCTTGAATTTTTTGCAAACATGCTTTTGCATATGTATTTTACCATTTTTAAAAAATATACCTAGAAATTCAATTTTGGTTTGGAAAAGTTGCTTTTTCTTGGGATCATTGGAGAGACCAATGCCTTGTCATTCAACTAGTTTTGAAAATTACTGAAGATGTTCATAATGTTCTTCATAGGTAGTAGAAAAGACTAGAAAATCATCAATATAATATGCAATAAACTAGTAATAAGGACTAAAAATTTTATCCATTCACTGCTGGAATTGTGTTGGGGTATTTTTCAAACCAAATGACATAACAAGACATTTGTAGAGTCTAGATGGTGTAAGAAAAGTAGTTTTTGGTATGTCCTGAGCTTTAATTTTGATATGATGATATCTAGACTTGCAATCAAACTTAGAAAAAACTTTTCCCAATGTGACACACTAAATCAACTATTCTTGATTAGGGAGTGGCCATTTAATATCAACAGTAATGATATTTAGAGGAATATAATTGATAACCATTATAGCTTTACCTCTTTTAATTTTAGAATGATTTCTCATCAAGAAGGATCTAGAGAGGGAGTAGATGGTCTTACCACCCTTTTTCCTTTCTTATTCTTCTTCTCCATGATTTGGTACAATAACTCTTGGTCGTTGGTGGTATCCAAGTATAACTCATTATCATATTCTATTTGATTACCTTAGTTGATATTAAGGTGGATCTAATACCATGCCAAGTGAGATATGATCATCCCCTTAGGGTCCCAATTCTAGAGATCGTCTCTCCCTAGGGTAAAGGAGTATCACCCAAACACCATATTCAAGAGGGAAGGCAAGGAATTATACACATGGTGCCTAATAATGATTAAGAATGGTGGGCATGATTTTTGTTAGTGGCCTATATAAAATCCAAAGATACCTTCTACCGATTTGTAAGTGATCTCCTACTCCATTAGATGATTTGAGATAAAATAAAACAAATAGAGGGGTTACTTGAAGACACTTATAATTTAGATCAAGATGTCTTATTTTTAGTATTATTAATCACCAATGGTGGTGATGAGTCCTAAACTACTTGTGATAGATGGGGCATCAAGGCCTAATTGATCACATTGTAGACCACTAAATAGAAGTACTCGTAAATGTCCAAGATGTGGTTCTAAAACCAGTGTCCATGTAGTTTGTAGAAGACCACATGGACCACTGAGCCCAATAAAATACATGTAATAAAAGTTGAAGGTTAGAAGGAAAGCTTCCATAGACTAATTCCATGAAGTAACTCATCATATATAAATTACCCCTGACTTGGGAATCCATAATGTCATTGACTAACTTGAATTTGATCAATCCCCGATGTCTAAAACTTTAGAATATGTGAGGATCACATGGAAGAGGGGCACCCATAGTTTTTTAATGAAAAATTAGTCTTGGGCCCCAAATAATTGGATTAGTAGAATCATGCCTACCCAGACTTCCTTCTAGAATGTGCAAACTATGTATACATTTATGTCTTCCTTACTAACCCATTTAGCAGCTAGGTTCTTAGACCAATCTTGAAATATTTCATATATTTGGTAGGTATCCATATAGGCCTTCACCACTATAGCATCATAAGAGAAAGTGTAACTCAGGAGTGATTAATACACCTCATAGGTGTTCCCTAGAGATATTGTAAATTTGGTGCCAAGATTTAGGAGAGCACACCTAGTCATGGACCCCATACTACACTCATATGGTGGTGAGATGGAGGTTGACAAATAATTTGGTCCATATAAATCCCTCTACGAATTGGAAAGCTAAGAGTTAGATTTAGAGTTCTCTCAAAGGTATACAATGGTAACTATTAGATTTCCTTAGAATTTTATAAATGCATGCACATAACCCCTGTATTAATGGTGTTTGGAATCTCACTTTCTATGAATTAAAATTTAAGTTGGTTGTTAGATTTCCTTTCTTTAATTATAAATCCAAAGTAAAATTCAAGGCCCAAAATCCTCTACCACCAACCAAATTTAGTAATAGCAATAGGATGTTTTAAAGATATCTAATTGGGCCCAAATTTCTATTTTATTAATATCTAATGCATGGTATGCATTTAGTTATATCCCTTAGAGGTTTCTTGGTTAATTCCTATGTTATGAAATGTGTCATCTACTCATTAATCATCTTATTAATAGTTGACATATAAGAATGGCTTCATACTCTATGTAATACCCTTAAGAAGGGTGAGGTGTTAGTTAAAGACACATGCCACTTTTTAAATGATTATCTAGTCTCATTTTTACCCCATTTTAACCTTTCTAAGGCCTTATGGGGCCATTAGTTCATCTTCCTTAGTGACATGGCACCTTCTAATTAGGTTGGGATCTCAGAGGCTTTGACATCTCTGATAGGTCTAAGGACAGGCCACTTTGATAACTCATTGATGTGGTACCTCCTAGTTATGTTGGGATCTCCTAGGCTCTAACATATTTGACAAGTTTGGGGACTAGTTGCTCTAACAAATTTATGATGTGGCACCTCTTGATTAGATTAATCTCTCCCAAAATCTAACATATCTGACAAGTCTAGGGACTGGCCACTTTGAAAACTCAGCAATATGTAATCTCCTAATTAGGCTAGTCTATCCCAAGGTTTGACATCTCTAATAGGTCTAAGGACTAGCCACTCTAATAACTCAATGATGTAGTGCCTCTTGATTAGGCTGTGATATCTTATGCTTTGACATCTCTGATGGGTCTAGGGATTGGCTACTCTAACAAATATATGATGTGGCAGCTTTTGATTAGGATGGCATCTCCTATCCTATGACATATTTGATAGGTTTGGGGACTAGTCATTCTAATAACTCAATGACATGGCACCTTCAACTTAGGATGGGCTCTCCTAGTATCTAACATCTTTAACAGGGTTGGAGACTAGATGCTATGACAACTCAATGATGTGGCACCTCTTTTTTAGGTTAGGATATTTTAGGATTTTATACAACATGTATATAAAATACTATTTAAGAAATGAAAAGACATGTAATACATTTAATACTTACTCATATTTTATTAATATTTTGATTGGTTGCAAAGGGCAACAAGTCTATTGCTTCAAAAAAGGAATGAAACTCTAGAAACTTCCTTTGAAATTAGACATGCAATCTTATCACCTTAACCCATAAAATAAAAAGTTTACCATAGTCATAAAAATAAATAAGGGGTTTTTATGCTTAGGGAAATTGGGGTGACATAAGATTCTAAGGATTTTAGTTCAGGTAAAACTAATGAAAATAAAATAAAAGACCTTAGAGATCTGGTTCTTAGGACTTCATAAGAGGGGTCCCAAAATTAAAAAAAGGAGGGCCTATTGGATACAAAAAATGGATACTTCTGTGGGAAAAGTGATGACAAGCACTTAGAACACAACCGGTTTAATTACCTCTCCTTGTATAAAACACAAATTATAAGAGGGATATTTATTCACATTATAAAATATGAGTCATTACAATCTCAAAATATTAAGTTTCATATTGATATTTCACCTTATAGACAACCACCACTATGTGTCAAAAGTGATTTTCATTTTTCATTCAATTTCAAAATTTATTTAAGCAATAGAAGCTAGACTAGTTATCAAGCTTCATCTAGGGTGTTGATGCCTTGATGGTTCAGAAGGGAGACAATTGGGGTATTTATTTACTACTAGATGAGCATACATATCCCTCATAGTGATACCTTTTATCCCATTCATGGCATTAATCCATTGCTATCCATGGCAATAGTCCTATGGTGGAGATTACCTGCATAACCCATTTGAGGTAGACTCAAAATTTAGATTATGCATGTTTTTCTTATCCTTTTCCAAGCTTCCATGTGAAAATATTATCATGTATTATTCTAGTCCATTGAGGGTTGGAGACCAAGCCAAGTCTAAATAGATGGTGAAGAAGATTTGAATACCCAATTAGTCTTTATTTTGCTCAAATAATCAATTATTTTCCTAACATGTTATCTTGATGGATCTATTAGGATGTGGGCTATTCTAAAATCTACCTATTTATTTTAGAATCATTAGCCTCTCAAATTTGAAATTTGAAAAGTTTCAATTACCATCCCTGACTTGATTAGATTCAAAGTTTCAACTTGGGTCTTATTGAATTTCAATAATCCTTCAGGGCTTTGGCCATCGCCTAAAGGAGTTATTAATAGGGCTAGGTGTCAGAGGAACAATACAAAAAAAAGAGGGAGCTAGAGGGGAAGAATACAAAAAAAAAAAAAAAACACACATAATGAAAGCAAACATGCAATGAAAACAAACCTATCTAATCTATATATTACCACCCCTACTCATATTACTCATAAACTACACTAGAGGGGACAACTAAGAAATAGTGTTTTAGAAGCTATCTATTTAATGGAAGTGGTAGCTTGTTTCTCTTGAGATATTTGAGATAAAAGGTGTTCTAACATAGGATTTTAGATATTTGGTATATCCCAATCTAGATGGGATAAAATTTCAAATGCTAGCCTTTATTCTCATGATCCTTGTCCCACATTAGGACTAGCGTAAAGATTATGAAGGTATTGATCTTTACCCTCTTATCAAACCATATTTTGACTATATCCTGGTGTTTACTAAATCTTAATAGAAATTCATCTCAGGCTTACTCTAACTAAATTACATTGAGGAGTTTGGAATCCACCTTATCATCCAACTCCATGAATTTTTGCATGAACTTATAAGTTGGTAGCTTGAGCATGATCGATATGATTGGTTCTAGTCTATAAACTAGAAGAAAAGGATATATGTTGAGGGATTATTTATACTTGGTGTGGTCTACTTATAGGGTGACCTTTATAAATGTGTGTCATTCTTAGGGATTTTCTCTAGTTGATTTCTTGATGGGGTTAATTAAATTCTTGTTAGTGGACTCTACCAATCTATTCCTTTATGGGTAGTGATTGGATGAGAACTTTAGTGTGATCTCATTGTCATAGTCCCATTTTGTGAATTCTATAGATTGAAAGGCAAGACCATTATCAGATACAAAATAGATGGGGACCCCAAAATGGGTGGCTATGGTGTTTTCTAAGAAATTGATAACTTTAATAGGGGTGCTTATTTAAGTTGTAACTACCTCAAAACACCTAGTGCAATATTTTGTACCTATAAGAAAAAAATTATGGCCAATTGATGAATTAGGGTTAATGACCCCCATGAAATCCAACCCCCATTTTGTAAGTGGTGTAGACTCCACAATGGAATTCAATGACATTATTGCACGTGTTTTTATTTTAGCAAAATTCTAACATTGGTGGCAAAAGTAAACATGGGTATGAATATATTTGAATAGTGTGGGCCAATAGTAGATTTCCTAAGGAACCTTGTGGGCCATGGAGTATATTACAAGGTGATTAGGTCCCAATCTTTCATTAAAACTCGACATTTTTTATTTGGCCTCTTCTTGTAATATGCATCAAATATAGATTTCTTCATGGTTCCTTCTGAAGAGAACTTACTTATGTAGCATATATTGTGAAGCCTTCAACCAAAGGTCCCTCCTCTATGTGTGGTTAATTCCTAGAGGTGAATTTAAATAAGGTATAAAGTTTATGACTAAGGAATAATAGTTTGATTTTCGTACACTCTATTGGTTTATTTTGTGTACTGTATTCCTCGGGTCTATATATGTTATTAGCTGAGTAAGACTTTATCCTATAACTAGTTTAGCTGGATTGATTTCCAAGTCATACTATTGTAATTTTTTCATCCATCAACCTCTTATTTCACCTAGTTCATTCTTACCCAACATATAATTTATATTTGGCTCCATGACAATTTCCTACACTTTATTCTGAAGGATGTAATGCCTTAGTTTATTCACTACCTTAACTAGGGCATAGGCATGCTTATCTAGGGTAGAATATATAAGCTCAACATCCTTAAGGTTAGTGATCATGAAAGTAATGGGGTGATATTATGCCTCTAATATTTGGGTGAGGAAAGTGTAAATGGTGTGTTTTGAATAAAATGGGTATATATAGAAATCTTTCATATAGTCTGGGTTGATGAGGAATGGGGCTTGCATAATAACATCTTTAATATCCTTAAAAGCCTTCTTTGATTCTATATGCCATTCCAATTTTGCATCCTATTTTAAAATTTCATTTAAGGGTTTTACTACTTCAATAACTCCATAAATAAATTTACACACAATGTTGATTTTACCAAAGGACTTCAATTCCTTCTTACTATTAAGTAAAGGCAGTTTATAAATTACATCTTTCCTTTCAGGGTCGATACCAATACCTTATTTTGTGATAATATGACTGAGAAGTTTAACTTTAGTGACATTGAACATGATCTCTTTGGGTTTAGGGAAATTAAATAACTTTTGAATCTTTAAAATACCCTTTCCAAGTGGTGTAGATGATTTGACCTATATTTTTGAAAACATAGTTAGGTCATCCATATAAATTATTATACATTTACCTATTGATCCTTCAAAAGTGAAGTCCATTACCCTTTTGAAAGTGTCACCAAAATTGATCAACCTAAAGGGAATTAATTTATAATAAAATGTGCCCCACTTGGTGGTGAAAGTAGTCTTACTCTTGTCTTTGGGGTCAACCAAGACCTAGTTGTACCCATAAAAATCATCCAAAAAAGACATAATTTGAGATTTGATCACCATTTAGATTACCTTATTAAGGGAGGGAAAGTGGTAATTATATTTATATAAGTCCCATTTCAAGTTTATAAAGTCCACATGCAATCAAATTTATCCATTCTTCTTTTGCAAAGGGACCATGTTGGTCACCCAAGTGGAATGGTAGACTAGGAAAATTATCCCTACAAAAAGTAGCTTATAGACTTCCTTAAGTATCAAGGGCTTTAGGATTATTTTTACTAGTATTTGTATTTGTCTAAAGGGGTTTTGGTTATGTTTCAAGGGGATAGTGTGAGTGATTACTCTTGGGTTGAAGACCTTAAGGTCTCCATAGGCCTAGGTATTCACATCTTTATATCTTAATAGTAACCTTCATAACTGCTCCAATTCATGGTTGACTAGGTTGAGGTTGATGAGTTGACACTTATGGTCTTCAAAATTGGGAATTTTCACTTAGAAGGTGGGGTTTAAAGAATTAAATTATCTCTCTAATGAGATCATCCCCTTTGGGATCTTTTTCCTATAAATATTTAATATCTGATATTTATCTAATTGATTCCTAGGGTTGTCTCTATATTTCTCATCTATAACTTGGGCTTTGAATATTCCCTTATTTTTGAGGAATTAGATGATCTATTGGTCATCCTCAAAGAATTGAAATTTTATCACATTATTTAGGATAAAGGTACATGAGATGAGCTCCATAGAGGACCCCTATAATTCAATGTCATCCAAAGGGGTTAGTTTGCTACTATAAATGCTAGTGAGTCAGCTACTTGGTTTTCCTCTCAAGGGATAGGGATGATGTTAAATGCATTAAACATTTTAATTAGGTCCTAATACCTATGTTTATACCTACTAAGATATGATAAATTTTATTAAAATTTAGTATTAATATGATTGACTACCATCTTAGAATCGCTAAATACTTCTAGTTCATTTGCCTTATATTTTAACTCAACTTTCAATCCTAGGATTAGAGCTTCATACTCATCCAAGTTATTTGTGAAGGGAAGATGCAACCTAAATGATACTAAATATTTACTCCCTAGGGGATATACAAGAAGAAAACTAGCCCCACTACCTTTTTTGGAATGAAATATGTCTATATAAAGGGCCATAGGCCAAACAAACTTGGGATATGATTGGTTTGATCTTTGGGTGGATTTATGCTCAGCATGTAGATGCTTAGGTCTAATGAAATGAGGTTCACCTTATCATTAATGGTGTTTTACTAAATTATCATGTGTTTCATGTGAGTTTATCTATCTCCATTATTTAGTTGGATACTCCTCTCCATGACAACCACATATGGGATAAATATGTGACCATATACCCATTTAGGGATTTGGACCAATATTTATTGATGAACATGTCTTAGTCTTTAAGGATCTCCACTAATTAAATGTATATGAAGTGATGAATCCGAGGCTCAAAATCCAACTAGATGTGGACATTGATAAATTCACCTTTCATTTCTGACTTGTCTTCTGGAACACTACCTTGTCTGACTTTATAGTGACCAACCCGAGCTTCTCACATATGCATGATAACATCACATTGGCTGAGGCTCTTGAATATATTAAGCATTTATGTAGAATATTTATAAAAAACCTAATGGTTAAGGTAAAATGGGTCAACTCCATCTTATTTTTGTGAATGACCACATTGGTATGTGTTACTCTTGGTTTTAGTTAGACTTATGGGGTTGAATTTTGAGTGAAGGATTTTAGTAGGTGATCCTGTTGCTTTATGATTTGAGCAAGCTCATGAAGGGTAATGTTGGCCTTGATATTTTTTATATCTTTTACCATGTTATAATCTTATTTGGTTGGGATTGGTGGGGTTTCTATATGTGCCTTGGGTTATTGAGGTCTTGGAGGTGGGGGATCATTCCTAGCATTTTTGTTTGGTAGGGTTGAACCATTATTAGGGGGTTGAGGTAGTAAGGGATTATTATTACTACCTATTATTGAGGGTGTAGTTGATATTTTGGAATTTATGAAATGATTTCACCTAAATAATACCCTCTTTTGGCTCATTTTCTTCCTAGACAGGGAAATCCAAGGTCTCTAATACCATAGTAGTACTAAGGGCTTTACTTGAGTTGGAGGATTTATGATGTTTGGGGACTACTTCATATTATTCCATTTCCTTTTAGTATATATCAAAAGCATAACCAAAACCCATGTAGTCTAGCTCCCCATGTGTTACTGTGTTATATACTCAACACTAATTAGGTAAGGTTATCTTAAAGATATTGATTTTGGGTAGCCTATTAGGTGAAGGTTCTAGGGGGTTGTGAGGATGGTTATAGTTCATACTTAGTCTTTGATAAGTGATTTTTTGTTAAAACTTTCTTCACTAGAACTAGTCACCTAACTATGTAGCCCAAGGAAGTCATTGCTAAGTTTTTGTACCATCCACTAAATGGCATCTAACTCATTCTTGGTGGACTCCTAAGGTGTGGTTTGGGAATTTTTAGATATGGTTAATGTTACCTAATTTTGGGTATTCTAGAACCAACTATTGTTCCATCTAAACTCCTAATTCATGAAATACCAATGAGATTGGGTATTGCTTAAAAGGGAAGATGGGAATAATTATGGATTTTTTTCCTCCATTTTAGGACATAATTGGGATCAACCCAGGTCATGGTTATGGGTATTTGAATTCAAAAATGGAGTCTATGTGAATATTCTCCAAGAGATGTACTATCACCACCAAAATTTCAATGTGAAGTTCATGTACATAGGGCTAATTATCAAAGGTTATTATAGGAGTTTGAGTATTATGGTCACCTCTTTCTAAATATAAAGAGAATGGGTAATTATATATTATAAAATAAACACAAAATAGATTAGAGAGTAAGGTAGAAAAGGGAGCCTCTAGGTCTATAATGAACTCAATACATTGATCATAAAAACAAGTGACTTTGTAAAAATTATACTACTGTAAACCAAGTTTTACTAAAGTTATACCTCTAAGAACACATAGTGGGAAGAGTTTAAGGAAATAGGGGGTATGCTTAAAATATGAACCCTCACTAAATATAAGTATTAGGAGTTTATAGAAAACTACACATAAACACCCAATTCTAATTTGTAGATTAACACACAAATTAAAAATATTGTAAAAGAGGAATGAGAGATCTTAAATAATGATTATAATAGTAAAGCACAACATAAACATTACACACATATAGTAGAAGGGTATTAATATAATTTATCTAGCATTGAAAAGCATTCAAAATGGAGACAAAAGATAAGTAAAATGCAACATAAACCCTTTACAAAAATATAAAATGTATTGACTTAAAGTAAGTGTTAATATAACAATCAGTCTTGGCCAACTTTATAGTATAGATAGATGAAGAAAAAATTAGGTGAGATCCTAGCTATAATCTGACAACACTTTCAAGCAAGTTTTTAGTCAGCCGCTATATTACAATATGGCTTGGCCTTAT
Source organism: Torreya grandis (assembly GCA_037957365.1). NCBI lineage: Eukaryota > Viridiplantae > Streptophyta > Pinopsida > Cupressales > Taxaceae > Torreya > Torreya grandis. The sequence continues at coordinate 1,487,891 of JARHVA010002650.1, forward strand.
ATAGATGAGGATGGGGATCACCTAAAAATATTATGAGGATCCCATCTTAGGCTATGATGGCCACTCATGATAATTACAACTATAATTAAAAATTCAAAATAAACAAATCTCCTTAAACTTTTAAAATATCTATGGGGACAACTTAATTGATACATAGAGGTGGATATGAAGGTATGATTCCCAATTGATTTGATCTAGAATTTATAGTCCCCAAAGCATACACCACGAGGTCAAATTCCTTATCTGTATTAGAAAGGTTCATTAGGGGTTCCTTGAATATCACCTTGGCTTGAGTCACCAGCCTCTAGTATACTTGGATGGGTCCTTCTATTGACACCTAGATCCCAGAGACCTGGTTGATGTTTGTCATGGATTACATTGATATATCCAACACTGCTCAAGCCCCTTATTTGATTTTGATACCTTCTCATTCACAACTTGGTCTAATTGACCTAGGTGGACTCCAAATTCTCCTTGGTCTAGTAGGGTTTTATCCAAGTGGAATAGTATTAAGATATTGACCTCCTTGAAGTAGGTTAATATCTTCTTCTTGACTTCTTTCGAGGGTTTAGTTATAGTACGAGCCACGACCAACCACTCCTCTATATTTGATACAAACCCAAGTCTAAGTTTGGCATTTGTTTTGAATTTTAGAACATGCCTTAATTAATAATCACTTGTATCTTTTTACACTTTCCATCTATCTCCACAATCCTCTCTAAGTAAGCCTTAGTCTACTTGATAAGCACATTGGCCTTAGCTAGAGTCTCCACTACCTTTCCAAGAATTAAGAAGAGTAGTAAGAGGCCATTCTTGAATTTCCTGATTAGTCTAATGGGGAAAAAGCTAATCATTTGGGTTTTAAAGGTCTAAACCCATATTTACATGTCTTCAAGGGGATTTTCTAACATATCATGAGTTACCCAGAGAAAAGTGAGTGGATCCTCAACACTCCTTTCTTCCTTAGTAGGAGTCCTCACCTTAGTGATGGAGAAAATATATTGTTGGGTATACCAAACCATGGGGTTCCCCTCTATGATTAACCTCTATGTTAATTTCATCTTCATGCTCCTTAAAGTTTAGGCAAAAATCCATTGTACATCTACATCACCCTAGGTGGTTATCTTTAGTGCCTACAACCTTGGGACCATTCCCTGAGTTGTGGGAGGTTTAGGAGTTGTGGATGATATGGTGGTGAAGGGTAGATGATGAGGAGGAGGGGAAATGGATGAAGTGGAGGAGGTAAATGAGGAACTTAGTGGAGGAAAAGGGGGCATGGGAGTGAAAGGAAGAAGGATGAAAGGGGAGGCCTATGGGAACATTTATTCTTGTCACTATTAATTCATGTACCTTGAGGGGGATTTACCCAAGAGAGTGAGTCTCTAAATAGAAGGGAAGAGATTGTTTGGTCAAAGATAAATCCCATGGTACCCTTAGTAATGGAAAGAGGGGAATGGGGAGAAATGGATTGAGGTGTTGTGGTTGGGGCTAAAATAACTATTGAGGCTAGAAAATGGGGTTAGATTGTATCAAAAGGCCTTTGAGCTAAATCTAGAGCATGAAATACCTTCTGCTTCTTATTGGGCCTCTTATCTGGGTCACCCCCAAATGCTACAATGGAAGGACTGGCCAAAATAGCAAGAACCATCGGGGATGATGGTGGAGAAATTGGAACTAGAGGGGGAAATAAAATAGTCCATACCACTGGTAATATACTCTTAATGGTTACATCCATGCTCACAAATGAAGATGCAGTTGATGGTAGCTAGACTAAAGGTAAACCCAAAGAAGGCATCAGGAGGGTTCTAGGTTGTGAAATGGATGGGGTAGAGGGGAATGAAAAGCTAAGGATGCTCGAGAAGACTGAGGCTAAAGGTAATTGGGTAAATTATGGAAGGGGTGTAATGGGAAAAGCGGAGGCACTACTTGGGGAGCTTTTAGGAATATAATAAAACTTGTGGGTACTAGGATTAGGAGTTGAAAAGTGATGGGAGTGAGGGGTATAAGAGATATGGAAGAAATGGGAGGTGTAATGGGTGGAACTTATGCTATAAACTATGATGAGCTCAGAATATGGCTCATTATTGACATGTTTTTTCCCTCAATTCATCTCTTGAAGGATATCATCTTATGCAAATCCCAAATTGTTAGATAACTATTACATGGAAACTATATATTTGTCTTGTTTATATTGAACCAAAGACTAAACCTTTACTTTGTCATTAATGTCTAATACATAGCATGTTTTAGTGATTTTTTTGTGAAGAATGCTCAAGAAAAAGATAGGTAATGTATAGTGAATGTGCAATTTTGATATTCATCCAGCAGAACTACAGACTCCACAGGCTTGTTTTTATGGACTCTATAGGCTTGTTATATGGACTCTACAGGCTTGTTTCTATGGACTCTTTAGGATTTTTTCTATGGACTCTATAGGCTTGTTTCTATGGACTCCATAAGCTTGTTTATACAGACTCTATAGGCTTGATTCTATGAACTTCATAGGTTCATTCCTCCTGACTCTGTAGGGTCAATTCTGAGAATTCTGTAAGGATGAAGCTACAAATGGGGAAGCTGGTGGCTAGATAGGATAAGAGAGAATCATTCTAGCTACAATCAAATAAGGGAAATAACCACCTACTATTTTCTATGATTTGCTTTTGATAAAGTTGTATATATATTTGGATCTTAGGATTATTATAGGATAGGATATCTATTTTATTAGAATAATTGGATCTCTTGAAAATTGAATCTCCTATCTTTGGATTAATAGATCGAGCAAGGAATCCTATTCCTTTACATCCTATTTTTAGATGAATATATTAGTATAAAATGTAAGATTTTCATATATTATATAATAGATATTAGTTGATAGAGAGCATATAATAGAGGAAAAGATTTATAAAAACATATTACAAGTTTCAAACAGATTGTAATCATTTCAATTTTATGAATTAATACTTTAGTTTCTAGCATTGATTAATCTTTATTCTTTAGTCTGAGAGGAGCAAGGGCCCACTCTCCTTGGAGCCAGGTACGATATTTATGTTATGTTTTACTAATTTGTTGTTATAATTAGAATCTTTTTAATATTTACATTTATTCATAAAAACATCAAAATAAATTCATATTTTAAAAATCATTTTATTATTTCAAAGTCATTTCCTTCTAAGCAATGTGTGTTCTCCTTTCCAGCAAACGTGTGAAACAAATTTCCTTTTGTTAGTGAAGAGTGTGATTTTACTTTCCATGCAAGTGTAAATAGGAGTGTGATATTTTACTTTAAACAAAAGAGTGGATTGGTTTGATTTTTTCCTTTTTAGAAAAAGAGTGAATCACATTGGTTAGGAAACATTTATTTCTTTAGTCAAATTTAGAATAGGACAATCAAACACCCCCATATGCAGCCTTCTGGATCTACCATCCCATACCTTACTGTAGACAGCTTTGGACACCAGCCCTGGTTGATAAGACATCAATTGAATATTGACTAAATGAGGATTTAAATGACACTCATCATTATTGGTGCCATTTTTGAGGAAATAAGGTGTTAGTAAGGTAATAATTATTGGTCTAGAGTGAAAAATAAAAAAAACATTGTAAAAACCCATGAAAACCTATAAAAATTTAATAAATTAATGTACCATCCTAGAGATTCTAAAGGATGATTCATCCCAAAGTTTCCACCAAGAACACAAGTGGACACTCCTCTAACATCTCTGAGTAGTGAACTAGAAGTTACAAGTGAAACCTATTTACAAGAATCTTTTGAAACTTGGATAAAAACTAGGCCATTACCACAAGCAAGCCCCATAAGACAAATCCCTCAGGATTAATATCTTGCAGGAAGACACTATTTAGAAGTTGCCATGGATTTAGAAGAAGCATTTTAAAAATATGTAACTGAAGAAAATTTTGAGCAACCTATAACTAATACCACAAATATTCAGTGGGAAGATCATCCTAGTTTTGAAACATCATCATCAAAAGAAATGGCTCTCCAACAAAATCAACTTGCACAACCAGGAAGGACTTTCTCCTTTCCTATTGTTGCAAATACTAATGATCAAACCCCCATGAAAAATATTTCACCAACTAAACCACCAAATTTCTAGGGAAGATCTACAGAAGATACTAATCAATTCCTATTTGATTTTAAGGTGCTATGTCAAACCTATGATTACACAATAGATGGCCATAAATTAAAACTATTTCCCTCTAAATTTAAAAATGTAGCTATGAGATGGCTCATGTTTACCTAGAAATTTTATTATAACATGGGATGATATGAAAACAAAATTCTTGAAAAAAAACCAAGATTACTATTGATTATGAGAAAGAAAAGAGAATTTCTTCAAAATCAAATAGAATGAGGATGAATCTTTAGAGGATTATTTGGATAGATTCATGTTCACTCATAAAATAAGCAATTATCCACTCACTGAAGATGTTCAGGAATTGGTTTTCTTGAAAGGGTTGGATGAAGACACTAGAGATGCCTTAAATCTGATGGGTGGAGGAGATATAAATAAGTTGGCTTTTGATCAGATTTTTGAGCTTTGTACCAACTACTCTCAAACAAAACCTAGAATTAGGAAAGGAAGATTTGGGAAATATAATGAAGTGGGTAAGTTAATCAAAGAACTTGATAATCTAAAGATAGATATCTTGGTTACACTAAATCATACCTTGGATGGCCTTCAAGCTAAGTAAAATGCAACATAACACTTAATAATATACTATCCTAAGTGTAGATAGAAACATGCCCTTAGAGACTATCCCCTAGATAGAACCAATGTTTCATCATACAGGATCTGTGATGCAATAGATCATGATACCAAACATTGCACCCTTCTATCTATTTTAAAGAATCAAATGAAAACACAAGTCTAGTCCACTAAATAAGTAAATTATATTCAGAGACAAACTTCGCCCCACAAAACTAGGCTCAAGGATAGTTTAATGCAAGAAATCTATTTAATCCATGGATGACACCATGGAACATTTTAGTTCCTTCACCATTGTGGAATCAACTCCAAATTCCATCAATTCAAAATCCATGGGTAGGACAAGATTGGATGCTAACACCCCCATGGATGATGCCACAGTAACAACAATAATGGATACCACAATAGCAATGGATGCCACAACCATGTCAACAATGGAATCATCAGTGGAACCCATAGTCACAATATATCCAACCAAGAAGACCACTTCAATAGCAAACTATTATGCCACCCCTAATTATTCAGTAATAAGGACAAATTAATCAACCTCAATGCCTACAACACTAATAGCAAATTCAAAAAATAAACAACCATCACCTATTTATGTTAATGAGTAGGAAGATACAATCAATGTTAGAGATATTAAGTTTTCAAACATACATTTGAGATTAGGGATAACTATATAAAAACCTTTAGTTCTCATTTTTGAGATACCTGATGAAAATGAAAAGATTGAATCATCTCAATTAAACACTATAGAGGCCAAAATCAAAATGAGCCTTGAAAAAACTACTATCCCAATAGTTCCTTTTTCTGAAAGATTAAGATAAATTGGTATTAAACCAGAATCAAACTTGGTCCATGAGTTGCAAAAGATCAATATTGAGGTACCCCTTCTACAAGCTATTAGGGATATACTTGAATTAAATAAGATCATCAAAAACCTTTGTATCAAGACACTTGGGAGGAAATAAAAATATCCAAAAACCATCCATGTTGATGGAAAAGTTATTGGTTTATTAGCAGGAAAACTATTAGTTCTAAAATATGCAGATCTAGGAAGCCCAGTGATCATAGTTACAATTAGAGGTAAATAAATTACTAACATCTTGGTAGATTTAGGAGCAACAATCAATGTTATAACAATTGATACTCTCCATGCATTATCTCTTATGAGAATGCAACCCACAATTACCATTCTTAAAATGGCAGACCAGTCTGTAATAAAACTAGAAGGGACTATAGAAAATGTTGAAGTACTAATAGAATCTTTGGAGTATCTTGTAGATTTCATGGTTTTGTAACCCAAAACAAATAATCTAGGATATCCCATAATCCTAGGTAGACCATGGTTGGCTACTGTAGTAGCATTGATTGATTACAAGTTAGGAAACTTGACTATTTATAATGGGATAAAGTCCAAATGCACCTCTTGTATCTTCTTGAAAAACCATCAATAAATTGCATACAAGAACTTTGGGTGGATAAATCAGACAACACATTAAACAACATTTTCTCATTAGTTATGATCATAGTTAAAAAATAGTTGGAAGAATTGAATGGAGATATATACCCAAAATCTATGGACTTTGTCAGTCTAAAATATATGGACTCTACCAGTCCAAAAGCTATGGACTCAGCCAGTCCAGAAACTATGGACTACCTTAGTTTAGTATTCTTGGGTCAAACAGAGTATTCTAAAACCTCCACTTCTACTTCTTCTATTGTTTCTTTACCATATGATCATGGATTAATTTAGGAAAGTGTGTGGAAATTTGTAGAACAACAAACTCATTTCTTAGATGCATTTCATTGTTCTTTGGCAAGATTGATTCCTCCTAGAAAAGAGTTTGTTGATAATGTAACTATGTTTCATAAGCTACTTCCTCATCCATGTCCTCTAAACTCATTAATTAATGAGTTTAAGAAAATAAAATCCAACTACCCAGGTACAAAGCCAATCATGGTATTACCTAGAAAGATTTTGAACATCAATAGTTGGTTAACAAATCAAGAGGAAGATCAACTCTTTGAAGTACTGAAAAGACATACCAAGGCTTTTACTTGGGATTATACCAACATAAAGGGAATTCACCCCAGCATATGCACTCATCACATTTCAATAGAATCTATTAAACCAGTCAAACAACCACAAAGAAGAATAAACCTAGCATTAAAAGAAATAATCAAAATAGAAATCCAAAAGTTGCTGAATACCCCATCTTAGACAACTAGTGGGTTTCACCTCTAGTAATTGTACCCAATAAAAATGGAAAATTAAGGCTATGTGTAGATTATAGAGAATTGAAAAAATCTACACTCAGAGATTACTTTCCTTTACCTTTCATTGATCAAGTTCTTGACAACTTGGTAGGAAAGAGATTTTTTTCTTTCCTAGATGGGTTTAGTGGGTATAACCAGATAATGGTAGCAGCTGAAGATCAAGATAAAACCATGTTTACTGGCCCTTATGGAACTTTTACTTATTGAGTACATCCATTTGGACTCTTTAATTCTCCAAAAACCTTTCAAAGATTAGTTTTGGCATATTCTCTGACCTTACAAATGATTATGTTAAAGTATATATGGATGATTTCACCATTTATGGTGAAACTTATGAAGAGGCTCTTACCAACTTGGAAATATTATTGATCAGATGTGAGAAACATCAATTATCTCTAATCCATGAGAAATGTTTATTGATGATGGATGAAGGAATAGTCATGGGACACCATATTTCTGCAAAAGGCATTCAAGTAGATCTAAAGAAAGTCAAAATAATCTCCAATTTACCCATTCCACAAACACAAACTAAAATTAAAAGTTTTTTGGGATATGCTAGTTACTATAGATTATTCATAGATAAGTTTATCCAAATAGCTACCCCTATGTTTGCATTGCTTACAAAATATAGTACATTCGAATGGAGTGATAGTTGCCAGTAGGCCTTTGAGACCATCAAAGCTAAACTTATTACTACTCTAGTATTGAGATGACCATATTGGACTAAGCCATTCCATATATACATAAATGCTTCCAATATATCACTAGGACTAGTCCTTGGACAAGAGGATGAAGAGGGAAACATGTATGATATATCTTATATTAGCAAAAACATGACACTTGCTAAGAGAAATTACACCACAATTGAGAGGGAATTCCTATCTATAATCTATGCAATTAAAAAATTTAGACACTAAAAAATAGGCTACAAGGTATTTTTCTACATAGACCATTTATCTATTAGATATCTTACCAACAAACCAATTGTGAGAGGTATTATTATTAGATGGCTATTGCTCTTACAAGAATTTGATGTTACTATTATAGAGAAACCAGGAAAGTCTAATGTGGTGGCTGAATTTTTGTCAAGAATAAACACTATAGGTGAAGAAGAACCAATGGAAGATGAATTTTTGAATGAAAAACTATTTTCTATTTCACCAAAATCTCTATGGTTTGTTGATATATCCAGTTACCTCACCACAGGGAATTTTCCTCTACAATTTTCACAAAAAGAAAAGAAATGTTTAATCAAAGAAATCTCTTCTTTCAAATGGATTAATGGAATGCTATTTAAACTTGGACCTAAACATGTGTGTCATAGGTTTTTGACTAATGGTGAAGCTTATGATATCATCAGATCTTATCATGATGAACCATGATGAGGGAATTACGTAGCTCAAAGAACCATACATAAATTCCTAGGAGTAGGATACTATTAGCCTCACCTTCATCAACAAGTAAAAAGATATGTCAGACACTATGATGCTTGTCAGAGAATTATAAAACCTACTCTTTTAATAGAGATGCCTTTGCACCGTCATCCTCAATTGGTTTTAGAACCATTTGAGAAATGGGGAATTAATTTTATAGGTCTAGTGGATCCTCCTTCCAGAGGAAGAGAATATCTCCTAGTATGTACATACTATGTGACCAAGTGGATATAAGTGGAAGCATTAACTCATGTAAGAGAAGAGATGGTACCTGATTTCTTATATTTCAAAATCATGCAAAGATTTGGTACTCCAAGGGAGATAGTCTCATATCAAGGACCGCATTTCATGTCAAACATGATAAAGCACTTCATACAAGTATATCAAACTTAGCATAGAAAATCATCTCCATACCATCCATAGGCTAATGGGAAAGTTGAATTCACCAACAAAGAACTAGAAACCATTTTAACCAGAGTTTTTAATTCCAGTAGAAAGGATTAGGCAAATAAGATACCAGAAGCTATTTAAGCCTATAATACTACTTGAAAAATAACAACTAGATTTTCACCTTATGAATTGGTTTATGGTAAGAAGCCTTTATTCTCTGTTGAATTTGAATTAAAAACTTTGAAAACAACTATATAAGTAGGAAATGAATTAGAATAAATACAGAAAGAAAGACTCCTAAAACTTAATAAACTTGATGAAATGAGGATGGAAGCACTACAAAGAAGTGAATTGGTACAACATCAAAGAAAAGTTTGGCATGATTCAAAAATTAAGTAATGGAAGTTTTAGAAATGAGATTGGGAACTATTTTTTCATTCCAAATTTCAACAGTTCAAAGGAAAACTACAAACAAGGTGGTTGAGACCTTATCAGATTAAGGAGGTCTATGAAAATAGTTTTATTAAGCTAATACCTATTGATTACAATAGAAGATATCTATTAGTCAATGGAAATAGATTGAAGCTCTATCAGAAACCTCTCAATAAAGAATAATTTTTTCAAAAGGTAAAGAATCAAGTAGTTGTTCTAGAGAGCTCTGCTTCTTCCAGTGAACATGCTCCTTGATAATCTTGTAGTCCTGAGAGAGAAAACAACAATAATTAAAGAAATAAAAAATAAAATAATACACACACACACACACACACACACACACACACACACACACACACACACACACACACACACACACACACATCAATAGTGAAAATCCTTCCAGGGATGCTATTGACAATGCATGCCTAGAAAACCAACTTGTTGGTTGACTATGCATTACAAAAATGTCTTTGGCTAGAAAACTAGCAATGGCTGGCCAAAGGGCAAAAACACAAAAAATTATAAGAAAATCTCATCATGTCACTATGATTGGTCATATCCATGCAATAAACTAATCCATACAAATTTATTTATGTAGGACACATGGCGAGCAAAGGATAACATCTAAGGTTAAAGTAAGTAAGACATATATTTTATTTATCTATGTTTAGTTAACTAATTATCTTTGATTTAATTAAGAATTATTCTATGGAGATGACCCAAATTTGAATCTTCCAAAATGGAATGACATGACACATGCCATAATGAAAAAAAACATGCAATCGAGCCACCAAAGGTGTATGGATAAGTGTGCAACTTATCCATAATCAATTGAGTCATCAAGTATCATAATGATGGGATGTCTTAAAAAAGGGTTTTAAATGAAGTAATGAATCACTATCACCATCAATGTGACACATCATCATTTCACCCAAATTATATTAATGAGACAAAATAACTGGCACACTCTGTAGAAACGTGTGATGCCTAACTATATCAAGTCATCATATCAAACTATGAACTCATGCAATTTTAGCATTTGGTATGAACCATTTCATTTCTATAGACTTCAATGGAAGCTGGTATACATATCTTTCATGATTGTTGCCTGCAAATCCTCAGTGAATGTTTCCTACTAATTTTAACAAAATACTGGTCTACACTTTAATCAGAGTTAAAGGAACAAAGTTGATTGTAAATCTGCATAAAAATGGGATAAAAGATGAGATCAGAGATGAAGGACCCAACAAAGTTTCATAAAGACAAAGCTTTTATGGTAGTGTTTAGAGCCAATGGTTGGCTACCTTTCATTGAAAATTTCTAAGGTTTCGATGAAACAATGGTAACTGAATTCATCACTAATCTTAACCCTAAATTTTTAATTGTGAAAGACATTGTTATTCTTATTACAACTCAAGTTGTAAGTTAAATTATACAAGTTATAGAAGAGGGAATGAGAGTTATAGGTATAATTTCATTTAGTGATTTAAATAGTTAGTTTAATGGTAATGAGCAGACTCGGACTTCATGTCTAGTAAATTCTAAGGGAAAATTAAAAGGGATTAGTAGAAATTCACTTCCTAAACCCTAGAAATCTGTTGCTAAGTGGGTAATCAAGTATATCATTTGTGAGGGGTAGCATGGTCTTTTAGAGGGAGATGCCATGAAAATGTTAATACATCTTAAGCATGGGAGACAAAACCCTCAGTACAAAATTAACCTCCCATCCTTGTTATATGGTGCTCTACAAGTTATGTCTATAACCCCTATTGCACTCTTAGGCATCATGGCCTTATTCATCTCATTATCTAACATCACTTCCTTCAACAAGGACAAGAGGTCTAGGAGGAATTTTAGAATAGTATAACATAACAAATTCTAGATATGCCTGCACAAGAAACCCCAAATTCACCATAGGAACACTCATCTCTACCTACTGCATCAACTAAGAAAACAACGCTGAGTAAATCATAGACTATAGTCCTAACATAAATTCCTTCTTCTTTAAGAATAATCACAAGGTCCTAAATCTCTATAATTTTAAAGTCTCCACAAGAACCTCATGAATCTATAGTACAACCAATTCCCTTGTCAAGAAGAAGAAAATTGAGAAGAAAGGTTGCTATAGAACCTAAGAAGATCAAGGGATTGATGGTTGAGAAGGAAAGCTAACCAAGTGTAGCTCAAAGAGTGACCAAAAGAAGGAGAAGGCTCATTCTGATAGATGAAGATGAACAAGAAGCTGTAGACATTTTAGAAAGTATTAAAATGGTATCTCATTCCCTAATACATCAAAATATCCCTACACCTATAGTTATTGAAGAAATTACTTTCAAAAGGAACTCTCCAATCATAATAGAGGAGCCTATTCCAAAGGAAGAGCCACACACAATAGAGGAATCAAGTATGGTAGAACAACCACCTATTCCAATTGAAACTATAATGGATAAAGGGAAAATTGTATGTACCAATGAGAAAGGTGAATCATCTAATCTAAATGATCCTATTCTATAGTTAAATTCATAGCTTTTTCAAGCTGAAGCTCTTGAACAACAATAAACAATTGACATTGCTGACTTGATCAGTCAATTGCAGGACAAGGATCATCTCAACTCATTTTTGGTGTAGAAATTAGATACAACATCTACTGAACATGCAACAAAAGTTCATAGATTAGAGGAAACAATAAAGGAATATGAAAGTGAACAAATAGATCTTTGGATATATATAGAAAGTATAAATAAGTCAAATAGGAGATTGTAGAGTTTGGTAAACTCTTCCAAAGCACCTGATGTTGTACCTCCTCCTCTTAAGGTATTTATTGACCATAGTTGTCAAAAAAAGTGATCCAGGTATTCCTCCCTTGCAAATACTACATCAAATTGAAGAAGAATATTTTTTACTTAAACAAAAAAACAAAGATACAACTCATTCAAACAAACTCTTGGAAAATGAAAAGAAATAATTAGAAGCTAAAGTCCAAGATTTAGAAGAAAATTTGCAGGATGCATGAAAATTAGGGGAAAATATTTTAGCATGTAGGAATCCTTCTCCTACATATAGTTTGTTTTTATTTGAATAATTTTACAAATGGAAACTTTTGCATATTTCTTGTCATCTTCCTTACAAAATTTTCTAGCCAACAAAATTTTTGGAAATTTTCTATAGTGCTGAACCTGATTAGCAGGATTTGCTTTGCAAATTTTATTTACATGATTTGATTCTAGGAGACCATGAGCACAATAAATTTTTGATAAACCTTCATGTAGGAGAAGTTTAACTAAGGGCATTACATTCTACATTCAAAAATCAAATAGCATGGAAAAGTGGATTTGAGGACTATACAAATCATGCTAAGACTACAGGATTGTGTGTCTGACCAGCCTTTCCTATTCCCAGATTGATCAAATAGAATTTTAACACTTTTATAGATGATGAGGTTAAAACACATTATTTATAGGATTTATATAATTGTACTATTTCTTTTGATTTATTTTCAAGATAGAGTTTTGATTCAGTGGTGGCTGCAAGTGTAAATAGATGGGACCAAATTTTAGTGCCTCTTAAATGATGAGAGGTCATGTCCCCAAATAACTTAGGATGGATTATGAGGAGAGCATCCTCAGTTTTGGAAATCTTACTAGGGGTAATAAACTTTGGGGGAGAGTAGAAATGGATTGGCATGAGATATAGACCCCTTTTGTTGATCATACCTATTCCAAGATGGTAGAGTTGGGCTCCACAATCAGAGGATCAATTCAATATATGGAAACAAATGATTCAATCAAATCAAGAATTTACAAGCAATTTAGACAAACATATAAAAAATGAATTTGATGAATATGATTTGAATTAGATTGTGGAAAGTAGAAGCTAGAGCTATGAACACTAATAAATGTTTGCAATGGGACTTGTAAAAGGTAAAGATTGGGGGAGATGATGAGCTCAGAGTATGGCTCATTATTGACATGTTATTTCACTCAATTCATCTCTCAAAGTATATTATCTTATACAAATCCTAGATTGTTAGATAGCTATTACATGAAAAATAGATATTTGTCTTTTTTATATTGAACCAAAGACTAAACATTTACTTTGTCATGAATGTCTAATACATAACATGTTTTAGTGATTTTTTTTGTGAAGAATGCTCAGGAAAAAGACATAGGAAATGTATAATGAACATGTAATTTTGATCTTCATCTAGCAGAACTACGGACTCCATAGGCTTGTTTCTACAAACTCTGTAGGCTTGTTTCTATGGAATATGTTGGCCTATTTCTATGGGCTCTGTAGGCTTGTTTCTACAGACTCTGTAAGCTTGTTTCTATGAACTTCATAGGCTTTTTTCTACAGACTCTGTAGGTTCATTCCTCCCAACTCTATAAGGTCAATTCTGAGAATTTTGTAAGGAAAAACCTAAAAATGGGGAAGCTGGTGGCCAGATAGGATAAGAGAGAATCATTCTAGCTGGAATCAAATAAGGGAAATAACCACCTTTTATTTTTTAGTATTTTATTTTGATAAAGTTGTATATATATTTGGATCTTAGGATTATTATAGGATAGGATATCTATTTTATCAGAATAATTAGATCTATTGGAAATCCAATCTCCTATCTTTGGATGAATGGATTGACCAAGGAATCCTATTCATTTGCATCCTATTTTGAGATGAATATATTAGTATAAAATGTAAGATTTTCATATATTTTATAATAGATATTAGATGATAGAGAGAAGATAATAAAGGAAAATATTTGTACAAGCATATTACAGGTTTTAGACAGATTTTAATCATTTCAATTTCATGAATTAATACTTTAGTTTATAGCATTGATTAATCTTTATTCCTGAGTCTAAGAGGAGTAAGGGCCCACTCTCCTTGGAACCAGGAACTGTGTACGGTATTTAAGTTATGTTTTACTAATTCATTGTTATAATTAGAATCTTGTTAATATTTACATTTATTCATAAAAACATTAAAATAAATTCACAGTTTAAAAAGCATTTTCTTATTTCAAAGTCATTTCCTACTAAGCAATGTGTGTTTTCCTTTCCAGCAAATGTGTGAAACAAATTTCCTTTTGTTAGTGAAGAGTGTGATTTTAATTTCCATGCAAACATAAATAAGAGTGTGATATTTTACTTTCAACAAAAGAGTGGATTGGTTTGATTTATTTATTTTCTAAAAAAGAGTGAATCAAATTAGTTATGACACATTTATTTCTTTAGTCAAAGTTATAATAGGACAATCAAACACCCCCATAAGTAGCATTCTAGATCTACCATCCCATACCTTACTACAGAAAACTTTGGACACTAGCCTTGGTTGATAATATATTAATTGAATTTTGATTAAATGAGGAGATACATGACACTCATAAAACTATTAGGAGCCTCATTCTAGGATCACCCTCAGACTTCCAATCACATCAAACCTTAGGGTCTATGGGACCCAAGGTTGAGGTATCATTGGTTGAGTTAGTTATACCTGGGCTACCTATCATCAAGTAACATAAGTCTAATCTAGTCATGGATAGACCATCAAATCTATTAGGGGAGGTGAAGGTGGAACAAAGGTGTGAGGAGCAACTAGAGGAGGAGGAGGTGGAGTAAGGACACAAAAATTAGGAATTGCTATAGGATGTGGAGATGGAATTGGAGTATAAGGAGGAGGTGGTGAGTTTCCCTATAAAATAATATTAGAGATAGTAGGAGGAGTTAGTGTTAGATCATTTATGGATATGGAAGGATATAGAAGGGGAGTAGATGGTCCTATCATTTTCTTTCCTTTCTTATTCTTCTTCACTGCAATCTAGGACAATACCTCCTAGTCATCAGTGGCACCCAAGTATAGCTCATCATCATCCTCTATTTGATGACCATAGTTAATATTAGGGAATGTCAAATACCATGTAAAGTGAGATATGATCATCCCATTGAGGTCCCACTTCCAAATCTTAGCTCTCACTAGGGTGAAGGAGTTCCACCTAGACACCATATTTTAGAGGGGAGGGAAGGTCTTGTACACATGGTACCTGATAGTGATCAAGATTAATTAGCATGCCTTTTAATGGTAGTATATACAAAATCCAAATATGCCCTCTACTAATTGGTAAATGATATCCTACTATGATAAATGATCTAGGTTGAAATATGGAAAATGAAGGGTCTACTTAAGGACACCCATAATTTGGATCATGGTGTCTTCTTTATAGTAAAAGTAATCCTCAATGGCAATGATAGAGTCCTAGATTATTTGTGATAGCTAGGGAATCAAGGCCTCATTGATCATGTTTTATACCATTAGATATAAGTACTCATATATGTCATGTATATGGTTCTAGAACTAGTAGCCATATAGTTTCTATAAGATCACATAAACCACCAAGCCCCTAAGAACCCACATAGGAAAATTTGAAGGTTTGAAGTAGGACATCCCATAGAATGTGTCCAGAAGGTATCTCATCATATAAAAATTACCCCAAACTTGGGCATCTATGATGGCATTGACAAATTGAAGTTGATCAACCCTCCTATGTCCATAACTTCAAAGTGTATGAGGGTCATATAGAAGAGGGGCACACATAATTCATTAATGTGCAATTAGTCTTGGGCCCTGAATAATCAATTCAATAGAATCATGCTTACCTAGACTTCTTCCCATAAGGTTTGGATTGTGTATGCATTTATGTCCTCCTTACTAACCTATTTAGCATTCAAGTTCTCATCTTAGTCTTGTAGGATGTCATATTTTTGGTAGATCTCTGTGTAGGCCTTCAAAACCACATCATAAGAGAAAGTGTAACCTGAGAGGGATTAATATGCCTTATAGGCATTCCTAGAGATATCAACAATCTAGTGATGAGAGTTGGGTGAACACACCTAGTCATTGACACCATCCTACACTCAATGTTAATGAGAAGGAGGTTGCCAAAAAAGTCAATGCAATAAAATGCCTCTATCTTAGTAACATATCTATGAAGTCTACATTTCTTGGAGGACCAAAGGTAATCCTCAAATTCTTCTTGTTGTTCATAATTAGAGCCTAAGTCTATGGGAACTTGACCTACTACTTTAAACATGTTATTGTAGTAAGATAAAGGGGAAATAGGAAAGATTTGAGCATATGAGGCATAAAGTAGAAGGGTACTCTAAGGATTATAGAGGAAATGGTCATTGTAGTAGGATGGAGGGGAAATTAGAAGGCTCTAAGCATATGAGGCACAAAACACAAGGGTACTTTGTGAGAATTATAAAACTAATAGTTGGAGTGATCTTGAAGGTATGTAACTATAACCATTAGTGGGATTTACTTAGGATTTATAGATGCATGCACACAACCCCCATATTAATGGTGTTTGGCATCTCACATACTATGAATTCAAAATTGAGTTAGTGAATGGATTTCCTCTCTTTACTTCTAAATCAAGAGTTAAATTCAGGGTCCATGATCCTCCATCACCAACCAGATTAAGAAATGGTGATGGGATATTTTAAATCTATCTAATTAGGCTCAAATTTTTATTTCTTTAATTCCCAATTTGTGGTAGGCACATATTTACATCCCTTGGATGCTTCTTGGTTAATTTTCACTTTATGAAACATGTCATCTACTCATTGATTCTCGTGCCAATAGTTGGCATATAAACATGGATTCATACTTTATGAAATACCCTTATGAAGGGTAAGGTGTCACTTAAGGACACATGGAACTTTATGATTGGTTATTTGACCTCATCTATACCCATTTTAACCCTTATGGGGCCTTAGGTGGCCACCAATCCATCTACCTTACTTGGTAATGTGGCACCTTCTATTTAGGCTAGGCTCTCCTAGGTTATGACATCTCTAACAAGTTCAAGGATTGGCTGTTATGATAACTTAGTGACATGATGCCTCTTTATTAGGCTAGGCTCTCCTAGGCTCTAACATTTTTGATAGGTCTAAAGACTATCCAATTTGATAAATTAGTGATATGGCACCTCTTAATGAGGATAGCTCTCCTAGGCTCTGACATCTCTAACAGGTCCAAGGGATGGCTACTTTGAAAAATCAAAAACATGGTGCCTATTGAGTAGGATAGGATCTCCTAGGATTTTATATCTCTAATAGGTTTGGGGGTTGGCTGCTTGATAACTTGATGACATGGCACCTCCTGATTAGGTCAGGGTCTCCTAAATTTTTACATCTTTGATAGGTCTAAGGACTATCTGATATGATAAATTAATGATATAGTACTACATAATTAGGTTATCTCTCCTAGGATATGACATCTCTAAGAGGTCTAGGGAGTATTTACTCTCACAAATTGGTGATGTGGTGCCTTTGGATTAGGCTAGGTTTTCTTAGGCTTTGACATCTCTGATAGGGGGTTGGTCACTCTGATAACTCAGTGATGTGGTACTTCCTAATTAGGTCAATCTCTCCTGGGATATGCTAAAAAATACACAAAAGAAGACTAAGTAAGAAATCAAAAGACATGTATTACATTTAATACTTACTCATATTTTATTAAGATTTTGATTTCCCATGAAGGGTGATGGGTCTGTTACTCTGGGAAAGGAATGAAACTCTAGGAACTTTCTTCAAAAGTAGACCTACAATGTTAACACCTTAACTCATAAAATAACAAATCTAACTTAGTCATAAAAATAAATAAGGATGGTTGCTACTTAGATAAATTAGGGTGACATTATACTCTAAGGATTTTAGTTCAAGTGAAACTGATGAGATCAAAAGAAAGGACCTTGGAGCTTTGGTTCCTGGGATTTTTGAAGAGGGGTCTACTATTTCAAAGAAAAGGGGGCATGTTGGACACAATAATAATAAAATTTGCCCAGGATTTATAAGATAACCATGAAGGATTAGAGATGAACCATTAGTTCCTATAGTTATAAAGGCAATTCATCTAAGCACCCCTAGAGGATTTTATGCCACTCTATATGAGGAAGAAATGGGGGCACATTTTTTTCATAGCCAAATCTATATTTATAGACCAAATATTGGTTAGAAAGTCACACATATCTTAAATTTATTACCTAATTGATGGATTTTATTCATATATGCATCTATATGGGTGTATGAATGATAGAATGTTTTTCATCTATACTTCATTGGGACCTTATTCAAAAAATTTAGGCAACCACATACATCCCTTAAGAGAATATTCTCTTCTATAAGTGTAACCCTATAATGAAATTTACCCACGAATTGTATAGAACCATGAGGGATAGAGATGAATTGTCAAATATTGTAATTGCATGAGAAAGTCATTTAAGAGGTCCCCTAAGAGGATTTTTCCACTCAAGAGGAGGAATAAATGACAATATATTTTATCTCAGAGCTAAATAGCTCTTTATGGACCAAAATTTGGTTAATAAGTCATGTATCTATTTGATTTTTCATCCAAATGATGAACCATATTTAAAAATGCATCTAAATGGGTATATAAACATAGGAATTGCATTTTTTCATTCTTCGTTAGGCCTTAGATTGAAAATTTGTAGGCAGCCAAATGCATCCATTAAGAGAATCTTCTCATCCCTAAGTGGAAAAAATAGAACAAATTTTCCTTGGGCATTGTAAGAGAACCATTAAGGCTAGAGATGAAACATTAGCTCCTATAATGTCATAGGTGAGTAATCTAAGAACCCCATTGGATTTTTATATTCCACTCAATGTGAGGAAGAAATAATGACACGTTTTATCTCACAGATAAACCTCTCTTTAGATACCAAAATTTGGTTAGTAGGTTGTGTATCTCTTTATTGACTCACCTAATAAACAAGCAATATTTATGGATGCACCTAGATGGGTGTATAAATATAGGAATGGACTTTGTATGTGAATCTCCAGAGTTGAAAGTTTTAGGTGACCAGACACATCCCTTAAAATGATCTTCTCTTCCCTAAGTGGAAAATAGAATGGACTTTTTCTAGGCATTGTAAGAGAACTATAAGGAGTAAAGATGAGCCATTAGCTCATAAAGTTGCATGTTAAATTCATATAAGCATGCCTCAAAGGATTAAATACCACTTGTGATGAATAATAAATGGTGATACATTTTCTATATTATTCAAATAACCCTTTAGGCACTAAAATTTGGTAAGTAGGTTGTGTATCTCTTGACTTGATCGATTAATCAATGAACCATATTCACAGACCCCTTTAGATGGGTGTATAAACACAATAATATCCTTAATTTATGTTATATCAGACCTTAAATATGAAAATTTTAGGTGGATATACACATCCCTTAAGATAATCTTCGTGTCTCTAAGTGGAAAAAAGAAACAAACCTTGCTCGAGTGTTTTAAGAGAATCATGATGGCTAGCAATGTACCGTCAGCTCCTAATTTTTAATAGATGTTTTTTTAATCACCCTATACAAATTTTTGTGATAATAAAGATGAGGAAGTAATGGAGATACATTTTCTCTTAAATTCAAATCTATTTTTAGAGAGCAAAAGTTGGTCAATATAACTCGTATCTTTTGACTCACACACAATCGATGAACAATATTTATGGACATGTAATTATGAGCATATAAATATATAAATGACCTTCATCTGCACTCTATAACCTCCTATATTTTAAGTGTCACATGTTATATGTATCCCTTAAGATAATTTTCTTGTTCTTAATGGAAAAATATAATGAATTTTGTCAAGTATTGTAGGAGAACCATGAAGGGTAGAAATGAACAATAAGATCCTAAAGTTGCATAATTAATTATTATAATAATCCCTAACATTATTATCTACCACTAATGATAAGGGATAAATGGTATCATGTTTTTTATCACAACCAAATCTCACCTTTTGGACCAAAAATTGGTCAATAGGATGCATATTTATTGACTCATTAGCCCAATTAATGAATCATATTTATGAAAACATCTAAATGGGTGTATAAATTAAAGAATTACCTTCATCCTTACTTTTTCATATCCCAAATTCAAAATCTACAAGTTTCCAAATGCAACCCTTAAGATAATTTTTTCATTCTTAAGGGGAAAAATGGAATGAACTTTGAGCAAGCATTACAGGCAAGAGAATCGTGAGGGGTAGAGATAGATAGCTTGATATTAAAATATAATTGAGGAGTATTATGATCATATATAGAATGATTAAATTACACTCATGATAATGAATAAATGGCACTATGTTTTCTCTTACAGTGAAATCTCACTTTAGGGACCAAAATTTGGTCAATAGGGTAATATATCTTAGATAACTAGCCTAATCAATGAGTTATCTTTAAAAATATGTTTATATGAGTGTATAAACATATTAATGACCTTAAAATATGACCCATAACCTAATAAATTCAAAATTTATACTTGGATAAACATATCCCTTAAGATAAATTTATCATTCTTAAGGGGAAAAAAGAAATGAAATTTATGTAATTATTATAGGAGAACTATGAGGGGTAGGGAAAAATAATAAAATACTATAGCCACACATGAGAGTAAATTGAGCACCCCTAGAAAATTAGATACATATTGTGATGATGAAGATGTGGTGGTACATTTTATCTTGTATCCAAATCTTTCTTTATAGACCAAAATTTGGTCAGTACGATGTGCATCTTTTGACTCGCTACCCCAGTTGAGAAACCATATTTATGGACATGTATGGATGCACATATAAATTAAATATTTCCATTATTTCAACCTCCATAACTTACTTAAGTTAATTTTTTCACAAAACTGGATGCATCCCTTAAGATAATTTTATCATTCTAAAGGATAAAAATAGAATGAACTTTATGCAGACATTACTGGAGAACCTTGAGGTGTAGAGACAAAACATAAGCTCCTAAAATTTCATAAGGGAGTATTTTGAGCACATTAATGAGGATTATATTCCAATAATGATGAGTAATAAATGGTGATATGTTTTCTCTCACATCCAAATCTCACTTTAGGGACCAAACATTGGTCAGTAAGACACATATATATTGACTTGCTAAGCCAATCAATGAATCATATTCAAAAACACATCTAGATGGGAATATAAACATAAGAATGACCTTAATCTATGATTCATCACCTCTCAAAGTTGAAATTTACACATGGCTAGATGCATTCCTTAAAGTAATTTTCTTATTCTTAAGGGGAAAATAGAATGAAATTTATGTAGGCAACCTCTGAGAACCATGAGGGGTAGATATGATCCATAAGATCCTATAGTTATATAAGAGAGTCCTACGAGAACCCTGAGAGAATTATCTACCACTCATAATGAGAAATAAACTTATTTTAATAAGATAATATTCTCTACTCATGACTCTAACCACGTGAAGGTGGAATCTCATCTGGTACCTCTAACCTACATTAAATCTTTTAGTAATGATTTCAAATAGAAATAAACACATAATGAAAAAATAATTCTAAATTAAAATACACTAGATCAAATAGGTTAGAAATTTAAAATGTAAGTTGCATTGAATATTAACCTTACCAAGTCAATATAATGTACCTTCATAATCAACTCTATTTTAAAGTGTTTTAAGAATTTCTTCATGCTTGTATTCATGAAATTTAAAAAAAATAGTTTTTGTGATACTTTCCATGAAATTCTATAATTTGAATATTTTTAGTGATAATAAAATTTGAATAATGAAGTATCACCCTATTCATTTCAAAGTCCTCAAATAACCATTGGTTTAATTTTTTACAAAAGTGTATATGAAACCATGTTCCTATAACCACCGTAGATCTAGTGGGATAAACTAGGTCTTAATTCATTGATGCATTTGGAATTTGTGGATGATTCCTATCTCATGGGCAAAGATAAAAATAAAGAGTCTTAGAAATTTAAAAAGAAATTACAAATTTTTAGGGCTGAAATTGGTCAGATTATTAATGAAGGTAAAAGTCCAAAATTTATTTCTTTCATATGACTCCTAGATAGGAAGTTGTGATTCTTGATAGACTTCATTTTGAGAAAGATTCTTTACCATTCACCTATCTTGGTATTCCCTTTAGATAAGATATACTTTCTAACTAGAGTTGGTTACTAGATAGAATGAAAACTAAGATTTATACATGGACTAATAGATGTATTTCAATGGGAGGGTGAATCACCTTGATCAAAAATGTTTTGAAAGTTATCCCCATTTTTTTCTCTTCCATCCTGCATGTTCCCAAAACTATCTTCAAAGAGATTGACCAAATCTACCATAAGTTTTTATGGAGAGGGCCTTAGCTTATTAAAAAATGGTATATTGTGAAATGGAACATGATTTTTATCCCCAAACATCAAGGGGGGTTAATTTTTCACTCAGCTTAACTAAGGGCTTTTGGAATCTTCTTTAGTTTCCTTCACAACTTTGGGTGCAAACTTTGAGGGCCAAATATACAAAAAATAAGGTGTCTAATCAAATAGTCCTTTTTAACCTTCCATCTAAATGTTCTTTAGTGTTGGTGGTTATTAAAATTAGGGAGTCTATAATTAATAATATTCTATTTTGGATAATCAAGAATGGTAAGAAGGCCCATTTTTGGATTGATTCTTGGGATGGTCATCCCTTATAGTTAAACAATATCCCCACTTTCATACTCTTATGGACCAAATGCATCAAAAATTTTGGATAATAATTGATAAGTACTATAATAATCCTATTAGAGAGTGGGGATTTGAAAGGGAATGGATTTTTCTTTAAGATTAGTCAATTCCAATTTCCTCAGATTATAAATATGTTTCTTGTTTTCATGAGGATAACTTGCTATCTTTGGGAGGCTAGATCAATGGGAAATATAAAATGGATAATGGATATTCTTAACTTTGTCAATCTTTAACTCAACCTCTTAATAATATTTTAAAGAAACTATGGAAATATAATTTAAAGCCTAAAGTTAGATTTTTCATTTGGATTCTCCTACATGGTAGGGCACTTCTAAGAGATAAAATTATGAAAAGGGGATTTAATGGACCCTTTAGATGTGTGCTTCATAAATACCATAAGGAAACCTTTTTTCATTTCTTATTTTTTTGTCCTTTAATTACTAAAAGATGGAAACAACATACACATCTTTTAGGCATCCCATGGATTGATTTTTCATCCTTGATTCAACCTATTTAAGATTGGAGCTACATTTTTTATTTTGATGTCTTCTCTAATCAAAATTTATGGGTTGCAATTTATTTATTTTATGGAATACGTGGAATAAGAAAAATGAAAGAATCTTCAAGTAAAGGGTAAAGGATAGTGTTTTGGTTTGGCAATGATTTCTTTTTAATATTAAGGAATGTATTTTCACTTGATGATATTTCCTTCAGCTCCTTCTCAATGTTGGATGCTTATTATTTAGGTTATTCACATTATTCCTTCTCCCCCTCATCTCCAAGTAGATTATATAACCAAAGATCATTCCTTGATTATCATCATAAGGATCAATAGAGTTTTAACGGATGGTGAATCAAGGTAAAATCCTAGTTATGCAATCATTATAGGTATTGGTAGGGAGTTGGACAATTTTATTACTTTATTTTTTCACCAAATTGGGATTACCACCAAAAATTTAGTTGAAAGACAAGCTATTATGGAAGGTATTAAGAATTCATGGAAGGTGGGATGGAATAAAGTATAGTTGGTTAATAATTCTAAATTTTGGATTAAACTACTCTTAGATCCCAACTATAATATCTACACAAACTGAGAATTTATAGAATTCTCAACAAAACTCAATGGCTTCAAAATAAGTTTGATATGATCT
This sequence comes from Torreya grandis, assembly GCA_037957365.1. Lineage (NCBI taxonomy): Eukaryota > Viridiplantae > Streptophyta > Pinopsida > Cupressales > Taxaceae > Torreya > Torreya grandis. The sequence goes on from JARHVA010002650.1 coordinate 1,511,889, forward strand.
TTTATTTGTACATCCTAGGGGTTTTAATAAAGTTGAATATACTCTTGCTAATTAGGGTATTGACCAATTCGAGGTGAAAGGTTTTGGACCTCCTCCTCTATGGTGGCTAGCTAAGTTAAGGAATGATCTCTTGACCATTTCATCTCTAGAAAGTGAAAAAATTGATTGTTAAAGTATTTTTAGGCTTTTTTTCTTCCTCAAAAGTTTTCTTTTGGGTTTAGATTTCATCATTTGGTTAGTGGATTCCTCTCCATGGAACCTTATGGTAATGGAACATGCTTCAAATTCTAGACTTGATGGGAATCATGTTTATTCTCTTTTGACTTTAGTTTTCCATGAACCAAAAGGTTTCAATCTTGTTTGTTTTTACAACTAGTACATGTATAGCCTGGTGATTTCTTATCTTTTGGTTAGGCATGCTATTTGATCATGTTGAAGGGTTAGGATAGGTAAAATCCATGGGAATTTTTTGGTGGAAGAGATACCTATACCTCCTTGGGTCTCACCTGAATGTGACATCTCTCTAGAGATGTTTTCCAAAAAATAAAAATAAATTGCCTCTACACAATGAGACAAGTAGTAGTTTATTCCCTCATCATTATCCTTAGGTGAAATTAATGTAAAACCTACCCTAAATTTAAAGTATAAACACATTTTCTATACATGTAGGAAGTAATTAAAATATCACTAATGTTTAAAGTACATTTAAATTATAAATAAATTGTACATGGTTGCACAAGATCTGAGATATGGTCGAAGTCAACTATTGATGGCATTTCATGATCCCTAGTGGTTGTAATGAATCACTAGTATCCTTATGTGTTAGTGGTCTAAAATATCATTAGTAAACCCATTATTTTGACTAACATTGATTCCAATCAAATTCCATAAATAAAAACATGCCATAGCCCTAATATAAATAGTCAATGAAATAAAATTTGAGCTTCAGATTGAGTGGAAACCACGTGATCTAAGTACTATACTAAAATATTCATACATTTATTATTTTATTCCTCCATTAACCAAATTAATATTCATGTATTAGGATATTTTTATGATCCATGAGAAATTATTTCATTACACCAAGTCACAATACTTGTAACATCAATCAAATCAACACCATCCTTGTGCTTTCCATGCTATTCTTCAAGGGATATTTTACACATGCACCTACACCATCATGTTCCCCTTTTTCATGCCCAACCTCAAATAAACTCCAAAAATGTTGAACCCCATTCTTATTATGCATCTTTTTTAACTAGTAAAACATTCAAGAATTCTTAAATTATCATGCATAATTATCTGACTAAATGTAATGTTTATTGCAAATGATTTCTCTTACATTCACACTTATATAAAATATCTAAAAAATACCTTGGAAAAAATATAGAGAATGTGATATATAATTTATCATATAAAATTGGTACTCCATTAGAATATTTATATTGTCCTCTCTACTATTAGGTGCATGTTTAAATTAATAGGCACAAAAATTCCATCTTGAATTGAATTATATTACTGAGATTGAATCTAATTTTTTGGTTATAGTGTGTAGTTTTTATAAAATTCTATAATATAAAAAATGGTACCAACTATGAAGTTGTCCTTTCAAAACTTGAGTTGATTATCTGACCACTTTTTCTTGGTGTGTGTGTCTTGCATATTGGTAGATACTATTCTTCTTGAATTTAAACATGAAATTAGATATAGTTACTTGGTTCATAACTAAATCACATCTTGATAGCTCTTGTACATATTTTAATGCATACTTTACAATTTTTTACTGCTTAAAATACACTCATTTCTTTCCAAAATTATGTGAAATTTATTCATATATAAAACTGGTCTAATGTGAAAAACCACCACAAGTGTTACATATTCCATCTAAATATTCTTTGGCAAAAATATACTATCCCTTAGGTCTTTGAAATAAAATACTTAGGATTAACTCTCTTGACATTTTAGGTGGAGAAACCACCATAAATTCCTACATAATCTTGTCAGTATGTAAAGTATAATGTATATGACAAAAAACATTAAAATACATAGAAAATTCAATATGGATCCTTAAACATGTGGTGTGTGTTTAGTTGATTTTAACATAGAAAAACTTGCACATCTCAAATCACCTTTGGCTAATTATCAATTAGCCATTAAAAATTTTAACAAGTTGTTATCACTCTAGAGTGCACCTTGCTTGAAGATGTGTAAGCACACCCTCACTCTAGTTGATACAATGGGATCTTCTCAGAGCGTGGGTGACTTTATAACAAGAAGAACCCCTAGAGAGGGATGGTTACATTAAGATTTATCAAATAAATATGATCTATTGTGATTCTTAAGATGAAAAGGAGAAGGAAAAATTGAAAATAAATCTTATATAATTGGGTTAAGCACATAAATTCTCAAAATCCTCTAAAGTTATAGAAATCAATGCACACATATAATCAATGAAATTTATATTTCTATCCTTAAGTAAAATGTTTCATATGAAGGGTTTAAAACCTATTAAAATTACCTGTAAAAAATGTGAGATAGAGAGAGATAGGTGAGGAAGGGACCTGCAAAAAAGATAAAAATTTCACTTATACGTTGATGTGCAATCAAATAGACACTATTCTTCTGTAAAAACTCTAAAAACTTCTTTTATTGATAATGGTCTAGCTTACAATTTATTTAAACTTCAAGGATTATTTATAATGGCTTGATTAAGCCAATATTTAAGCTTCAAAACCTAATTATAGATAATTTGGAGTTCAAAAGGGTAAGGGTTAGTCTTTTTTTGACTCAACTCAAGACTAACACATTTTACAATATTTTTTAATATTCAATAAAAGCTTTTCCCTTTATAAAATTTGCATGCCTATCAAAATTTGGCCTAGGAATTTTGGTGGTGAGCCCATTTCATAATAATTATTTACAATAAACATTAAATTCTTAAAAATTCATCAAATATGCATGGATATTTGGTAATTCAATTCTCTCCATGCAAGATGCTACGCCAATCTTCAAACACTTAAAGCTGAGTTGGAAGTGTTTAAAAAGTCTTTGATTAACAAGATAAACAAGAATGCATGCATGAAGTTATATATTAAGGTTATGTATGCAACATTGAAACTCCATGTTAACTCCTTGAATAACCATCCAATGCTAAACTCCTTGAGCCCTTCATGCATTTGAGTCTCCCTTTTGGAACTGAGAGAGCTATGTTTGAAGGTAGCTACATGTCTTTATTTTTTGCATGTTCATGCTCCACCTAGATGCATCTAATTGAGCTTGGTTTACTTTGCATGTAGGATGTAGGCCATGTGATCAAATTTAAAAGTAGAATTCCTTGTTGTTTTTGCTTATTCACTATCAAAATCCACTAGGACCCTTTGAAGACTTGGATTTTTCTCATCCATTGATCTCTTTGCTAGATCTTGATAAGTGTCAAGATCACAAAAATATTGATGAACCTTTAAAAAACTTGACCAAAGGAAATGACTACTTGCAGGGGCTCAAACTTGAAATTTATGGTCATGTCATTAAGTCCTTTAGACTTTATTTTTTGGCCATTTCTTTAGACTATTTACTCTGGCCAATTCCTTTAGACATTTTGCTCATGGACACTTTCAACCTTTTGAAAAATAACCCTTTGTCAATTGAAATAACCCTTTGGTAATTGAAATTACCCTTCAATAATTTTTAAATTTCCCCTTTTGGATTTTTGAAAGTCCTTTCAAAAATTTTGCAATGGTCTTTCAGGTTTTATGAATTAGATCACTTCCTTAGAATTTTTATCCCAAAGGAAATCCTTCGGCATTTTGAAAATGGACTTTTCCTTCAGAATTTTGTTTTGAGCTTTTTCTTTCAGGGTTTTTCTTTGGGATTTTTTGCATTGAACAATTTTTGTGAACAAAAAGTCTGAAGGAAATTGTGTCTTTGGGAGCTCTATTTTGGGCCACTTTCTTGAAAATAACCCTTCGGCTTTCTTGAAAGGACCTTTTAGGTTTTTTTAAATGCCCCTTTAGGTTTTTTGAAAAGGTCTTCAAAATTTTTGAAAATCCATTTGACATTTTTGAAAATCCCTTTTTCCTAAAATAATTCCTTGGAATGGACCATCAGATTTTTTGAAATGTTCCTTTCAGAGAAATTGTTTGGTCCACTTCATCTTTGAAAATGCCTTTTTTGAAGGGAAAGTAACCTTCATATTTTTAAAAATGCACCATTCAAAATTTTGAAAAGTCCCTTCAAAATTTTTACAATGCCCTTTCAGATTTCTGGAAATTGCCCTTTGGGTTTTTGAAATTGCCCTTCAAGTTTTTGAAATGGACCTTTTATTTGAGAACTGGCCTTCAAAATTTATGCAATAGACACTTCCACAATTTTAAAATGGACCTTTTTATCTAAAAAAGTCCATTTATATTTTTTTGAAAGGTGCCTCTCAGAGAATTTCTTTAGACTTTTTCCCTGAAGGTAATTTTTTAAACTTTTTTCAAAATGACCTTTCGGGTTTTTTACAATGTATCTTCCTGAAAGGAAAGAACCCTTTAGAATTGTGCAATAGACCCAAATTGGCACTTTTAAACCATAATTGACAAGTTTTATGAGATACAAATGGAAATTGGCAATTCTAGGGAAAGTTTCAAATAATAGGGGTAGTAATTTTGGCAACTTTTAGGGTTTGACCAACCTGCTTGTCATAAGAACTCAGAACTCTGGCAAAGGTAGACCAAAACAAACATTAAAACTATGAAAGTTTTTAGAACAATACTCAATAATATAAATTGACTCAAAATAAAATGTGCACGTGTGCACTTAGAGGAAAGGATAACAAATACTAAAAGGGAAAACAACCACTACTAAAATAATGTACTAAAAAGCACTTAGAGGAATGAAACTATGACTATGTACAAAGAAGTGACTATCCTAATAGAAATATTTGGAAAACATCTCATTTATAGGAATGAGAATTCCTTATCTACTCAATCTAGATAATTTAAAATCATTATTCTTATTATAATTAGTGATAATATAAGGTCCACTCCAAAGGCTATCAAATTTAGAGTGTTTACCTGGCTTTGCATGTTCTTCATCCCATTTAAGAACTATGTCTCCTTGCTAAAATGTCTTTGATTAAACTTTATTATCAAATGTGTTCTTGAAATTATACTGATTTGACCACATGTTATGCATATCATAATCTCTTATCTCCTCCAATTCTCTCAATTCATTCATTCTTACCTCCAATGCATCACTTTCTAGAAGCTCTAGCTAGTGTGTAAGCTCCAAAGCTAGAAAATCCAATGAGATAGGCAACCTTGATTCTCTTATATAAAATAGGAGATAAGGTGAATTATCAATGGATTTATTAAGGAGGATCATATCATCCCATAAAGTAGTCTTCAACTTTGTATGCCAAGATCTCTGATTATCCTCCATTTTTCTTTTAATGATCTAAATCAGGTTCTTGTTAGTGGACTCATCTAGTCCATTACCTTGTGGATAGTAATTGGATGAAGATGTAAAATAAATAACATGTTCAAGATCCCATTCACATGTATTTTTACTATTTAATTCCAAATCATTATCTGATATGATAGTAGAATGTGCTCTAAAGTGAGTGACTAGACTCTCATAGAACTCAAGCACAGAGTTCTCATTTGCCTCTTTCAAAGGCACTACTTCCACCCACCTAGTGAAATAGTTTGTATCTATCAAAACCAACTTATGACCAGAAATATATGGAGGATGAATCATGCCAATGAAGTCTAAACCCTATTGCATGAAAGGCTGCTCAACTTGAATTGGCTTTAGTGGTATAACATCTAGTCTCTATTTTCCTACAAACATTGCACACTTTGTAAATTTTATAACCCATGCATGTGCATATATGAATAATTTAGGTAAAACATAACTAGATATAATGATTTTTTTATCTATATTCTTGTCTATAAAATTACCTCCAGAAGGACTATCATGAAATTGCTCAAAAAGCTTGTTAGATTGACTAGTTTCAACACACCTTAAAATCATACCTCCAATGTATTTTTTTAAAATAACTCCATCAATTATAATGTATGATACTAATTTTAGCCTAAAGTTTCTTATTTTTTATTCATTAAAACCCTTTGGACATTTTCCAGTTTAAATAAATCTAGCAATGTTCTGTGTCCAGCTTGTAGGTGGTTTATTTTTAGCTTCTTGCTGAGTGTCTTGAATTGTCAAAATTGCTTTATTTTATTATTTTAAATCTTATAAAAGATGTTAAAATAATCCTTTACTCATAAATTTTTTTTAAATTTGGATTAAATTTCATATTCCATGCATTTAGTAACCCATCTAACTCTCTTTTCACTCAAGTCTTTATTTAGAATGAAGTCCTTCACACTTGGATGAGCAACCATTAGTATAATCTTGTTATTTGAAACCAAATATTTGAATTTTTTCAGACCTATTATAATATTAATAACATGATTTTATAAAAAATAATATCTCTCCTCATAACCTTCTAAATATTGAATAAAGAAAGCAATGGGTTGTTCCAAACCTTCATCATTCTGTTGCATAAGCATGGCTGAAATAGTACTAGAAGTAGAAAAATCATACAAAAAGAAATCCTTACTGAAATAGAGATTAAAAAATTAGGATATTTATTGATTTCTCCCTTGATAGCTTCAATTTTTTTTTAACTTCTTTACTCCAAGAAAACTCTTGATGTTTCTTAAGCATTTGAGTAAGTGGCTTTACTAGTTCTGCAAAACCAAGAATGAATCTTCTGATAAAGTTAATCTTACCCAAGAAGCTCTACAATACCTTATTGTGTTTAAGAAATGATAGAGTAAGGATTACTTATACTTTTTATATATCAATGGAAATACCATCTTTGGATACCACAAGCCCAAGAAGTTTGCCCTTATGCAATGAAAAAATACATTTCTTTGGATTTAAAGAAACTCCAAACTCTCTAAATCTATCAAAAACAATATTTAAATGTGTTATATGATCATTAGGATTATTTAAAAATATTATAATTTCATCAATATATATGAAAACCATTTCACTTAAAAGAACATGAAAAGCAACATCCATTGCCCTTTGAAAGGTAGTTCCAGCATTAGAGAGTCTAAAAGGCATTTTATTGTAAGCAAAATTACCCCATTTGGTGGTGAAAGATATTTTATATTTATCTTTCTCTTTCACCAGTATTTGGTTATACCCTGAGTACACATCTAATAAATAAAACATCTATGAAACTAAAATTCTCTGTAAGATTTGATCCATAGAAGGAAGTGGATAGTGATCTTTCAATGATACTTTATTCAAATCTCTAAAATCAACACAAAGTCTTATCTCTCCATTATTTTTTATTAATGGAATAATGTTTTCAACCCATGTTGAATTATTAGTAGGAAAAATAATACTTGATTCAATTAGCTTTGTAAGCTCCTTTCTCATGAGAATCTCAACCTTGGGGTTGATTGGCCTTTGCTTTTGTCTTACTAGTTTTGCATCCTTTTCAAATTCAATAGTATGTTGTGCTAACATGGGATAAAAACCTTTAAAATCATGGTATTACTAATAAAAAACATCCATAAATCCTTGACATAACAAAATAAAATCTACTCTCTCAGAATCAGTATTCACTTTATCTAACTTGAGTTGCTTACCTTCAGCTATGCTAATTGGCTGATAATGTTCTTTCTTAGAAGAAATAATCACTTTGTCTTTCCTTAGTTGATCATTTTAATTTAAAATTATCTCTAAATTCACCAAAATTTTATGTGTCTTGTTTTATTTTAATTGCACAATCTAATTTCCGTATTGATCCTGTAATTTATCATGATTTTTTTGGCAAAACTCGGCCTTATTCTATAGAAAATATGCTATTTGTTTATCAGAATAAAAAACTTGACAAATTACATCATTATTTGAGACTGAAGTCTTGCATACCACTTTTATTTGGGTCTAATTTTTATTGTCCTTAATCTAATCCATAATATCATATTGTGCTCCTATGGTAGCAAGTCTATCTGCATGCTGATTTGCTCCTCTAGGAATAGAGTGAATGCCAAATGCAAGTAAATATTTCATGAGATCCCAAAATATATGTTTGTATGCATTAAAAATATTATTATTTTATTTAATTAAACCTATAACTTTTTGGACTACCAATTCACTATCACCTTTCACCTGCGAGAGCTTAATATCCCTCTTTCTAGCCCATTGAAGACCATAAATAAGAGCTTCATATTTTTCAATATTAGAAGTAAAACTGGAATAAAATCTAGTATAAGAATAATACCTTTGGTTTTTTGGTGAAACTAACATAACACTATCCCAACTACCATTCTTTGTTCTAGATCTATCAAAAAATTGATTCCAAACTCCTTGATCCTGCAATGAGCTAGTGAGACTATGCAATGAGTCACCTTCTTCGTGCATATAGTAAAATCCAAAACCAACATCTTCAATACTTTTTTAGGGGTCATGTCCATGATTATCAACAACCCACTCATCTAGGATAATATTTGGAATGGATTCAAAAGGCTTATAAGGCTCTTGATTAGCGGTGTTATCATCTTCTTTTGAAATACTACAATTCACATTTGACATATTTGGCTCAAGATGAAATATGGAAATAGGCTCTAATCTAATAGTTAATTTGGTTCCATACCTAGTTATAAAAACCATGTACAACCAATCTAAAGAAAGGTAACCTCTTATTTTGGTAGTGAAATCTTTGGATAATCTCAGTATAAAATATGGAGGTAGATCAACAACAAGAACATCTTGTAAAATGGTAAAATTTGGATAAGTAGCTAATATGATCTTTAGATATTTCAACACACATAGTCTTGGTAGGAGACCCATATAATTATAATATTCCTTTCTCATGAGGTTCATAATGAAACCCTAACCTATCAACTATTGATTTTGGCATGATAAAAGTATTAGCTCCACTATCAATCATACACTTATGAACTAGATAATCTCCAATTATAACAAAAAGGTAAAATGGAGGAGGTTTAATCACCTTACAAGGTTGAGAATCAATAGTTAGATTAGAATTAGTTAGAAAAATGCTTACTCATTCTATTTTAGGTGAATTCTTAAAGATAGTGAGCTTTGTAAGTTCCTCTTGTAAGTACTCCTTTTGTATGGGAATTAGTAGAGTATCCCACATTGAAATTAATACTATAGTCTTCTTCATATGATCCACAATATTGAGTGGAGAAGTGGCTACCTTTGAATGTAATTTAGGAGAAAAAGGAACTCCTAAATGTTGTGTAAATTGAGGAATATAAGGTCCTTTCACATTCTTTTCTTTTGGATCATGAACTTACTGATTTGAAATTTTCTAAGGCAACTCATGTGTAGTTGTCTTTTGTTGTGGCTGAGAAGGGGTTACCATTTCAAGACCTGAACCTTCTCCAATTTCTCTTTTCTTGGATCTATTATGGGCTACAACTAAATTATCAACATTAGGTAAATATTGACTTTGATTTGTATCCAAGTACTCAAAAGAATTCTCACCTTCCAGGAAGTTGACAAATGTAGTTTCAATAGATGTCTTACCGCTACCTTTTCCTTATTGATTTAACATTTCTGCTTTAGTGAATAAAATAATGTATCCATAGGTAGAGAGTATTGCTTATTCTGAGAAGGTTGTTGGTTTTCAAATGAATAAAGAGCTTAAATTTTTTGCAATAAAAATCGATGAGAAATCTCACCAGTTGGGGCCATTGCCATGTTATTTGATTGATCCCATTGATTATTCCATTATCCTTCTTGAGCATGATTTCTCTAAGTTAGCACAATAGATATTTAATTACATATAGAATTTGGATTATATTTCCTTTATTAATAATTCCACCCTTAACCTTCTTGATTAGATTGATAGGATGGCCTATTAGGCTAACAATTTTAGTTAGTATTCCAATAAGGCCTATATGGTGGAGTTTGTTGCCTCTCTATTACAACCAACTTTTTAGTTTGAGCCTTAAGAAGACTCTTTATCTTCCCCAATATATAAATTTGATCACCTTATATTTGATATAACTTTTATGACTCTATAATTGGAGCAATAGTTGGAGCAGGAGGATGGATCTCTAGAAAAAGAGGCATTGGAGGCCTTGGAGATAACTTGTCTGCTTGTATAAGGTAATTTTAAACCTTGATTGCTACTTCAAAATCTTTATGTAAGGTATTAACTCCCATGGATTGGATCATTACAACCATATTTAAATTAAGAGCCTTCAAATAATATAGAAAAACATAGTTTGGTGTAGGCTTGATCCCTACTAGAATTTTGTCCCAAAGTCTTTTGGAATATGTAATTGAAATCCATTGTGAATTCATGGTTGAATATCTTAATTTTTATAAGCTGATCCACAAGTGAAATATGATCACTTTTATCTTCAAAATTTTTGTATAGAAGTTCTCCAAATTCATCCCAATTGTTGATTGATGTAGGAGTCAAACCTCTGTACCACTGTAGTGCCTTTCCTTTGAAACAATTTGCCAACAACCTCATTGCTACATTTTCCTATGTCACATGATGCACTAAACAAAGATTAGAAATATCTACAATATTTTCTATATGAGTTGTTGGATTTTATCCTATAAAATAAGAAATATCCTTCAGAGCTACAACTGGAATATCATCCCATAGATTGAGATTTAGAGGACTTCCACCATTAAATGTGATAAAAACCTATCTTATAGGAATAGCCATATGTGGAATAGGATTTATAACAATATTTGACTGAACAATATTGGATTGAATAGGAGGATTTTATGAAATAACAAGGTAAATAGAAGGTGTAGGATTTGGATTTGGCTTAGAAGGTCTCCTTTTCTTTGGATGGTAAGACAACTTTGAGAATCTATCTCTTTCTATTTTGCAGATGATCTTATGACAACTCTTAGTGGCATAAAAATATGGAAATGAATATAATACTCAAATACATAGATAATAATTCAAAAATTTGAATAAGTGGTCCCACTGAGCATGCCAGAAACTGTTATCACTCTGGAGTGCACCTTACTTGAAGATGTCTAAGCACACCCTCACTCTAGTTGATACAATAGGATCTTCTTAGAGTGTGGGTGACTCTATAATGAGAAGAACCTCTAGAGAGGGCTGATTACCTTAATATTTATCAATTAAATCTGATATATTATGATTTTTTTGATGAAAAGGGAAAGGAAAAATTGAAAAGAAATCCTATCTAATTAGGTGATGCACCTAAATTGTCAAAATCCTCTAAAGTTACTAAAATCAATGCACACATATAATCAATGAAATTTATATTTCTATCCTTAAGCAAAATGTTTTAGATGAATGGTTGAAAACCTCTTCAAATGACCTACCAAAAGGGTGAGATAGAGAGAGATAGGTGAGGAAGGGACCTGAAAAAAGAGATAAATCTCACTTATACACTAATGCACAATCAAATACACACTATTCTTTTGTAAAAACTCTAAAAACTTCTTTTATTGATAATGGTCCAACTTACAATTTCTTCAAACTTTAGGGATCCTTTATAATGGCTTGATTGAGCTAATATATAATCTTCAAAACCTAATTACAGATAATGTGGAGTTCAAAAGGGGAAGGGTTAGTTTTAATATTCAATAAAAGATTTTCCCTTTATAAAATTTGCATGCCTGTCAAACTTTGGCCTAGGAATTTTGGTGGTGAGCCCATTTCATAATAATTATTTAGAATAAACATTAAATTCTTTAAAATTCATCAAACATGCATGGATCTTTGGTAATTCAATTTTCTCCATGCATGATGTTACACCAATATTCAAACACTTGAATCTGAGTTGGAAGTATTTGAAAAGGTTTTGATTAAAAAGATAAACAAGAGTACATGCATGAAATTCTATATTAAGGTTATGTATGCAATGTTGAAACTCTATGTTAGCTCCTTGAACATCCATCCAATGTTAAACTCCTTGAGCCCTTCATGCATTTGAGTCTCCCTTTTGGAACTAAGAGAGCCATCCTTGAAGGCAATTACATGTCTTTGTTTTTTGCATGTTCATGATCCACATGGATGCATCTAATTGAGCTTGGTTCACTTTGCATGTTTTGCATGTAGGTTGTAGGCCATGTGGTCGAAGTCAAAAGTAGAAGTCCTCATTATCTTTGCTTATTCGCTGTCAAAATCTATTAGGACCCTTTGAAGACTTGGCTTTGTCATCCATTGATCTCCTTGCTAGATCTTGACAAGTTTCAAACTTGATAAAATCTTGATGAACCTTTTAAAAACTTGACCAAAGGTAATGACTACTTACAGGGGCTCAAACTTGAGATTTATGGGCCCATCATTAATTCCTTTAGACTTTTGTTTTCAGCCATTTATTCAAAATATTTGCTCTGGCCAATTCATTTAGACATTTTGCCCATGGAAACTTTTGGCCTTTTGAAAAATAACCCTTCAGCAATTGAAATAACCCTTCAACAATTGAAATTACACTTCGGTAATTTTGAAATTGCCTCTTTTAGATTTTTGAAAGTCCTTTTAGAAATTTTGTAATGGTCCTTTAGGTTTTTTGAGTTGGATCACTTCTTCAAAAAAAAAATTCAGAAAGAAATCCTTTAGCACTTTGAAAATGGAATTTTCCTTCAGAATTTTGTTTCAAGCTTTTTCCTTTGGCCTTTTTCTTCAGGATTTTTGGCCTTGATCAATTTTTGTGAACAAAAATTCTGAAGGAAATCATGTCTTTGGGAGCTCTATTTTGGGCCACTTTCTTGAAAATAACCCTTCAACTTTCTTGACAGGACCTTTCAAGTTTGTTGCAATCCCCTTTTGAGTTTTTTGAAAAGGTCTTCAAAATTTTTGAAAAGCCCTCGACATTTTTGAAAAGCCCTTTTTCCCAAAAGAATTCCTTGGAATTGACAGTCAGATTTTTTGAAATGAACCTTTCAGAGAAATTGTTTGGTCCACTTCATCTTTGAAAATGCCTTTTTTGAAGGGAAAGTAACCTTTGGATTTTATAAATGCACCATTTAGAAATTTGAAAAGTCCCTTTATAATTTTTGAAATGCCCTTTCAGATTTTTGGAAATTACCTTTTGGGTTTTTGAAATTTCCCTTCAAGTTTTCGAAATGGACCATTTTTCTTGAGAAGTACCCTTCAATTTTTTTGAAATACACCCTTCGGTAATTTTAAAATGGAATTTTTTCTCTAGAAAAGACCCTTTGGATTTTTTTTGAAAAGTTCCTCTCAGAGAATTTCTTCAAACTTTTTTCCCAAAGACAATTTTTTCATACTTTTTTCGAAAGGACCTTTCAGGTTTTTTGCAATGTTCCTTCTAGAAAGGAAAGAACCCTTAAAAATTGTGAAATGGACCCAAATTGCACTTTTAGACCATAATTGACTCATTTTATGAGCTACAAAGGTAAATTGACCATTTTGGGGAAAGTTTTGAATAATAGGGGTAGTAATTTGGCCTTGACAGGCCAAATTACTAACACAAGTTTTTTCATAAAATTCTATTTGTGTCATGCCCAAGAAATGTTTTTCATGTGGCTCATAGTTTTTTGAAAATTTTCTTATTTTAACAACACATTTTATGTTAGATGAAACCCTTGTGTTTTCATGACAAAAAGTTTAAATCAAATGTCTTATTCTTTCAATTAATATCTTTTTTTTCTTGGGAGTCCACCACTGAATACCCAATAATTTATGAGTAAAATGTCAATGAGTCTTGTTCTTATTTTTACAACATTTATTATAATTTTCCTATTCAAGCTCAAAGATATACTTATTTTACTAATAAATTTATATTTAGATGTTGACTTACTCACTATAGATTCTATTATTACTCATCTTACCACCTTACTATTTTTTTTCAAGTTTTAGTACCTATTACATTAAATGCATTATTTACTATTTAATTATTTATTCCCTTTATATTACTTGTTATTAACCCTAAATTATACATCACATGGCACATTTTTTTAATTTTCATCATTCAAAAAAATAGTTGACATCATTGTGCATGGGTTTTCTTCTCAAATGCATAGTCCCATACACATTATGCATGACATTGAGTTATTCTTTTTGAAATTTTACCTTTTAAGGTTATAATATTTTGTCATATATTTTAATCAAATACATTGGTGTTCATCACATTATCCTTGGATGTGTGGGTCTAGGAGCTACATTTTTCTATTAAATTAAAATGTGTTAGAACTTCAACCATAGAAGGGATATTAGTGTGTTGTTTAACATTAGAATCTATAGGCGAAGTAAATTCATCTTCATTATGAGATAAATGAATTGGGTTAATTACATAATGTTTATTATCATTGTGCTTAAAAAATTCAATATGGATGGATGTTTCAATATATTATATTTTTCCATGTGTTTTATCACTCAATACAAATTTATTAATTACACATTTTACATTTTGAATTTTAGCATTCAACAACGATTACTTAAGTTATCTTATCTCATTTTAAGATGTATTTAGATTAAATTCTATGAAATTGGGCATGTTATTTTCATTTTAAACATTCCCTAGTGTGGAGGAAGTACATTTACCTTGTTTAGAAGCTCTTATGAATGATCTCATATCTTCTTGTCTTTTTATTTCATTTTCTTTAATTTCCTCATATTTAGCTCATTAATTGGTATTTACAATGAATACTCAAACCCATGATTTATATTTACACAAATAAGTCCAAATAGAATAAAAGTAAAATATTTTTTATAGTAATTGAGATAAATTAAATGGAGAATTTGTAGAACGTCAATAGTAGATGTTGGTGTAAGATATTATTTCCCTACTCTTTAGCTTACTTAGGTGTTATTTAATTGGAGATGTTTATCCTAGATTCATGAATATAATGGGTTTATACCTAACTTCCACCTATATTAGGGAAGTTAGTCCCACATGCATGTGATGGTTAGGATTCTCCTATCTTTTACCTATTTGTACATCTTTATTGTAAACTATTTGACATAAAATAAAATAATTGGTTTATTATTTGTGTGTAATGCTACAGATTTAGATTTAATGGCTATAGTAATGATCTCTTGGAGAGATATTGGTTGAAGAATTTTCATAAGTCTTTCATGGTATTAGATCCATCCTCTAAGTAATCATTACTTAGCTTGTCTCATTTAGCATTTGTTTGGGCCCACATATCTTTAAGCCTTTATTTATCATTTTAGGATTTGTCATACTGTACAATTTGTATACTCCTTGTATAATATTATATCTATGTTTATTTATTGAATTTCTATCAAAACATTGATCTTTTTTGTTCAATCATATCTTAGTTCGTCTCACTTCCTATACATTTGATTTGGTCATGTTTTTTTCCTTATTCAACCTTAGATCTGATTTATGGAGGATATACATTCGGATATGCTTTGTGGAGGCTCATTTATCTCTATTTTGATGAAAATTTACTTTATCCATAGCTCACTTTCTTTGCATAGCTAAAATATCTCAAGCTTGAGTCTCTCTTTCCACATGGTGACATGAAGTAGATAGTTCTACCAGACACATTTGACATCATCTCAATGATGAGTTGACTATTGAGTGTTGAAGGTACCAAGCCATATCCTAGTTTTATTCTGAGGTAGAGACGTGGTGCTTAGTTTGTAACATCTAGTATAGGGTATTACAATCTTGTATCTAGTAGATGGTTATAGAGTTGAAGTTAAAATAGATATGCTCAAAGTTTGAATCATAATTAGATTTTTATCAAGGTTATTTTGTTCTTTTCATACTCTACATAATTAGATTGAATATTCTTTTTTTAATGGTTTTGGAAGATTTGAGCTTCCACATCCTTCTTTCTACTCATACATAGTCTACCAACTTTATCCTTCCTCCCTACATTATTTGTTTGAGGGTATTATACAAATTAGGGGTCTCAATATGTAGTTTTTGTTTGACCTGGTGGACTATCAGAAAAGCACAATTTCAAGGCATATTTATAATGGTAAATTTGTTGCTCTTGATCTTGATTATATAAGAATGAACCTTTGTTTTTAATAAAAGAGGATGGGTGTTGCTCTCATAGAGACAAAATTCATAACTCTATTACATGACAATTCTATCATCATTCTCTGTATTCTCCTTGGGATATCCATAAGATTGTTGTTCTCTTTATGCACTCAACCATTCCTCATGGATTATCCACCATTGATGTTTGATTGATTGCATGTAGATAGGTCCTTCTCTTGGTCTTCTTCCATAGCTCAAGCTCCCTCCATGTGTAGCTCATGATTCAAGATCCATAGCAATGATATTGGTGTTTTGGTAGTGAATGGCATTGGTATTAGTATTGTAGGTTTTATGGTATCTGATTTCTTCTCTCTCACCATAACTTGACTACTCTTGTAACCAATTTTGGTTTCTAGTTTTAAAGTCTTTTCTCTAGACCTAAT
The DNA here is from genome assembly GCA_037957365.1 of Torreya grandis. NCBI lineage: Eukaryota > Viridiplantae > Streptophyta > Pinopsida > Cupressales > Taxaceae > Torreya > Torreya grandis. The sequence goes on from JARHVA010002650.1 coordinate 1,528,297, forward strand.
CCATGCTCAATCAATGTCCTTGCTCATCTAGCTTCCTCATTGGTTCACCATCAAACCACCTTTATTTTAGCTCAAAATTTCTATGTCTACCAATTCGTGGTATTACAAAATATCTAGTGCTTTTTATTATTTTTTGGGTAGGTGATTTAAAGTTGTTTTTTTAATGTCAAACATTGACATTATAATTGGATAAAGCTTTATTTATATTGCTAGTGGGGAGACAATTTTAATGGTAGGTGGGTGAAACATTGTAAGTGCAGGACACATTATTTATGGGAATTCATTATCAAGGGGTAAAATAACTTTGAGTGGGGAGAAAAAGTATTTTATCTTATTAGGGTTAATACCATGTTGGGTGAATGATTATAGAGAGGGCCCTTATGATAGAGACAAATTATTATTTTTTATTAAAAAATAATCACTCAAGAGATATAAGGAGATCATTTATTTATTCATTTGGTTATTTAATCTGATCTCATTTATTGAAAACTAGAAGATGAGGTCCAGTTTGGTAGGTGGCCAAACCCCCTCATACGTAAACCAATTATTTTTCTCCTTTGCTCTCTCATTGTAATTTTGGACGCATTTTCAACCATGATTAATGTCCTATTTCTATGATATTTGGACCACATTGCTCTTTTTTGGCCCACATTGTACTGCTTATGCCACTATTTCACTTTGCATTTTCTCATAAGCATTTTTGGCTAAGTCTAAATTCCTTTGCATGTGCTTTTATAGGTTGTCATTTTTGGTAGTTGATTATTTCAAGTATGTTTTTGCATACATGATGGCTTTTTTTCCATTTTCCACACTCTTCCATCAACCCACGACATGGTCTATTCTAGTTTGCACATTGAAACTTTTATAAACTTGTAGTTTGTGTCATGTCTCCATCAAGACCTATTTCCTAGTGGCTTGACTTTTTCTATGGAGACAATTTTTCACTCCCTTTTTTTGGAAGCAAATCTCATTATTTGTGATGGCTTATTTGATATGTTAATAGTATCCTTATTTGGAGCCATTCTAGTAAATTCCAATGTCTTTCTTATTTTCATTTAGTATTTTTTTATGAATGGAATACATTTTACTCACACTGATTTATAAAGTGTCATGAGGCATTTGTTGATTTAGCCTTGTCTACCTTCATGTGTTTGTGTGATCTATTCTAAGCACCTTTTCACTTATTTAGTTGTTTGTCTCTTCCATCACTACCATATCCATCTTATTTCAGATACATTATCTATATTTTTTCCACCACTTTTTAATATTTGGCAGTCTTCCACACCATATGGAGTTATTTTGGTGCATACAATGTCATATTATTCAATATTCTAGTAGTTTATGGTATAGATCTTGATTCTTAGGTGTTGAGTTTCCCTTGCACCTAACAATACTATTTTGTACTTTCATCACCACTGACAGTCTTCCTTATTGGATCTACTATGATAAAGTCCAGTATTAGTTGTTTTTATGATTGAGTAGTGGATTCATACCACTCATGTAGATTGAGTTCCTTTGTGACTTGCAAGTATTAGGAGTATGGACTTATTCAACATCATCTTTGGGGGGAATTATAGCTCTCTTATTTTCTCTATTTTAGGGGGGTAATTTTTCCTATGGGTTTCCCCTTTTTTCTCCACTTTATGAGAGTTATATGTATATTTTTCACCTTTTTGAGTGTTTTTTTTGAGATTCCTCCTTTGTACATGGGTATCTTATTCAATCACTTTATTTTTTGGAACCTATTTGAGGATTTTTTTACTTATTTCCATGGCATTCTTGGTGATTCTTATAATGATACCAGTGTGGTATCCCCACCATTGACACTAGTGTGGTAGCCCAACTAGTCTTTATGTTCACTTATCACTATATTGTTAGAGGGTGTTTAATTAATGCTTCCTTAAGTTTATCACTCTACCTAATATTTTGGACTACAATGTTCATATTTAGTGATCTTTGTGTTCAGAACCATTCTTACTTTAACTTGGTAGTTACAATGACTCGACATGCATGTACTCTAAAAAGATGGATTGGCATCTATAGGTACATAGGGATTCACATTTCATCCTTTATTGTACTCACCCAAGCTAAGATTAAGGGGGAGTGTTGGTGTAGGATATTAATTTAATAATCGTTAGCTTAGTTAGGCATTATTTCATTGGATATGTTTATCCCACATTCATGAGAATGATGGGTTTATGCCTTTCTTCCACATATATTGGGGAAGTTAGTCCCACATGCATGAGATGGTTAAGATTCTCCTATCTTCTACCTATGCTTACATCTCTATTATAGAATATTTGACATAGAATAGAATAATTGGTTTATTCTTTATGTGCAATGCTAAATCTTTAGCTTTCATGGTTGTAGTAATGATCTCTTGGAGAGATCTTGGTTGAAGAGTTTTCATAACTCTTATAGTAAAAAATATTTCCAAGTTATTAAAATGCAAAATAAATGAGTAAAATTCATAGACAAATAAGAAAAATTCATTAACTAAAAGGGCATTCTCCCTTTTGAAAAGCACACATGCCCTTTATATAAGTGTTTCTAAATGATACTTTGCATTTATGAAGTTTTATTTGGGAACATAGGGTCTACGACCTTTATAAAAGGGTGTACACCATTTGAAAAGGATGTATTCCCTTTGAAAAGGGTGTATGCCCTTCTATAAATGGCACACACCATTTTTAAAGACTTTTTTTTTGATTTTGTTAGTTTCCTTCCAAAACTAGTTTAGATTTAGGCTTGGGGCGCCCAAACCTACCTAAAACCTGTCATGGATCAACCAACATGAATTTTATGATTTTTATATGTTTTATTATATTTTCAGACACATATGACCAGGTAGATTTAATTATTTAAAAAAAATGGATTTGTAAAGGGGATAACATAGTTTTTTAATATTATTTTTAAATGTTAAACTATTATTTTTAATTATTACTTAATTTTTGAAAAATACCTCATTATGGTCTATACATATATCATTAAAAATACCTTTATAAAATTTTTGATCGTTAATCAAAATTTTATAAAACTTATATCTCAACAATCTACACATCATTGACTACAATTTAAAAAAATAAAATTTATTTTCATGATGTTAAGGTCAAAAGGTTGTGTTCATAAACTTGTCATTTTAATTTGTCTATTATCTTGACTTGTAAAAGTGTGTGTGTGTGTGTGTAATTAATAAAAAATATTCTCAATAATATTCAACATTTTCTCTATCCATATATAAAATTTTGTACAAAAATTCATTTGTTGACTAAAAAAAGTGTTTGTACACATGTAGTCTACTCATATTTTCACAAAATGTACCATGCCATTGTTAGAAGTGCATAAATTTTACACAAGTTTCTCATCTAGGTATTAATCTTTTTATATAAATAGAAACTAGATTCAAAATTACACAATTCATATCTTATGTTATTAACAAATTATTTGTCTAAGTGTCTCTAAAATGCTCTCTAAGTTCAACTATTGTTATGTTTAGAAGAAAAAAGTGTCTCTTTAAATCCCCCTTTTATCCTTCACTATCCTGCATCTACTTGTATTATTTTCTTACTCTTTAAGTTTCAAAATTTTTAATTTAAATTAATATTTCATTTCATATATGGACATTTATTGCTACAAGTTCATTGTAGTGATTCTTGGAGAAAATAACACATTCAGATCCTCCCCCTAAAGACAATGTGTTACACATAAATAGGTACATATCTTTATCCTTTTACTCTAACATTATATTTCATTTCAATACCTAAATAAAAGAGGAAATTTTTAGACACTAAAATTTTGTACTAGACACTTAAAAATGTCAATCTTGGCCTACCTTCACCTTACATGACTTATGCACACACATATGGATCTTATATGCCCATTTCATCTATTGAGATTATTTCTATGGGTATAATCTTCTCAATTTATTATTAGACACTTAAATGGATAATTTTACATGTACTTGCCATATTCATTATATACTAGTAGGATTATCTAACTTGTATGCTTTACTTTCATCATTATATCTTGTGAAATTATGATCAATACTCTTCAGATATAGATTTAGATAGAAATAAACATATTTTATTTAAAATTTACCTTGAATTGTGGTTATTTTAATATTGTCTTTTCCTTCAACTTAGATGTAATTTCCATCTCTAAATTACACTTGGATTTTGAAGGAATCATCTAACTTGTTGAAACCATCTTTGTGACTTGTCATGTGATTTTAACAACCTAAATAAGGAGACAAAAAATTATATTCATCATATATTACCAAAATTCATATGATTCATTCATATTAATTATTTTTCTCCTCACTTTGTTCAAATTAGAATGCATTATCTTCATCCTCTTGATTAGCTTGATTGCCAATATCCTATAATATTTTATAAAATGTCTTGGTTTTTTATAATAATGAAAAGTAAGATATATCTTTATTTTACCTATAAATATAGCTTGATATTTCCACTTTGAATTTTATTTTATTGAACTTGATTGTAATTTTTATTTATCTCTTTGAGATTTGAAATTCTTTCCTTGATTTCTGGTGCATGTTCTAGATCTCCTACATATAGTCTCGAGAATCTTATCCTCATGGGATAAGAGAGAACCCAATAAATCATAAAAAGTTATTGTGTTTATGAAAATGAATACCTCAACATAATATGAAACCATATTTCAAGTCAAACATCTCAAAATATTCCTAATTATGACCTTATCTTCTATCGTTCTCCACAAATCCTCATTCTATGCACTTTAATTTATTCTTATGCAATATTCTCCAACTCATTCATTATTAGAAATTTTTAAAATTAAAAAAATAATTTTAATAAATTATATTTTTTCTTATCTTAATTTAATATAACATTGATATGAATATTCTATTTATCATGAGCATTTTTGCAGCCAAAAATTGTTGGATTGATGCTTGGGTCTATGACACTCTAAAGATAGAAAAAAACTTGTGCATCAACCTTTTATCCTTCCAATTTTTATTTATTATAAACTTAAGACAAAGTATTCAAATATTGAAGTGGTGTGTATCCATGGAGAAAATTATACAAAACTCCATTCCATATAATCATTCTCTTAAACTTATCTCTTTAATATTCAATGTTGTCACCTTTAAAAATATGAATATTCATAGAAGGCATGATTCTCTTTATAATAGATTGAAAACATTTTGAACATAATAAAAAATGAATTATTTGAGTATTGAAGTAATAAAAATCATTATATTTAAATAAAATTTGAAAATAAAGCTAGTGATCATCCAATCTAGCCCATAAATACTAGTTGTTAATGTAGTATTATTGTAAGTGTGATTGATGATAAAATATGCACTAGATAACTTCAAATTAAGATTATTAAACTTGATAATTTTATTTTGTGAATAATTTAAATTAAAATTATAAAATAAAAATATAAAAAAATAATTTTTAAAAGGAATTATGACACCACATTTTTTCACATCTTTTATTAACAAGGCTAAAACTAGCCAATTACAAAGAACTTGCATGACAAATCATGACAAATGAAAGATATAAATATAAATAATAGAAAAATTAATTTATTTTAAATTATACTAAGATAAATAAAATTATGATGAAGATAAAAAGCTTAACTCATTGATAAGATATGGTCATAATTCAAGATGCCTCTCTAATAAATAAGTGAAACATGCACACTATCATGTACATTAGACAAGCTACACACCCTAAAACCTATATAAATATAAAATTGACCAAGATTAATATTAAATTTAGTTAAACATATTTTATAAAGTTATCCCAACCTATTGGGTATGAATGGATAAGTATTTGAGCTTAGTTATGTACAGATTCAATGAACTAGAGTCTAATTGACACTTCTAACCAATTTTTGAGAAGTTTCTAAAAAGTGTTTATAATTGAAAACAAACTTAATATAATAAATAAATGAATTAAATAAAACTTATAAAATAATAAATCACAAATAAAAATAATTATAACATTAAAAATCAAGTGATGGCATTGACATAATACTCAACATTCCCCCATTTGATGTAAAGAGAAAAATGTCTATCATCTCCTTAAGTCTTCCATGAATCTTCTTCAATAATGCCTTGGTAAAAATATAAATAAATTGATATTAAATTATCACATAATTAATTATTTTTTTTATCATTCACCAAGTCTTTAAAAAAATTATGTTTGAGTTTAATATGTTTGGATCTAACATGGAAAACTAGATTTTTGGACAATTGTTTTTCCCCATTGTTATCATAAAAAGTTTGTGTTGGCTCAAATTGAGCCTCTCTAAAATTAAATAAGAGTATTATAAATCATAATCCTTGTGTGCACACTGATGTAAGGTTTATATATTCATATTTATTAGAGGATAATGAAACTATAACTTATTTCTTTGATGATCATGAAACTAACCCAATTCCTAATGTGAGACAATAACTTGAAGTTAATTTAATGTCATCAAAAAATCCTCCATATGTGAATAAGTATATCTAATTATAAATAATTAAATTTATATTTTTAAATTAATACCATGATTATAAATCCCTCTTACATATCAAAAAATTATTTTCACTACTTGAAAATGTTTAAAGTGATGGATTGCCCATGAGTCTCGAGACTAGTGAAAACCCATAACTGATATCAGGGCTTATCATAATGATATACATAAAACCTTGCACCATGTTCATGCAATTATTTTCATTAGTTTAAGGATCCCATCCTCTCTCATTATATTTTTTCCACTTGAAATTGGAGAGTTCATGGGCTTTAAATCTTTAATAGTGTACTTATTTAACATATATTGGACATATTTGGCTTGAAAAATGAATACTTCCTCTTTATTTTTATGAATTCCATGTCAAGAAAGTGCTTCATAAGTCTAAGATCAATCATCTCAAATTTTGATTTCATAGATTCCTCGAAATTATTTAACATTTCCATAGAACCATCTATAAATATTAAATCATCTACATAGAGATAAAAATTTAACACATTAGAACCAAATTCTTGTATTTAAAGAGTTGATTCATTTTGAATTCTTACAAAGCCTTGATCAAATAACAAACTATCAATTCTTGAGTACCAAAGGAAAGGAGGAATGTGTGTAGGTTAAAAAATATATATTATGTAACTAGAAAGTTATTAGGTGAATGGAAAGGAGTAATTAATTTGTAGGTTAAATTAGCCTCTTGATGACCTAAATAAATCACCAAGGTTGTGGAATTAGAATTTTGACATGTATGCATTAAAACTTGGGATTTTATGAAGTAAAGATGATCCCTTTGTGTATTTAAAAAAGGAAAGTGATAGTTTTATTATCATAGTTTATATATGTAGATAACAAGTTTTAAATTTATAATAACAAGGAAATGATCAAGTATGTTAAATTTCAAATATAATCTTAGTTTTATATGAAGTATCTATGTGTTTTAAAGTTCATTTTTGGCATAGAAATTAAAATAGATCAACCAAACATGAAACTGTGGTTTAAAATATGAAACATGTTGAGATGATATTATAAAGGTTTCAAATGGAATAATGTAAACCTATAAGCAATATCTCTATTATTGATAAGAATTTGTCTATTGAATAATGTACTAAGACATAAGATGAAGTCAACGACATGTCTCAAATTCCTTGTGCAAGCATTATTGGAAGGTTGATGTATGTAATGGTTTGCACTAGACCTAACATTCCCCATGTAGTGGGAGTTGTGATAATATTTATGTCTAAATACAAGAATTAACATTAGACTGTTATGAAAATGCTTTTTATATATCTTTTTGGAACTTTAAAATATGAATTTCTACTAGCAAGGAAGACCTAATGAAAATATAACTATAAATTTATAAGGATTTATAGATTTTTAAATTTTGGTTGTTGAAGATCAAAATGTTCTTAAGTGTTTCATGGGGGAGTAGTGAGATAGATAATTAAAAGGTAAGAAGTTTTTAAAATGCTATCCAGAGAGGCAAATTACATGGAAACCACTTAGGCTAATAAAACACCAATATGGTTATGTATTTTGTGTGTTATTTTTGGTTGCTTATATAAAGTTAAAGGATATAATATGATATTAAAGTTTTAATATTTTTGGTAAATAACCCAACTTATCATTATAGATTGAATCACATTTATTTAAAATATCACTTTCATAGAAAAATGCTCGAATACATGAAGGTGTTATTTGAAAAGGTCGATATAGGAAAGAATATTTTTGATTAATTAATTATGTATATGAAGTTTTCTTAGTACATAAGATTAATGGGCATGGATATCCTTATCTATTTAAAGTATGTATTTGTGAACCCCTATGAAAAGTGTGAAAAAGTGGAAGAATTTTTTATATTTTTTAATGTAATTTACATGACTTACACCCCTTAGATAATATATAACTAGACATAACTAGTGGGGTCTATGGAGTAACCCCAATAGGGGGTTTGAGGGGCCACCATTTCTCTAATCAAAGGTTTGGAGTGGAATCCCATGAGAATTTTCTAATAGAATGTGAGCACATTTTAGTAATCCCATGGGTATTTTTACCTATAGTAACATTTAGGTGGTTTCACTATATGATTGTAAATTTTGAGTAATAAGATTTGGATTTAATATACTATATATAGTAACTTAACCCAAAATATTTAAAAATATCAATGGGAGAGAATATAGAAGTAGTCATAACTTATTATAAGGATCTTACCATCATCTTGCTCCTCTTTGTCTTCTCTCCAAGATCTTCAAATAGATTCTCCAAATATTATTGAATTTCTTGATAATGGTGGCTTCAAGATCTCAAGTGAGGATGAAAGGATTAATGGCTTATACTTCCTTTTGGAAATGGATGGGGGGGGGGTTTATTTAAATAGGCAAGGGAGAGATATTTTCTAATGAATTAAAAATTCATTGGAAGCCTCTAGAGAGAAAGGAGGGAATTATAAGGAATAAAAAATGTAAGATGATAAATTTGAGCAATGGGATTATGATATGAAAATTATATCAAAAATACCCAAATTAACAACCTAAAAATAAAATCTAGAGCCAATTAGGATAACAATTCAAATACAAATGAAACATTCATACCATCATTACATCTTAAAATCTAAGTACTCTAAATCAAGGTCAAAATAAGAAAAAGACTAAGTGATATGGATAATGGATTGCTTACAAGTAGACTCAAAGTTTTAGCATGATATTAGCTTGATCAATGAATTAGATTGCATGGATTAGTTTGATTCAAGATTAAGATGATAACATGGACTAATTTTTCATGGAGTTTTCTCATTGTTTGGAATGGAGGGAGTCATGGATTTAAATAGAAGAAGGAGAGAGAATCAATAGAAAAAAATTAAAATTTGGGTGTAGGAAGATCAATGGTGGATAATTATTTAAGGAATAAAAAATTTCTTAGATTATTCTAGAGGAGGGAATGTTCTAGAGGTATAAACCTTTAGAGTTTTTTTGAATCCTAATGACAATTAGTAGATGACTAGTCATGTGATTAGGTGGTTATAGAGATATAGGGTAGTAGGAGAGGCTAATCATAGGATAGGATATATATAAGGGAATTTTATATTCTAATATAATAGACAAGTGGGGTTAGTTGTTAGATAATGGGGACTTAGGTGAAGACTAGGTACTAGACATGTAGGAGAGCCTAGGGAATAGATTTGATTGTTTTGTGGGATGATATAATGTTAGTGCATAGATATGGATAATGAAAGGGGTGATAAAATAATGACTAGGATGATTAGTAAGGATAATTTAGACAAAATTAGATGGGATTAGGAATGTGATTAGACACAATTAACAATGTTAGTGTCAAAATTAGCAAGTCGGTGAAGGTGAGAAAATTTATATGCTTGCATTTTGACCCTCTTTGAAAGGGCATTGTGAGTGGACAAAGTAGAAGGATGAATGTTATTTCAAAGAAAAAAGACAATTATGGATGAATGTTAGTAAATGATGTTATTGGACATTCACATCATATGATTTTTTATACTTGTTGCATTTTAATACTGCTTTTATTATTTCATATTTATGTGCCTATAAATACTCAAACATTAATTAGGGTAAAGCATATGTTTGAAGTATGTAATCATATTTTAAATGGTTGAGTTAATGCAATAAGGAAGAAGTTGTTGTGATGGTTAACACTGATACAAATTGCTAGATGAAGATACAAATTCATGATTAACACTGATGTATTATGAATTCTTTGGATATGTGACCTGATTTTCAATGATGTGATATTTGAATCAAAATATTGATTTTTTTTTCAACTCTTCTACTATTATTCCTATAGTGATTATGTGATATTGAAGGGCTTCAAAAGCACAAGTTGATTATGATAGGATATACATACAAACACCATCAATAAGAGATGCAAGAGGTGGATGGGGGTGAGGAAGGACATATTGGTTATCTTCATTTGTCACTATACAGTGGGATACCTTACCTATTAGGATAATGATAACATGGACTTGGCTGGAATTAAAGTAGTTATCACCATCTTGAGGAAGGTTGGTAAAAGTAAGCATAAATATAGAAGGTATATTGTGATTAAGTATAACCTTGATTTTATTGTATGTTAGTTTTCTAAAATTTATTGAATGATTATGAAAGATTTAAATATTTATAGTTGATACCATAGAATTATAACAATTATTGCTTGAAAAACTTATATGCCAAAAGTAACCCATATAGCCATTATATGATGTGTATAATAAATAACTAAGTAATTAAATAGATGCATTAGGTATTTTTGAAATTTAAATGAGGGTTTTTATTGAAATATATAAATAGATGAAACACATAAATTATTTTGAAAATAGGTACACCATTTATCCCCTAGAATAAATTTACTAAAAATAGTAAATTACAAATTATGAAAAAATCCTTACAATTTTGGTGAACAAAAATAGGTTTCTAATTAATCAATACAAATAAAAAACATATGATACTTTTAAAAATATATCCATTATGGATCCAATATGAGCCAAATAAGGAAAGATAAGCCATAAGCCTAGGAAAAGAAAACCCTAATAGAAAAATGAGGTGAGACCCTAGGGCAAAGACCAAAAATTCTATTTTGTATAAAGGATAGAGGAAATCAAGGATCAAATATGAAATCCCAAGTTTTTTTAAAATCTTAGATAGAAGCTTGAACCCTAAGGGGAACCTAGAGTTTGGAAATGCTTAAATAAAAACATGAGTTCACCAATATGTTTTATCTTAAATTAGGATAGAAACTAAATCCTAATTAGGAAAAACTATTGTATGAAATAAAAATGAATAAAATATTAATTAAATCACATAAATTGATTTGGACCTTCCTAAATATATAAATGTGCTAAAAGGAGAAAGCACCAAATAATAATGACTTACTTGGAAATTAGACATGTAGGATTGTAATTATGAATATGAAATTGATTGTATGCATGTGTGAGATCACTATTAATTAGGACTAACTCTTTTCATTCATTAGGATAAGGCCATGCTATTCAGGAAATGCTAATCTATGTTGGCATCTATAGGGTGTGCTGACATCCTATAGTATCTTTTTATCTTTGTGTAAAATATAAAAGGTGCACCTTCACCTATAGGTCTTGTGTGTGTGATTGGAGTCACTCAATTCATGTAGAATTCAATGTGTTCCTTATTATTTACTTAGAACCTTAGATCCATAGGAAACAAGGGATAAACAAAATAAATGGGAAAATGGGTTAGGGAATAAAGTTGTGCTTGAATTTAATACCCCATGTGATGAGTGTTGCCTATATACCAATACTCCAAATAAATATCAAACTCCATGTAGTTATCCCATACTAAAATGGTGTGTGTGAAATACTAGTGAAATGTTATATGTTGGTACAATCTGGGTGTGATTATGTGTTTCAAAAATGACTTGTGACCTTAAATATGTTTTAAAACTTAGTTAAAAGATACTTGGGATATATGGAATCATAATTAGGAAGAATATATGCTTTCTTCTCAATGTATAATTAGATTAAATATGGTGATTTGTAAAAGCAGTAACCTCCTCTCAAAAAGATATAGATTATGCTTATTTAGTGGTATTTTTAGGAAATTACTTAGATGGTACATGTGAAACATGTGGAATACCTATTAGGATAATTTTAATTTGATAAATTATCTATTATTTGGTGGGAGGATGCGATCGATGGATTTAAATGCAATCGGTGAGGGGGATAGTCTTAAAGGAATGACCTTATTTGACAAGTAGAGACAACTAAAATAAAAGTATGGATAAATATAGTAGTAAGTTTAAGTTTCTTGGAATGAATAATAGGAATATCATGTACCATATTTTATTTATGGTAATGGTAATCCACATATAAATAGAGGAATAACAATTTTAAATAGTGTAATTGAGCATGAGCTAAGTGTGTATAAAAATTATAGTTATAAATGTATTGAGTTAACATTAAAATTTAAATTTAATGACTAAAATTTTATATTTATTTGTTAAGAAAATATGTGTCTAATCCATATCACATTATGGATTGGAATAATATTCAAGTGGTAGAAGAGGAGACAATCCATTTGGACTTAGTCAATATCCTATTCCATTATAGTGTTAAGATACAAAGTTGAGACATTCAATGGGATAAACTAAGTGAGAAAAGTGCCACCTAAGAAGATAAAAATAATTTACAATCTAAATATCCTCACCTATTTTTGTAGGCACTAGGATGGTGCCTTATTTTAGGGGGCATAAATGTCATATCCTAATTTATAATCCTTGAATAATGAGCATATAACACAATTTTATTAAGTTTCACATAATTTATTTTTAGATTCATTGTTATTATGAACTAAATTATATTATGTTTCACTTATAGTTAATGGGTTTTTAGTAGTTTAACATTAATTCTACATTTTTTAAAGTGATTTCATTTAGATACATGTGTCTATTTTATAAAATAGTTTTTATTTTATCCTCTTTATATAAGTGTTGATAATGCTTGTTTACATGTTTGTAGGTAATCCCATATAACATATGAGATAGGCCTGAAGATGAAATAATTTTATGGAAAGACAATGTAGAGACATATATGTATACAAATATAGTAAATGAGAGGAATAATTTTTCTACCTTTACGTTATATTTTGTCACATAATGTGTTTGAAACCATAATTTGCATGTACCCTTATTTCATTTTTTGTGTTATGGCCCTATACTGGAGTGGTTTTGGTTTGGTTACTAATCATATTTTATTATATGTGATTGTCATATTTCCACTAGTGATTTTGAAGGAAAGATTAAATGCACCTCCAATGAATTAAGGGTCATTAAGAATTTTTTTGTGTAATAATAATTATTATAAATCTATATAAAATAAATAAGGAGAAGGTGGTTTTGTCACACATTTATATTGCATATTTTAATAGTTATGGAGGAACTTGGTAGTGTAGGATTATTGTGAACTCATTTTTTAATTATAAAACACTTGGTGCAAAGGTGTTATGGTTTAATTATTTGAACTAGTTTAGGCATGTAATTACTTAAGTAATTAATTTACTTAGAGACATAATAATTATGTGAATATATTAAAATTCATTTCTATGATTAAAAATGTTTTATTGGTTAAAAATGTTATGAAGGTGCTTACCTCAAGATATAAGGAATTGGAAGTATTAGAGAAAAAGAGAAAGAAATTTTAGAAGGAATAAAATTATAATGGAGGAGGTAGTGATTTGAGCCTTGTTGCATGATATGAGTAGTAATCCTTGTTATAGAATCATTAGGCATTAATATCTTGAGCCTCCACTTCACCCTATCTCTAATTTACGTATTAATGGATTTATCAGAGGAGTTTTCTAATAATAATATATTTGACTTAGAAAGTTTCAAAAAGGGTAATTGAACAAGAGATGAATTCAATGAGAAAGTAATTAGAATGAAACATTTTTAGCCAACCTTAACACTCAAAGACATCCATCAAACTGAGAAGTGATTTTTTTATATTTCTACTAATTATCATTTATATTTCTGATCTATTAAGTTGCCATGTATGGATTTATTATTAGTAGTTGAAACAAAATGGAAAAGCAAGAAATGGGTATCCTATTAGGTACTCCATGTATTACATGATTCCAAATTTTACCCTCTTTTCATTAAGTGATCCCCTATATCAAACCCATTTGTACCTTAGATCTCCAACTCTTTATCTGCTTTGGTGACTATAATAGATGGTTAATGGATTATTTTTTATTAAAAATCAAACCATACATGCTTATATGGCTTACAACCCTCAGTCGATTGATTTTTTATTGAATGAGATATTCACATCGAATATTATGACCTCACTTTTGTTTATGTTTTATGTGTATTGTGTTGAATATATTACTTAGTTCATTGTTTAAATAACTCTATTTCTTATTTCAATGGAATAAATAAAATCATGTAAATCTTTCTCATTTCATTATACATGTATACTATTTTATTATATTTTCCTTATGTTTGGGGGACTCTTTCATGTTTAAACTAATGCTTGGGGTGGTAAGGGCCACTGATTATTGTTCTCATCTTAATCATTTCCATTTTTATCAATGGTTGCATAGTTAAGATGATTGAATGGTTTAATTTTTGTGGATTATTGGTTGTATCATTTTATTAATGTAGTATGATTATCAATTAGTAGTGAATGTATTAATTCTCAATAAAATTGAAGATGATAAGTCAAATACTTGATTATTATTGTACCTTGAATATTATTTAAAGAATAACTCATTTATTTATTAGGGTATATCACATATAATTTAAAATTATAGTATATATGTTCTATGTTTATCTTTATAATATTTATTTATGAAAAGTTTTAATTATGTTCATGTAAAATCTGGTCAATATTGTTATTAAATTCTTGGTATAATTTGTCGATGGAAGAATTATTCTTAATGATAAAAGTAATCTATAATAGTGATACTAGACAATATCATTCTATATTAATCTATTTAAATGAAAATTATCAATCAATTGTTACTTATGACATAAGTATAAATGTGTGTGTGTTTAGCTCTTATAGCATACTGTACAATTGTAAGTGTAGCACACTCAAGGTAGTACATGATCACTTTATGACTTGTCATTCTAAGAATGTTATTACTATATTAGAAGAATTTTTTTTTTATGTATTTTAATTAATGGTATTGGTAATGTCATATCATGAATGATGAGCTTTCCCTAGTTCCAATCCACTTAGGGTTGACTGTGCCATTAAATTATGGAATGAGCTTGGAATATAATGCATGGTACTTTTTAATAGTATTGATTAGGATCAATACATAGATTAATAACTACTTGATCTCTATAAATATAATAGAATCTATTACTCCTTTTTGAAACTTTTATTATAAGGACCCTATGACTATTTTGTTAGCTAAAGGTTGATATGCTTCGTTAACTGTGGTAGTAATCATAGGTGAATTCTATGCCATGGGAAGATTTTGATGTGTAAGAATTAATATTATTTAATTTAATGGGATAAATTAAGGTAACTGTACATTGTGTGATTAATTTAATTTCAATAATATTTTATCGGTTGAGTTATGTACCACCTTAATGAAAGTTCACAAGATTAAATGCAAAAAATTTCTTGTTCTAGATTAAAATCTGGAAAAGAAATCTATAAATACGGTATGTAGATTGGGTGAATACCCTCATGTGTTTAATTTATTTAATATGCATTTCATTTTATAATTCACTATAATTTTAGTATGTAATATGTATGTAGAATTAATATTGATGAAGTATTAGGATTTCATTCTTCTCTAAAGATGACCTATTAACTAGTTGGCTTGATATGACTAAGTGCCTAAGTTTGATTACTCTATTATGGGAAAGTAACACTGCTAAATAGTGTTGTGTATACTAATACTATAAAAAAATTAATTTTGTATTTGTTTTCTTGATGCTTGGTATACTTAGATGACCATAATATTATTAAAATAAATAACTTTCTTATTCTTGTAGATCAATAATTATGTGTATTTGATTATAGACTTAGAAAATATAATGGTTAATGGTATTATTAATTAATCACATGATTTTTTGGATTAAGTTAGAATAATGGTATATGGATATATATGATACTTTATTATCATATGTATTAAAGTAAATAAAATATAAAGAGAACCATGGTGGTATTGTAAATATGAGTATGAGGCTGTTATTAGTTTTTATCTAGGTTGAACTTGTTAGATGAAGATGAATTGGAAATCATAATATTTGTGGGGTTAATTATATAATTTTTTAGGCTTATAGAGTTTAAGCCCTAGGTTGTTAAAGGGTTTGAGTATAGTAAATCAAGGTATACATATGACATAAATACAACCATTGATTTGTAACAAAATTAACCTAGTTTGACCTTTCTAGAAATAGAAAAAAATGATTTAAACAAGTACTTAGATGTAAATTAAATGAGACTAGAGATATAACAGCTAAAAAATAGGATAGGGGATGATCTAAGTGTCATATATAGGGTCCAAGTGTCAAAACCCTTCCTAGACAGTAGTACCCTAATTGGCATGTAGTGTGAATGGATCTACTATCCTTATTTTGGTGTTAGTGTCCTCTATGAAGAATTGTTATATTATTTTGGTTGCACCTATGTCTAAGTTTGACAAGCCTATTCTTATGCACATGAGTTCTAATTCCTTGTAGGTGACTATTTTGACTAATTCTTTATGTAAAAACCTAAACCTCCATGTTGTTAGGGCATCTGATTGACACAATTAGAAAAATGTGATGTTAGTGGGGTAGGTTGGACATCCTCAACTCCCCACTATGATGAGAGTTGATTACATACCAATACTCTAAGGAGGGATCAAGCCCGATGTAGTTTTCCCCACCAAGTGCTATTGCAAGTGAAGATAGTATGAATGTCGATTTGAGTATTTTGAGTGTTATTAAGACTATAAATATAATTAATCTAAACTTAAGAATTTTTTAGATGGATGTATGCATATGTAGGTAAGAATAGGGATTAATAACCTTGATTGTGCACAAATTATTGTTAGTTTATTTGTGAAATTTGCATCTAATTTTCATCTAGTAGATAAAGGGCTAAAATTCATGTATATATACTATTATAGTGTTTGTATGGGTTTTAAAAGAGATATAGGCTGACCCTAGGTGTTTTTTAATTTGAAAAGATTTCCATTGGTAATAAAAGGAAAGAAAAGGATAATAGTGCCCAAATTGAGACATGAGCACCATTGGTGCTATTATCCAAATTATGGAACTATTGTTTAGGTGGAAGAACTTGAAGCACTAGTGATGAGATTTGAATATGGATCATTATTGACATGTTATTTCCCTCAATTCATATCTCTAGAGATATTATCTTATGAAAATCTTAGATTGTTAGATAACTGTTACATGGAAAATAGATATTTATCTTGTTTATATTGAACCAAAGACTAAGCCTTTACTTTGTCATTAATGTCTAATACATAGCATCTTTTAGTGATTTTTGTTGTGAAGAATGCTAAAAAAAAAGACACAAGTAATGTAAAGTGAACTTGCAATTTTGATCTTCATCCAACATAACTATAAACTCCACATGCTTGGTTCTACGAACTTCACAGGCTTGGTTCTACAGAATCTCTAGGCTCATTTCTATGGACTCTACAGGATTGTTTCTATGGAATTTGTATGTTTGTTTCTATGGAATCTGTAGGCTTGTTTCTACAGACTCTGTAGGCTTGCTTCTACGAACTCTGCAAGTTCATTCCTACCAACTTTGCAAGGTCAATTTCGAGAATTTTGTAAGGACAAAGCTACAAATGGGGAAGCCAACGGCTAGATAGGATAAGTGAGAATCATTCTAGCTAGAATAAAATAAGAAAAATAACCACCTTTTATTTTGTATTATTTAATTTTGATAAAGTTTTAAATATATTTGATCTTTAGACTATTATATTATAGGATATCTATTTTATTGGAATAATTGGATCTCTTGGAAATCCAATATCCTATCTTTGGATGAATGGATCGACCAAGAAATCCTATTCCTTTGCATCATATTTTGAGTTGATTATATTAGTATAAAATGTAATATTTTCATATATTATAATATTAGATATCAGATGATAGAGAGCAGATAATAGAGGAAAAGATTTGTACAAGCATATTATAGGTTTCAACCAGATTATAATCATTTCATTTTTATGAATTAATACTTCAATTCCCAGTACTGATTAATCTTTATTCCTAAGTCTGAGAGAAGAAAGGGCCCACTCTCCTTGGAACTAGGAACTGTGTACAGTATTTATGTTATGTTTTACCAATTTGTTGTTATAATTAATTAGAATCTTGTTACTCAAAAAAACAACAAAATAAATTCATATTTTAAAAAAAGCATTTTCTCATTTCAAAGTTATTTCCTTCTAAGCAATATATGTTTTCCTTTATAGCAAATGTGTGAAACAAATTTTCTTTTGTTAGTGAAGAAGTGTGATTTTACTTTCCATGCAAATGTGAATAGGAGTGTGATATTTTACTTTCAGCAAAAAAGTGGATTGATTTGATTTCTTCCTTTTCAAAAAAAGAGTGAATCATGTGGTTTAGAACACATTTCTTTCTCTAGTCAAAATTAGAATAGGACAATCAAACACCCCCACAAGCAACCTTCTAGATCTACCATCCCATACCTTACTGTAGACAGCTTTAGACACTAGCCCTGGTTGATAAGACAATAGTTGAATATTAATTAAATGAGGAGTTAAACGACACTCATCATTTTTAGTGACGTTGTTAGGGACTATAAGGTGTTAGTAAGGTAATAATTATTTGTCTAGAATGAAAAATAAAAAACATTGTAAAATACCATAAAATCCTATAAAAATTCAATAAATTGATGTACCATCCTAGAGATTCTAAAGGATGATTTATCCCAAAGTTTCCACCAAGAACACAAGTGGACACTCCTTCAACATCTCTGAGTAGTGAACTAGAAGATACAAGTGAAACCTATTTGCAAGAATCTTTTGAAACTTGGATAGAAACCAGGCCATTGCCAAAAGTAAGCCCCATAAGACAAATTCCTCAGGATCAATCTCTTTTAGGAAGACACTATTTAAAAGTTTCCAAGGATTTAGAAGAAGCATTTCAAAAAATTGTAACTAAATAAAGTTTTGATAATTTTAAACAACCCATAACTAATACCAAAAATATTCAGTGGGAAGATCATCCCAGTTTTGAAACATCATCAGAAGAAGAAATGGCTCTCCAACA
This sequence comes from Torreya grandis, assembly GCA_037957365.1. NCBI lineage: Eukaryota > Viridiplantae > Streptophyta > Pinopsida > Cupressales > Taxaceae > Torreya > Torreya grandis. The sequence continues at coordinate 1,547,569 of JARHVA010002650.1, forward strand.
AAATCAACAACTTGCATAACCAGGAAAGACTTTCTCCTTTCCTATTATTGCAGATCTTATTGATCAAACCCCCATGAAAAATATTTAACCATCTAATTTTCCAAATTTTTGGGGAAGATCTATAGAAGATCTTGATCAAATCATGTTTGAGTTTAAGGTGCTATGTCAAACCTATGATTATACAATAGATGGCCAAAAATTAAAACTATTTCCATCTACACTTAAAGATGTAGCTATGTGATGGTTCATGGGTTTACCTGGTGATTCTATTAGAACATGGGATGACATGGAAATAGAATTCTTGAATAAATATTAGGATTACTATCGAGTGTGAGAAAGAAAAGAGGATTTCTTCAAAATCAAACAAAATAAGGATGAATCTTTGGAGGATTATTTGGAGAGATTCATGTTCACTCATAAAAGAAGAAATTATCCACTCATTGAAGATGTTCATAAATTGGTTTTCTTGAAATAGTTGGATGAAGACACTAGAGATGCCTTAAATTTGATGGGCAGAGGAGATATAAATAAGTTGGATTTTGATAAGATTTCTAAGATTTTTACCAACTACTCTCGAATGAAACCTAGAATTAGGAAAGGAAGATTTGGGAAATCTAATGAAGTGGGTAAGTTAATGGAATAATTTGTTAATTTAAAAACAAATATTCTGGTTACACTAAATAGTACCTTAGCTAGCCTTCAAGCTAAGGCAAATTTAATAAAAACCTTAGCAATCTACTATCCTAAGTACAGATAGAAACACACCCTTAGAGACTATCCACTATATAGAACCAATGTTTCATCATGTGGGATCTGTGATGTAATAGATCATGATACCAAATATTGCACCCTTCTACCTGTTTTAAAGAATCAAATGAAAACACAAGTCTAGTCCACTGAAGAAGTAAATTATATTCAGGGACAAAACTTTGTTCCACAAAACTACGCTCAAGGATACTTTAATGCAAGAAATCTAATTAATCCATGGATGGCACCATGGAATGTTTCAGTTCATTTACTGTTTTGGAATCAACCCCAAATTCCATCAATTCAAAATTCACCACAACAATAATGGGTACCAAAACAATAATGGATGCCTCAGCCATATCAATAATGGAATCATCAGTGGAACCCATAGTCACAATATACCCAACCAAGAAGACCACTTCAATGGCAAACTATTATGCCACCCCTAGTTATTCAGCAATAAGGACAAATCAATCAACCCTCAATGCCTACACAACCAATAGTAAATCCAAAAAATAAACAACCAACACCTATTTATGTTAATGAACATGAAGATACAATCAATGTTGGATCTATTGAGTGTTCAGACATACATTTGAGTTCAGAGAAAACTATACAAAAGCCTCTAGTTCTCATTTCTGAGATATCTAATGAAAATGAAAAGACAGAATCATCTCAATTAAACACTGGAGAGGCCAAAATCAAAATAAGACTTAAATAAAACAAATAAAAAATAATACCCTAGTAGTTCCTTTTCTAAAAATATTAAGAGAAATTGGTATTAAACTAGAATCAAACTTGGTCCATGAGTTGCAAAAGATCAATATTGAGGTACCCCTTCTACAAGTTATTAGGGATATACCTAAATTAAATAAGATCATCAAAAAACTTTTTATCAAGACACTTGGGAGGAAAGTAAAATATATTGAAACCATTCATGTTGATGGAAAAGTTGTTGATTTATTAGTAGGAAAACTATTAGTTCCAAAATATGCAGATCTAGGAAGCCTAGTGATCACAGTTACAATCAGAGGTAAAGAAATTCCTAACATCTTAGTAGATTTAGGAGTAGTAATCAATTTTATGACAATTGATACTCTCCATTCATTATCTCTTATGAGAATGTAACCTATAACTACCATTATTCAAATGGTAGACTAGTCTGTAATGAAACCAGAAGGGACTATAGAAAATGTTGAAGTACTAATAGAATCTTTGGAGTATCCAGTAGATTTCATGGTTTTGTAACCCAAAACAAAGAATCTAGGATATCCCATAATCCTAGGTAGACCATGGTTGGCTACTGTAGAAACATTGATTGATTGCAGGTCAAGAGACATGACCATTTATAATGGGATGAAATCCAAATGCATCTCTTTGTATCCTCCTATGAAACCATCAACAAATTGCTTACAATAAATTTGGGTGGATGAATTATAAATCACATTAAACAACATTTCATCATTAGCTATGATCACAATTTTAAAAAACTTGGAATAATTAAATGGAGACAAATACTTAGAATCTACGGACTTTGCCAGTCCAAAATCTATGGACTCTACCAATCCAAAATCTACAGACTCTGCCAGTCTAAAAACTATAAACTACCTTATTTCAAGGTTCTTGGGTCAAATAAAATATTATGAAATATCCACTTCTACTTATTCTATTGTTTCTCCACCATATGATCATGGATTGATTCAGGAAAGTGTGTGGAAATTGGCAGAACAACAATAAACTCATTTCTTAGATGCATTTCATTATTCTTTAGCAAGACTGATTCCTCCTAGAAAAGAGTTTGTTGATAATGTAACTATGTTTCATAAGCTAATTCCTCATCCATGTCCTCTAAACTCATTGATTAGTGAGTTTAAACAAATAGAATCCAACTACCTAGGTACAAGACCAATCATGGTATTACTTGGAAAGATTTTGAACATCAATAGTTGGTTAACAAATGAAGAGGAAGATCAACTCTTTGATGTACTGGAAAGACATACCAAGGCTTTTACTTACGATTATAATGATATAAAGGGAATTCACCCTAACATATGCACTCATCACATTTACATAGAATCTATCAAACTAGTTAGACAACCATAAAGAAGAATAAATGCAGCATTAAAAAAATCATCAAAACAAAAATTCAAAAGTTGCTAGAAGTTAGGTTTATTTACCCCATCTCAAACAACCAGTGGGTTTCACATTTGGTACTTGTGCCCAAAAATAATGGAAAATTAAGGGTATGTGTAGATTATAGAGAATTTAACAAACAAACACTCAGAGATTACTTTCCTTTACCTTTCATTGATTTAGTTCTTAATAACTTGGTAGGAAAGAGATTTTTTTCTTTCCTGGATGGGTTTAGTGGGTATAACTAGATAATGGTAGTAGCTAAAGATTAAGATAAAACCATATTTACCTACCCTTGGGGAACTTTTTCTTACTGAGTACTTCCATTTGGACTCTGTAATGCTCCAGCAACCTTCCAAAGAGTAGTTTTGGCACTATTCTCTGACCTTACAAATGATTGTGTTAAAGTATATATGGATGACTTCACCATTTATGGTGAAACTTATGAAGAGGATCTTACCAATCTGGAAAGAGTATTAATCAGATGTGAGGAACACCAATTATCTTTGAGCCATGAGAAATGTTTATTGATGATGGATGAAGGAATAGTCTTGGGACACCATATTTCTACAAAATGCATTAAAGTAGATCCAAAGAAAGTTGAAATAATCTCCAATTTACCCATTCCACAAAAACAAACTAAAATTAAGAGTTTTTTGGGACATGCAGGTTACTACAAATGCTTCATAGATAAGTTTAGCCAAATAGCTACCCCATGTTTGTCTTGCTTACAAAAGATAGTACATTTGAATGGAGTGATAGTTGCTAGTAGGCCTTTGAGACCATCAAAGTTAAACTTGTTACTACTCCAGTATTGAGAGGACCAGATTGGACTAAGCCATTCCATATATACATAGATGCTTCCAATACAACACTAGGAGTAGTTCTTGGATAAAATCATGAAGAGGGAAACATGTATGCTATATATTATATTAGAAAAACATGACACCTGTTGAGATAAATTACACCACAACTGAGAGGGAATTCCTAGCTATAATTTATGAAATTAAAAAATTCAAACACTATATAACAAGCTACAAGGTATTTATCTATATAGACCATTTAGCTATTAGATATCTTACTAACAAATTAATTGTGGGAGGTAGGATTATTAGATGGATGTTGCTCTTACAAGAATTTGATGTTACTATTATAGACAAATCAGGGAAGTCTAATGTGGTGGCTAATTTATTATCAAGAATAAACACTATAAGTGAAGAAGAACCAGTGGAAGATGACTTTCCAGATGAACAACTATTTGATATATCACCAAAATCTCTATGGTTTGTTAATATAGCCAATTACCTCACCACAGGGAAGTTTCCTCTACACTTTTCACAAAAAGAAAAGAAACATTTAATCAAAGAAAGCTCTTCTTTCAAATGGATTAATGGAATGTTATTTAAACTTGGACCTAACCATGTGTTTTGCAAGTATGTGACAAATGGTAAAGATTATGATATCATTAGAGCCTATCATGATGAACCAGGAGGAGGGAATTACTCAGCTCAAAGAACCATACATAAAATCTTGGGAGTAGGATACTATTGGCCTCACCTTCATCAGTAAGTAAAAAGATATCTTAGACACTGTGATGCTTGTTAGAGAATTGGACAACCTAATCTTTCAATAGAGATGCCTTTGCACCCTCATCCTCAATTGGTTTTAGAACCATTTGAGAAATGGGGAATTGATTTTATAGGTCCAGTGGATCCTCATTCCAGAGAAAGAGAATATCTCCTAGTATGTATAGACTATATGGCCAAGTGGGTAGAAGTGGAAGCATTAACTCATGAAAGAGAAGAGATGATAGCTGATTTCTTATATTTCAAAATCATGCAAAGATTTGTTGCTCTAAGAGAGATAGTCTCAGATCAAGGACCATAGTTCATGTCAAACATGATAAAGCACTTCATGCAAGTGTATCAAACTCAGCATAGAAAAGCATATCCATACCATCTATAGGTTGATGGGAAAGTTAAAGTCACCAACAGAGAACTAGAAACCATTGTAACCATAGTTGTTAATTCTAAAGAAAAGGATTGGGTAGATAAGGTACCAGAAGCTGTTTGGGCCTATAATATGACTTGAAAAACAGTAACTAGATTTTCACCTTATGAATTGGTTTATGGTAAGAATCCTTTATTCTTTGTTGAATTTGAATTAAAAAATCTAAAAATAGCTGTAGAAGTAGGAATTAAATTAGAAGAAATATAGAAAAAATGACTCCTACAACTTAATCAACTTGATGAAATGAGGATGGAAACACTACAAAGAATTGAAATGGTATAACATCAAAGAAAAGTTTAGCATGATGCAAAAATCAAGCAATAGAAGTTTTAGAAAGGAGATTGGGAATTGTTGTTTGATTCCAAATTTTAATAATTCAAAGGAAAACTACAAACAAGGTGGCTGGGACCTTATCAGATTGAGGAGGTCTATGAAAATGGTTCTCTTAAGCTAATACCTATTAATGACTATAGAAGAGCCCTATGAGTCAATGGACATAGATTGAAGCTTTATCAGAAACCTCTCAATAAAGAAGAATTTGTTTAAAAGGTAAAGGATAAATTATCTATTCTGGAGAGCTCTACTTCTTCTAGTGAACATGCTCCTTGATAATCCTGTGATCTAGCATCAAATAATAATAATAATAATAATAATAATAATAATAATAATAATAATAATAATAATAATAATAATAATAATAAAATCAATATCAATAGTGAAAATCCTTTTAGGGATGTTATTGATAATGCATGCCCAGAAAACCAGATTGATGTCTGGTTATGCATTGCAAAAAAGGATTTGGCTAGAAAACTAGAAATGGCTAGCCAAAGGGAAAAAACACAAATTTATAAGAAAATTTCATCATGACACTATGATTGGTCATCTCCATGAAATAAACTAATCCATGTAAACTTATTTATGCAGGACATATGGCGAGTAAAGGATAACATCTAAGGTTAAAGTAAGTAAGACATATATTTTATTTATCTATGTTTAGTTAACTAATTATCTTTGATTTAATTAAGACTTATTCTATGGAGATGACCCAAATTTGAATCTTCCAAAATGGAATTACATGACACATTCTATAATGAAAAAACAAACATGCAATCGAGTCACCAAAGGTGTATGGATAAGTGTGCAGCTTTGATATAATCAATTGAGTAATCAAGTATCATAATGATGGGACATCATAAAACGGGGTTTTAACTGAATTAAAGAATCACTGTCACCATAAATGTGACATGCCATCATTTCACGTAACTTGTATTAATGAGACAAAATGGCTGGCACACTCCATAGAAATGTGCAGTGCCTAATTGTATCAAATCATCATATCAAACTATGAACTCATGCAGCTATAGCATTTCATGTGAACCATTTCATTTCTACAAACTTCAATAGAAGTTGGTCTATAGATATTCCATGATTGTCACCTGTAAATCCTTAGTGACTGTTGCCTACCAATTTTGACAAAAGACTAGTCTACACCTCAATCAGAGTTAAAAGAATAGATTTGACTATAAATCTTCATAGAAATGGGATAGAAGATAAGATCAAAGTGTTAGGATCTTATATTAAAATTTATTACTTTTGTATAAGCAACTAAACATGGAATTGAAACCAGAAGTAATAAGTAACTAGAAATCAAAAACAACAAATAATAGGAGATACAAGAAACAACCAATCTTGTATTAAACTCTTCCAGAAGGAAATACAATGAAGAAATTACTCTCTCCTCACACCTCAAAGATGTACAATAATTCTCCTTCAAGAGTTCTCTCTCTCTTTCAATCAATTACTAAATTGTCTCCAACAGATCTTGATCTTGCACCTTGTAAATCTTCTTGATCTTGCACCTTGCTGATCTAATTGATCTTGCTCACCCCCCTTACTTTTCAATACTGCCCCATGGGTCTATTAAATAGTATTGAAAGAAAACAATAATTATAAAAATAGACCCAAGACTAATTTTAGTCTTTACATGCAAACTGACTATTCTCCTAAAGTTAGCAATTCTGGAAACGCCTAGAAATGCACAGAAGTCGGTGTCAGTCTATAAATGACCGATGCCGACCGACCCCTAATCAATGTCAATTGGTTCTGACTGATGCTGACTAATGCTGGTCAACCCCTAACCGATGTCAATTGGTTTTGACCAATTCCACTGATGTCAGTTACTGTGTATCTCATTCGCGAAGCTTTTAGCTCCACAACTCAACAATCTCCCACTTGGAGATAAACAACTGCACCTGTACCTATACAGTAACATCCTCTAGCTTGTTTGTCTAGATTGTTTCTCCGTCTTCAAGTTCAATCTTGAAGACCAACAAAATTTGAATAAAGATTCAACTTCTCCTTTGTTATCGGCTTTGTTAACATATCAACAGGGTTCTTATCTGTATCGATCTTTTCCAGCTTCAACTATCCATCCTCCAATACCTATCTAATAAAGTGGTACTTAAGCTATATATGTTTGGTTCTTAAATGAAAAGATGAATTCTTTTCCAAATGAATTGCACTTTGACTATCACTATATAATTTACAACTCTCTTGCTCCTTTCCCAACTCTTCCATGAACCGAGTCATCCAAATCATTTCCTTGCTAGCCTCTATGACTGTAATGTATTCTGCCTCTATAGTAGACAAGGCAACAACCTTCTACAATTTTGAAATCTAGCTAACCACTGTTCCACCAATAGTGAACACATATCCTGTGGTGCTTCTCCTACCATCCAAGTCACCTACCATATCTGAATCTACATACCCATGTAGAGAAGTGTTCAACCCTCCATAGCATAAATGCCTACCGCTGGTCCCTCTCAGATATCTGAGAATCCACTAAACTTCTTTCTAGTGTTCCTTTCCTAGATTGGCCATAAACTTGCTGACAACTCCCACTGCTTGGGCAATATTAGGTCTAGGACATACCATTGCATACATCAAGCTCCCAACTACTAAAACATATGGAACTCTACTCATGTACTCAACCTCATCATGTGATTTAGGACACTTTTATTTGCTCAACTTGAAGTGTCCAACCATAGGTGTGCTTACCAATTTTGCATCCTACATATTGAACCTCTCCAACACCAACCTGGCCTTATGTCTCATTTGTCCATTCTCTCCTTCCTTTAACCTATAAACCCATTTGTTTTTTAGTGCTTTGTTTCTAGCTGGTAACTCAACCAAATCCCATGTATGGTTCTCTTCCAAGGAATCAATTTCCTCATTCATGCCATGCTCCCACTGTTTCCTGGATTCTACCTACATTGCCTCATCAAAACTTTCTAGTTCTCCACCATTAGTGAGTAACAAGTAGTATAATGAAGGGGAATAATGAATTGGAGGTTTACTTACCCTTTTAGACCTCCTTATGGGTGTTTGAAACTCATTTATAGCTTGCTATCTGCCCAAATTTCTTCTTGACAGTGACTGATCCTGGTCATCTCTAATCGATGTTGGTCTTCACCTAACTGATGTCGATTCCACTTGATCAACATCAGTCTCTACCTAACTGATGTCAATTCCTACCTGACTGACATTGGTTTTTGCCTGACCGATGTCGGTCTCTGTGTTTTCTTGTGAGTGGTGATTTTTACCTGTGAGCTCATTTTAGATCATAACCTCATCCAAATCAAGATTGCCCTGCTCAGTATTATTCAACCTCTTGAGTTGATCACTATACATCACCTTCTCATTAAAAACCAAGGCTTTCCATTTCTTAAATGTGTTAAAAACATCAGATTTCCTCTTTATTCAATAAACCCATACCTTTCTTGTAGCATCATCAATGAAAGAAACATAATACTGTGATCCTCCAATAGAAGCTACCTTAGCTGGTCCCCACACGTCTGTGTGAACAAACTACAACTTGTGCTTCTTCTTTGTTGACCCAGTTTTGCGAAACCTCACTTTCTTCTATTTCCCAAAATATAATGCTCATAGAAATCTAGATCTATGCTTTTAAAATCTGAAAGCTTACTTTTTGACTTAAGAACATTCATTCCCTTCTCACTCATGTGACCAAGCCTACAGTGCCACAACTTTGCATCTACATCTGAAGTAGATAAAACAAAAAGAGAATAATCAGTAATACAAGTAGATAGATAAATTGTACCTACTCTCTTACCTCTTTCTAATACAAGTGCACCCTTGGAAACTTTCCAAGATTTAGCTGTGAGAGTTACTGTGCAACCCTCATCACCCAACTTTCCTACATAAATTATATTCCTCTTCAGGATGGGTACATGCATGACATCTTTTAACACCCATGTGTTGCCATTCTACAATTTCAGCTGCACTTTTCCTTTGCCAACAATTTGACAAGGCTTATCATTCCCTAAATGAACTTTTCCAAAGTCTCCATGGACATAATCATTGAAAAATTCTCTATTTGGGGTTGCATGGAAAGAGGCACCAGAATCTAAAACCCATGATTCTAATTTATTATCCAAAGAAATTATACGAGCATCCTGTGCAACAATACCTATAACTTCTGCTTCTTTATTACCTTCATGTTGATCTTCTTTCAACCAACAATCTTTCTTTGCATGCCCTTTCTTTCCACAATTCCATCAGGTTATACTTCCATTTTTGGATTTAGATCTACTTCCCATCTTTGACCTTGATTTCCCTTGCTTGCCCTTCTCTCTTTGTCATCCCCTACTTTCAACACTTAAAGCATTACATGATGTTTCCCCTATGCTTTTCCTACAAATTTCTTCATTCAAGATTACACTAACAACATCATCAACTTTCAAGATATTTGAAGTAGATGCAGTATTACTAACTGCCATTACCAAACTATGCCAACTTTCAGGCAAAGAGCATAAGATTAAGAGAGCCTTAATTTCATCATAAAAAACTATTTCGACTAAATTTAACTGATTTACAATTGTATGGAAATCATTAAGATGATTAGATACGGATTCACCTTCCTGCATTTGCAAATTAAATAATTGATTCATAAGATATACCTTATTCGAAGCTGAGGGTTTTTCATATAAATTTGCCAAAGTATCCATTAACTCTACCATTGTCTTTGCCTGTGATAAGTTGGAAATCACATAAGCTGCCAGGCTCAACCTTATAGATCCAAGAGCCTTTCGATCAAGAACATTCCATTCTTTATCTTTCATATATGTGGGCTTACTTGAAACCCCACCCAACGATAAGTACAGATCTTTCTAATATAGATAATCTTCAATCTGCATTCTCCATAATTGATAATTCTTGCCATCGAATTTCTCCATTCTTAGTTTACTTTCTTCTGCCATTGCTTTGCTCCCACTCAATCAGAAACCCCTATGAGTGAATTTTGTAATCAACAAACACTAACACGCTCTGATACCACTTGTTCGTGTATACACATAGTTTTGATACCACTTTTTAGGATCTTATAGTACAATTGATTACTTTTGTATAAGCAACTAAACACATAATTGAAACCAGAAGTAATAAGTAACTAGAAATCAGAAACAACAAATAATAGGAGATACAAGAAACAACCAATCTTGTATTAAACTCTTCTAGAAGGAAATACAATGAAGAAATCTCTCTCTCCTCACACCTCGAAGATGTATATTAATTCTCCTTCAAGAGTTCTCTCTCTCTCTCTCAATCAATTACAAACAACTCAATTACTAAATTGTCTCCAGTAGATCTTCTTGATCTTGCACCTTGCATATCTAATTGATCTTGATCGCCCCCCTTACTTTTCAATATTGCCCCATGGGTCTCTTAAATAGTATTAAAATCAAACAATAATTAGAAAAATAGACTCAAGACTAATTTTAGTCTTTACATGCAAACTGATTGTTCTCCTAAAATTAGCAATTCTAGAAATGCCTGGAAACACACAGAAGTTGGTGTCGGTCTACAGATGACCGATGTTGGCCGACCTCTAACTAATGTCAGTTGGTTTTGACTGATGTTGACTAATGTCGGTCAACCCCTAACGGATTTCGATTGGTTCTAACTGATTTCACTGATGCCGGTTACTGTGTAGCTCATTGGTGAAGCTTTTAGCTCCACAACTCAACACAGAGCCAAAGGATCCAAAAAAGTTTCATAAACACAAAGCTTCTATGGTAGTGTTTAGAGACAATGACTAACTACCTTTCATTGAAAATTTCTAGGGTTTTGACAAAATAATGGTAAGTGAATTCATCACTAATCTCACCCCTAAATTTTCAATTGTGAAAGGCATTATTATTCCTATTACAACTTAAGTTATAAGCCAAATTATACAAGTTCAAAAAGAGGGAATGAGAGCTATAGGTAGAATTTCATTTAGTGATTTAATAAGTTAGTTTAATGGTAATGAGTAGACTAGAACTTCATGTCTAGTAGATTCTAAGAAAAAATCAAAAGGGATTAGTAGAAATTCACTTTTTGAACCCTGGAAATCTGTTGCCAAGTGGGTACTCAAGTATATCATTTGTGAAGGGCAACCTAGTCTTTTAGGAGGAAATGCCATGAAAATGTTAATATATCTTAAGCATGGGAGACAAAACCCTTAGTAAAAAATTAATCTCCCATCCTTCTTATATGGTGCTCTACAAGTTATGTCTATAACCCTTAATGCTTCTCTTAGGCATCATGGCCTTATTCATCTCATTATCCAACATCACTTCCTTCAGCAAGGACAAGAGGTTTGGGAAGAATTTTAGAATAGTCTAGCATAACAAATTCCAAATCTACCTGCACAATAAACCCTAAATGTACCATAGGAATGTTCATCTCCACCTACTGCATCAACTGAGAAAATAAAACCAAGAAAAAAATCTTAGACTGTAATCCCAATGGAAAATCCTTCTTCTTCAAGATGAATCACAAGGTCTAAAATCCCTGAAGTTTCAAGGTCTCCACAACAACCTCATGAATCTATAGTACAACCAATTCCCTTATTAGGAAAAAGAAAATTGAGATGAAAGGTTGCTATAGAACCTGAGAAGGCCAAGGGTTTGGTGGTTGAGAAGGAAAGCCAACCAAGTGTAACTCAGAGAGTAACTAAAAGAAAGAAGAGGCTCATTCTAACAGATGAAGATGAACAAGAAGCCGTAGATATTTTAGATAGTCTTAAAATGGTGTCTGATTCCCCCATACATCAAAATATCCCTACACCTAAAAATATTTAATAAATTCCTTCTAAAAGAAACTCTCCAATCATAATGGATGAGCCAATTCCAGAGGAAGAGCCACACACAGTAGAGGAATCAATTATGGCAAAACAACCACCTATTCTAGTTGAAACTATAATGGACAAAGGGAAAATTGTATATACCAATGCGAAAGGTGAATCATCTAATCTAAATGATCCTATTCTATAGTTAAATTTGTAACTTTCTCAAGCTTAAGCTCTTGAACAACAACTAAAATTGCTAACTTGATTAGTGAATTGTAGAACAAGGATCATCTTTACTCATTGTTGGTGCAAAAATTAGATACATCATCTACTGATCATGTAGCAAAAGTTCACAGATTAGAGGAAATAATAAAGGAACATGAAAATGAAAAAATAGATCTTTGGATATATGTAGCGAATCTAAATAAAGAAAATAAGAGATTGCAGAGTTTGGTAAACTCTTGTGAAGCACCTACTGTTACACCTTCTCCTCCTAATGTATTTGATGACCATGGTTGTCAAACAAGTGATCTAGGTATTCCTCCCTTACAAATACTACATTAGAATATTCTATACTTAAATATAAAAACAAAGATGCAACTTCTTCAAACAAACTCTTGGAAAATGAAAAGAAAGAATTAGAAGCTAAAGTCCAAGAGCTAGAAGAAAATTTGTAGGATGCATGCAAATTAGGGGAAACTATTTTGGCATGTAGGAATCCTTCTCCTGAATATAGTTTGTTTTTATTTAAACAATTTTATAGATGGTAGATTTTGTGGATCTCTTGTTATCTTTCTTACAAAATTTTGTAGCCAACAACATTTTTAAAATTTTTCTATAGTGTTGAACATGATCAATAGGATTTGATTTGTGAATTTTATTTACATGACTTGATTCGAGGAGATCATGAGCATAATAAGTTTTTGATAAATCTTCATTCAGGAGAAGTTACTCTGAGAGCAATACATTCTACATTAAAAAATCAAATAGCATGGAAAGGAAAATTTGAGGACTATACAAATCATGCTAAGACTATAGGATTGTGTGTTAGACCAACCTTTCCTATTCCTAGATTGATCAAACAAAATTTTAACTGTGCTTTGTTAGATGATGAAGTTAAAACACATTATTTATAGGCTTTATATGATTGTGTTGCTTCTTTTGATTTGTTTTCAAGACAAAGTTTTGATTTAGTAGTGGTTGCAAATGTAAATAGATGGGACCAACTTTTAGTGCCTCTTAAAAGATGAGAGGTCATGTCCCCAAATAACTTAAGATGGAGTATGAGGATAACATCCTCAATTTTATAAATCTTAATAGAGGTAATAAACTCTGGGGGAGAGTAGAAATGGATTGGCATGAGATATAGACCCCCTTTTCTGATCATACCTATTCCATGATGGTAGAGTTGGGCTCCACAATCAGAGGATAAATTCAACATATGAAAGAAAATGATTCAAATACATCAATGATTTACTAGCAATTCAAATAGACATATAATAGATGAATTTGATGAATATGACTTGAGTTAGAGTGTGGAAAGTAGAAGCTAGAGCTATGAATGCCAATAAATGTTTGCAATGGGATTTTCAAAAGGTAAAGCTTAGGGGAGATGATGAACTCAGAATAAGGCTCATTATTGACATGTTATTTCCCTTAATTCATCTCTCAAAGGATATTATCTTATGTAAATCTTAAATTGTTAGATAACTATTACATAGAAAATAGATATTTGTCTTATTTATATTGAACCAAAGACTAAACCTTTATTTTGTCATTAATGTCTAATACATAACATGTTTTAGTGATTTTTTTGTGAAGAATGCTCAGGAAAAAGACACAGGCAATGTAAAGTGAACATGCAATTTTTATCTTCATCCAACATAACTATGGACTCTGTAGGATTAGTTCTACAAACACTGTAGGCTTGGTTCTATAGACTCTATAGGCTTGGTTCTATAGACTCTATAGGCTCATTTCTATGGACTCTATAGGCTTGTTTCTATGGACTCCATAGGTTTGTTTCTACGGACTCCATAGGCTTATTTCTACAGACTCCGTAGGCTTGCTTCTATGGACTCCACAAGTTCATTCCTATCAACTCTGTAAGGTCAATTCCAAGAATTCTATAAGGATAAAGCTACAAATGGGGAAGTTGGTGGCCAGATAGGATGAGTGAGAATCATTCCAGTTGGAATCAAATAAGGAAAATAACCACCTGTTATTTTATAGAATTTACTTTTGATAAAGTTGTAAATATATTTGATCTGGAAATGTAAAGTGAACATGCAATTTTGATCTTCATCCAACATAACTATGGACTCTGCAAGCTTAGTTCTATGGACTCTATAGGCTTAGTTCTACAGACTCTATAAGCTTGGTTCTATATACTCTATAGGCTCATTTCTATGGACTCTATAGGTTTGTTTCTATGGATTCTATAGGCTTGTTTCTATGGACTCCATAGGTTTGTTTCTACGGACTCCATAGGCTTGTTTCTACGGACTCCGTAGGCTTGCTTCTATAGACTCCACAAGTTCATTCCTATCAACTCTGCAAGGTCAATTCCAATAATTCTATAAGGACAAAGCTACAAATGGGGAAGCTGGTGGCCAGATAGGATAAGTGAGAATCATTCTAGTTGGAATCAAATGAGGAAAATAACCACCTACTATTTTTTAGGATTTACTTTTGATAAATTTGTAAATATATTTGATCTTCAAACTATTATAGGATAGGATATCTATTTTATTATAATAATTAGATCTCTTGGAAATCTAATCTCTTATCTTTGGATGAATGGATCGCCCAAGGAATCATACTCCTTTGCATCCTATTTGAGTTGATTATATTAGTATAAAATGTAAGATTTTCATATATTATAATTATTCGATATCAGATGATAGAGAGCAAATAATAGAGGAAAATATTTGTACAAGCATATTATAGGTTTCAACTAGATTGTAATCATTTCATTTTTATGAATTAATACTTTAGTTCCTAATACTGATTAATCTTTGTTCTTGAGTCTGAGAGGAGCAAGGGCCCACTCTCCTTGGAACCAAGAACTGTGTATGGTATTTATGTTATGTTTTACTAATTTTTTGTTATAATTAATTAGAATCTTGTTACTCATAAAAATATCAAAATAAATTCACAGTTTTAAAAAAAGCATTTTATTATTTCAAATTTATTTCCTTTTAAGAAATGTGTGTTTTCCTTTATAGTAAATGTGTGAAACAAATTTCCTTTTGTTAGTGAAGATGTGTGATTTTACCTTCCATGCAAACATAAATATGAGTGTGATCTTTTACTTTAAGAAAAAGAGTGGATTGATTTGATTTCTTCCTTTTTAGCAAAAGAGTGGATCACATAGTTTATAACACATTTATTTCTCTAGTCAAAATTAGAATAGGACAATCAAACACCCCCACAGGTAGCCTTCTAGATCTACCATCCCATACCTTATTAAAGACAGCTTTGGACATCAGCCCTGGTTGATAAGACATCAATTAAATATTGATTAAATGAGGATTTAAACAACACTTGTCAACTAGGGGCCAAGATGTTGAAGTGAAGGTTTGGGACTACTTTAGGCATGTTTAGGGATGTGTGTGGCTTGCATGAAGGCTAGATAAGTGTGTATATAAGCCCTAATATAGGTCTAGGTCTAAGCTAGGGATGGTTAGTCTCAAGTATCACTCTTAGCATTCAAGTGTCATTTTTAGATGATTAAATTTGACCCCATTTATTCTATAAAAGAAACAAAGTGAAATGACTAGAATAAAGGAAAAATAAGCATACCTATAATTACCTAAGAGGTGAAGACCATGAATATAGATTTGAGTATGCGAAGCATGATCCATTGCATGTCCTAAAAATTAAACATACATAGATCAATCCTTAATTAAGAGATATCAACATAAAAATATAAAATTGAGTAAAGAGATAAGAGAGAGGAAAGGAATGAATACACCTCACTAGGTATATGAACCAATTCATAAACCTAGTGACAACCCATGTATGTGCATGTAGATAGTGATTAATCAATGAATAACTTGGACTGAGCTGATGGATTGCTTAATCCCCATGTGTGGGTGGTTTAAGAACTTAATAGAAATTTGAATCCATCATTCCCCACCACTACTTGGTGGATCATGACCTATTAATAGATTGGATTAGAGTGATGGTGTGTCCAACCCTCACATGTAAGTGGCTTAAAAACTTAAGTAGACTATGAATCCATCATTACCTACCCATGTCTAGTATATGCATATGAAATTAAAACTACATGATGTAATTAAATATGTGTAACTATAATTAAAACTATCTATTTCATCTCTATGGCCACTTTGGAACTAGTGAATGTAAAATAGCTCTAGGCCATTCAACAATATTAGGCAACTCTAGGCCACTTAAGAATTCCAATAACTATAGATAAAATAAGTCATAAATATAGTGTGTAATTTGGAACATGATGTCCAATGTGTAAAATGTAGAGAATGACATGGATTTTGTCATTCCATCAAATCAACTAGTGTATAAGTGAGCATATAGAAATAATTTACTACACACATGCCCCCAAATCTGATATCTGAGTATATGGATTCTATATTGAGTTATAATAATATATATCTAAGCATATAAACTAAAATTAGAATGATCATGCCACACATGATGCCTTGAATATAATAAAACTAGTATGAATCTATGCTAAATTGAGCCAAAACTAGTAATCTATAACTAAACCTGTGTAAACCTAGATTGTACCTACTATTATTTTTTGGCCAATCTAAAATTTCCTAAAATTGAGGTTACTGGACAATAGCACCATATATTATATATTATCACTAGTGGCACTACTATCCCACTTTTGGAACTAATGTCTAACTATATTTATTTCTTTTTAACTAAATTTGGTCTCCATTTCACTATTTCCCACTATGTTTTCTTGAAATTGATTTTTTTATTTCATGCCTATGTGCTGAAAATGTCCTTTGAGTGCATTTATATATCCTAATCTATGTGAATTCCCCCTCTTTTTATGGGAGTTGTTGAACCTATGCAATAATTATCTTTAAAAGAAAAATATCTACAAAATGTGTGTTAAACAGAGCATATATGATAGCTATGTAATAAACCAATATAATGTGCATACATAACATCAAAATGTAAGATAGTCTAAGCATAAAGTTGTAATGTATGATATATGTTAGCTATAGCATTCACAAAGCTATCAAGATAGATATAACAATGTTAAATCTATGTAATAAATGAGTAGATACCTATGGGGATGGAGTATGATGTCTATCATGGCACCCAAGTAGGAATGAGAGATGCATAAGGTACATCATGGAATATAAAAATGGAGTGTACAATAGACAAGAGACAAGTGCCATTACCATGATGCATACAAGAAAGTATACATATAACACATGTGAGACACGTAATGTAAGCCAAGGGGCCATAATATAAGGGACATAAGCACATGTCACTAAATCTAATAAATCAATACATATAAGGACATGTTTAAATGTCAACATATGAAAACAATAAGAAAGTTGGATTAGATTCACATAGAATGACATATTCAAATGTATACATAGATAATCAAGAAGTAACACATAAGGACATGGGCACATAACCAAAACATGCATATAATGAAAGGAATTGGTGTAGAGTTGTAGAGTAATGGCATATTCAAATGCCCTCAAATAGATATAGAATTATAGAGACACAATCAAGTATAAACTAGGAAAGCTATAAATGAAAGTATGCACAAATATGTGGTATAAATTTCCATAAACGCAAAGATGTACATAAGCTGAGTCTAAAGTAGTAATAGTTAGTAAAGAATCTAAATAGTGTGGGATGGTCAATATCAAGATATAAACATGCTAAATATATGATGTAGATTTTAGAAAGATGTAACCTAGTAATCAAAATTATGTATAGGATGCCCCCAAATGGGTAAATGTATCAAATGAGGAATCTATGTGTATTCCCTCAATGGATAGATAATAGAAAATCTAGATCTCTATAGTGAAACTAAGTCCTATAACAATATGAAAAAACTTGACAAGAACAAGTAAAACATGTATGCATGATAAAAATAGACTAAACTAAGATAGCTAGCATATGTAGTACCTAACAAGTATACAAAATGTAAACATGGCAATGCATATAATCTATAATTTTTAATTTATTACTAAATATTTGAATGGTTTTTATGTTTTGATATATTGTATTATTTTTTGTATTTTCTGGATATAAGCTATGTACAAACAACATGATAATATGAAACTATATATAAGGATAAAAAGTGAATGAAACTATGTATAAATAGGGAAGAACATACTAACAAATGAGTCTCATGGGGGAATCACTATTAATGTGGCCTATGTCAAAAATAGGAATGGTAACCTCTCATGCAATGTGATTGATATGTTATAGTTAGATTGAGTTGCAATATGAATTTGAGTATTAGTCATTGTCTCCATCATAATAATCATAATAACTTAGATTGTTAGTATTGACTTATGTTGTAATTATATACACATAGGGAATTACCTCATACTATGGATTTGAAATTTCTAATTATTTATTTGTAATGTTTTTATGTTACTGTGACCTTTGAAATTATGCTTATTATAGGCATATGGTGCTTTGGAGACACTTTTTCTAGAAATCATCTTTTGGAAATGCTCTTTGTCTTAACATGATTTTGACTTTGCAACTTATGTTCTTTCTCTTTTGTAACATTTCTTGTGTATCTAGATATTTTCCCTTGATAAACTATATCTATGAATGATTTTCCTTAGTATACTCCATAAATCCCAAACCTTGTTAACCAACATTATAAACTACTAGAGTAGGAGTAATGATGCCTTGGGCATGTTTTCCCAAAACATGACCTTGATAATAATTTTTTTGTAAATACTCTTGACCTAACCTATACCTTTTTGAAAGTGGGACCTCATTTTAGAAAGGTTTATTTGTATCATTCACTTGTTTTACCTATTCTTGTCATACTATTTCTTGCTTTGATTTTATTTTGTGAACCTTTTATTACTTTGAATTGTGATTTGGTAACCACTTTTTTACTATTTATGAATTTGAACCTTTTTGAATATGATCATGTATCATTGTGGATTACTTAAATAATTTATATTGTATAGGTTCCTCATTCACAATTATGTGTTGTATATGCTTTTTCAATAATGTGCATAAATATGTGTGATGAGCATACATTCTATGGTATACACAATAATATTTGGAACTCCTTAATAGATGTAGAGGATGTAGATTGATAAATTTAGATTTAATCATTTTCCTTAAAATCTCACTTAAAATTCTATTTGATCTTTGAATACTTTTTGAATTACTAGTTGTAGATTCACTTTTTTATGATTTCTTATTTTGATATATAACATTTCTTTCCACAAATTGACTAAATGAAGATGCATATACATGATTGACACTAGTGTCCCCTAAAGGATTTTGTCTTGTAATTTAATTTTCCAATGTTGTAATATTTTCATGTAATAGTTGATGCTGAGTTTGTAATTTTTGAATGAACCTACTCATATTGATAATTTGATCTCTTAGATTCTCACAATTACAAATCCTAGTTACTTTTGATTGAACATGTAGGCATATTCCCTATAGAGAAGAGGTAGAGGCATGGATAGGATAAGTATGGGAATTAGTAAAAATATTAAAGGCTGATTCATCTTGTGGAGGAGTGATAACATGGATTTGGTTAGATGGAAAGTAGTTATCACCCTCATGGAGATAAAGAGGAGAAGGATATTATTTCCTATGCATAAGATATGGCATTGAACCTTGAAATTTGGCTATTAGCTTATGTAATATATCCTCTATGTATGTAAGAATTTATTTCTTAATTAAATTCCACATAAGATAATAAAAACATGATAGAGATAGAATGAAATATGACATAAATTTTAGATGATATAAAGAATCATGTACATATGTGTTTATGTCATTTTTGCATTCATTCCAAATGAAAGGAAACAAGCATGTAATGGAAGCTAGAAAACTTATTTAAAAAAAAATGATAAACTTCATCTATCATTAATATAATGATTATATAAAATACAAATTAGAAAATATAGTGATCTAAAATCTGAATGTGGGTCTTAGAAGGTTGGAAACATAAACCCTAGGATTATCTAAGGTTAGGGTTATTGTAATAGTTGAAGTAAGTCAGGTTCACTAAATGATTTAATTTTTTTAAGTTATGTAGTTTAAGCCCCAGGTTGTTTAATGGTATTGGTATAGTAAATTAGGGTAGAAATATGTAATAAATACAACCACTAATTTGTAATAAAATTGACCTAGTTTGATCTTTCTAAAAATGGAAATAAATGATGCAAAAAAGTACTTAACAGGAAATTGATTGAGATAAGAGATATAGAGGCTAAAAACTAGGATAGGGGCTAATATAAGTGTCATAGATATGATCTAGGTGTTAAAAACCTTCTTGGATAGTATTTTCCTATTTTTATAGTAGCACTAGCGGCACTAGTGTCTTCTGTGCAAAACTATTTTGAGCTTCTAGGTATATTTGAGTCTACCAAGCATGTTCTTATGTGCATGATTTTTGAATCCTCTTAGGTGACCTATTTTGACTAATTTTTTATAAAAAACCCTAAACTTCCATGTTAATAGGAAATATAGTTGACATAAGTATCAAAGTGTGATGTTAGTGGGGTAGGATGGACATCCTCAACACCCCACTGTGATGAGACTTGACCACATACCAATAATTCGATGAGGGATCAAACCTAATGTAGTTCTCCCCACATAAGTGCTAGTGCAAGTTCAAGTTAAGATAGTATGAATTCTAGTTTTAGTGTTTTGAGTATACTTAAGATTGGAAATATATATAATCTAAGTTTAGGAATATTGTTAATGGTTGCATGTAGAAGTAGGGAAGAATAGGGATGAATAACCTTGATTATGCATAGATTATTGTAAGTTTTTTTGTGTAATTTGCATCTAATTTCCATATAGTGGATAAAGGTATAGAAGTCACGTATATATAATTTTCTAGTTCTTGTGTGGGTCTTGAAATATGTCTAGCCCAATCCTAGGTGGTTTTTGATTTGAAAATATATTTGTTGGTAACAAAAGGTAGGAAAAGGATAATAACACCCAAACTGGTACACTAACTCCATTGGTGCTACTATCCAAATTATGACATTGTGTCTAGGTAGAATAAATTTAGGTACTGAAGGCCAGGATGATGAAGTGAAGGTTTAGGATTGCGTTAGGGATGTGTGTGTCCTACATGAAGGATATATAAGTGTCTAAATATTCCCTAATATAGGTCTAAGTATAAGTTAGGGATGTGTGTTCTCAAGTAACACTCAAGTGTCATTTTTAGATGATTATATAAATCATAATATTTGTGGGGGAAATTATTTAATTAGGTATTTATTTGGTTTGATCTTGTTATGAAATTAATCATATGAATTAGGAATGCAAGAACTCTTATTTATTTAAATATTGTTAGGAAATCATGTCACTGTCCTAGGGTAGAGCATTGCATATTTATCATACTAAATTTAATAAATTTATATAATTTGTTTATATGAAATCTATTTTAGCATTATAAATTGTTCAAAGTAGTAAATAATAACACAAAAATTCTCCTTGTTATTATAAAACACAACCCTCTATTTTACATTTACAAAAGTAATTAATTATCTTTGCATAAGTTATTTTATTTCCTTGAGTACAAGGGTTATTTAGATAGTATGGATAGGGTCATACATTGATAAATTTTTTTCATTGGAATATAAAATCTAGGTTGTAAAAATAGCATGCATACTTGTACAAAATATTAATATACCATGTTAGTAATTTTTAATTGTAATTGTCTTAGTGTTATAAATATACATTAGCCGAATTAATGAATATAATGGCATGAATAAATGTAATAAATATTAATCTTATTTCCTATAATTATAGTTCATTTTATCCTAATAAATTTACCTATATTAAATGTATTGTTGATTGGGTATGGTTTTTAATTTGATAATGTGATTATGAAGTCATTTTTCATAAAAAACTTAACTTGAATGATCATGAGCATAAAATTAGTCTTAGTTGGAATAAATATATTTGTTTTACATTTATTAATGGTTTAATGACAAATTATAAGTGAAGTGTACATTAATTTGAAGTAAACTAACTTAATTAAACACCCATTCAATGGTTAGCTGAAATGATGCAAGATCAACCCAAGAGAATTAATATTGCATCACCTAAAAAGAGAGTCATTCAAATGATAAATAATGTAAATTTTATGGTGCATGATCCCATTACACAATAATTTTTAAATATTTTATTACTAATAAATATTTCACTTGAGTTAAAGGATGAAAATTTCAGAGTTACACTGAAGTTAGGAGAATAAGTGTTATAAAATTTTGGCTAAGGCATGGAGTACACATGCCAATAAAGGAAGTGCAAAAGTTCCTAAATGGAGATAATATTAGGTGAATATTAAAAATCTTGTGAAAAAATACTTAGGTTAATATGAATAATGATTATACTAGCATTGAAGTGATGACTATTGAGGTAAATTTGGAATGGGATTATAAGCATGCAGATTTGTGATAATTCATAAGAGTACACTATCATAATTACAACATGTCATTTTTGGATAAGGTTTTTATTTGAATATGATTTTTAAATACTAATTATGGGTATTTTTGGTCATACATATATCAAGATATAATATTCACATTAAGAGAAGTCACATGTATTATGCACACAAAATCTAGTGTAAATTCATGGAAGTGCACAAATTAGTATCAATGTGAAAGGATCTTAGTATCATGAGGGTTGAATAAATTAAAACTGAAGAATAAGTGATTAGTACATGTGTCACACTAAAAATAAATCATCATAATATGCCATATCCTAATGTTTAACTATGCATATCTATGAATTAGGTATAAAAGGAAAGTGACAATAGACACTAGAGTTGAAAATTAAAAAAACTATAGATTTGTTTTGATAGATCTATCTTGAAAGGATAAGATATGAGTGGTTCAATATTCATAAAAATTATGTTTCCCTAGGGTAGGTTTTGAAATTTTATTTTACATTACAAAACTGTGCAAGGTCATATTTAGTAATTGATAGCCCATACATGGAAGACACAACAATGACCATAAACTAATGATTCTATAAGATAAAGTTCAAGTCTTGACATTAATAATTTTGGCTCTTGTAGATAAAAAGAATAAACTTTAGAATAAATAATGGATGTATCTTTGATATCATGGAGATATGAGAGACTCCATCATTATAGAGAAAGAAGAAGAGAGAAATCCAAGTTTTAGTACTAGACTATAAGAGGTAAAGAGCTCATTGTATACTATGAGAAACTACAAATATCTTGTAAGACACATTTGAGTGAGTGAGAATCAAATATTTATTTTTATATACCATGTTAGTGAGTTATTAGGTGAGATTATCACTTATATGTGTGGTGTAAGGCATCTTACATTAGCTGGTATCAAATCAACATTTAGAACCTTATGAAATGTGAAGATATTTGGATAAATCCTATAAAATGGAGATGTGAACAAGTAGGTATAAGATATTATAATGTTGAATATGAGGAAAATAGAAGATTATTATAATCCATCAAGAGAATACGGGTATATAAAAAAGAGGGGTGACATGAGGAAAAAAAAATAAGGTTAGATGACTGCCAAACATCATGTAACCAGTAGAGTGTTGCTCTTCAATGGGAAAAAGTGGATAGAGGAAAAAGAGGTGAAAAAATGAGAGGAGATAAATTTTTAAAGAGTAAAATATATTTGGGACCATAGAGTGAGGATTCATAAAAGTGTTTCACAAGTCCAGAGTGCTTATGTAGGATTATATCATATAAATGTAATAATGGGTAGTGTAAGGGGTCGTTAGGTGTGAAGTAACCAACATAATGAAAATTTTAATAAGGAATGCCTTGAGTAAGGGGTGAGAGGAATGAAAATAAAGGATATGAAAGGCACATATAGATCATCGATCATGATGTAGTTTATGTGTGATATTTTTAGTTCTAAATATATTGTCAAGTGTGAGATAGTTACTGTTAGCCAATTTTAGCTAACATAGGATAGTGTCATAAAATTCATCCTTTTTCAATTCATATTAACATATTTTTAGGTAAATTTGAAAAAAATAAGGTAATAATAAATTCTAGTCCTATACTTTTTAAACCACTTTGTGTCATGTTTTAGGATGGTTCAAGAGGTGTTAAGGGTTTATGATGTCTTATCAAATCATATATCTTGTGTCAGGGTCATGTCAACCCCCTCTAGTCCATACAAGTTCCAAAATAGGTTTCATGTTATGTTCAAGGTCATTGATTCATGTTTAAAACTCTTCTATAAGGCTCTAGCATGTGTAAAAGTGTTAAAAATCATTTTTAACCCTAAAAAGGGTGAATACCATGTAAATAGATGTATTAATTTTTTTTTATGAAGAATGATATAATGTGAAGTTAGAAATTATATGATGATAAATTAGTTTTAAGTGATGATAAATAATTACAATTGTGTTTCAATGGTTGGAAGAGGCTTTCCACCCACTTGTATGGACCAAAAATGTTGATTTATAGGTTTAAATGTGTGAAAGGATGTATCTTCAGCTTATCTAGGTCAAATCCATGTTTGGAGTGTAGGTATAGGTCTCAAAAATGCAAATAAATGATTCCTTTCCTCCATTACTCCCTTCTCAAGATCACAAAGGAAAATT
This sequence comes from Torreya grandis, assembly GCA_037957365.1. Classification (NCBI taxonomy): domain Eukaryota; kingdom Viridiplantae; phylum Streptophyta; class Pinopsida; order Cupressales; family Taxaceae; genus Torreya; species Torreya grandis. Next base: position 1,572,392 of record JARHVA010002650.1, read on the forward strand.
TGAATAAATTGGTAAATATCACCACTAAATGATTCCTTCAAGTGGGAAATCTCACCACTAATCTATTGGGTGAATATTTTGTCACCAGCTAATTGAGGGAAAAATAGGTGTTTCAACAACAACATAGGGAGATTGATCGACCAAAATGTGTAGGTTTACCACATCAAAATGGGATAAATCTCTCCTCTCATCAAGGGGAGGTTCCCTATAACTATAAGGTACTATATACTATAAATAAGCTGAAAATAACACTCAGGGTAGGATAACACCATCCATCTCTCTTTTTTTAGAAATGATGTTCATAGACATAGGAGAATTCCTGGGTGATTTCTGGAGGTACTTCTCTTCTTTCAAAAGTAATACTCAATCAACAACTAGATTCCTTCCTGGGTAGTAAAAGTAACAGAGTGTAATAACACAATAGGATGAAGTGTAGCACAAAGTCTCCACCTCAACTACCAAAGATCAAAATATATGAAGGAAAATGGAGGCATAAAGTCATCCCAAGATCCTTTACACAGATACAAAAAAAAACACACTAAATACCATTGTGGCAACACAAAGTCTCTCCACAGTCAACTTTAGGATAGCTTCCTAATTACTTCCACTAGTTCTGCTTGTTAAATTAAATGGACAAGAATGCTTCTAGGAAACAAACATAAGAACAATTTCCTAAATAACACAAGCTATTCTAGCACAAAGTCTAAAAGGTGACTTGTTTTCTCATTTAAATAAATAAATATGATTAACAATCTGAGCTCAAAGTCTCAGGAAATGCCTTTCAATTTGGGTAGAGTTTTGCTTCTATAACAGAGAGATCTCCTTTGCATATGATGAGAGATTAAAATATATATCAGCCAAGAAAGACTTGGTGCTTTGTTTCACAAAATGGCCCATGCTATATTCAATGCCTTGAATGCATTTAAAATTCTATAAAGGGGCCATGCTAGAATAGGGCATCGGCCTTAAATTTGGCATGTTAATTATTCTCAAATGTCTCCTCCAAAGTATAGGCCACCTAGTCCTCTTCTTGATATTTATGCATCTGTCCACTTCACCTTTACTTGATCTAGAAAAATAGGCCACACTATTGAGTGCTCGCACTCTCTGATGTCCACTTGGTAGATTATTTCACCTACTAGAAATAACTCTTACAGAAATATTTTTGGTCTTTATACATCATTCCCTCTTTCCTTGTTGTATTTTATCTCTTCCTCATGATCTAAGCTCTCAGGCTATCTTCTCACTTTCAGCTGGCTCTTTTGGCTCCTTCTTTGGCTGGTCACTGAGTTTGTTTTTAGGTCTGTGCCATATTTGAAAGACAGTAAAAATTTTATTACCCTAAATTTGACATCTGCAGGGAGGTCACTGGTCACTGGTCACTTGAACCATTTTAAACCTTGAACCTTTAAAGTACATTGGTTCAATGGTTCCACAGTTCAGGTGGTTCAATCAGATCTTTGTTTCTATCAGCTCTTTGGTTTAATGTTTTGTAAAGAGACGCATTCATTCTCTTTTTCTTCTTTGGTTGAACCCTTTATTTGAACCCTTTCTAGAAACTTTTGCTTCCTACCTTTGCTCGAAGCTTCCTTGTGAACTTTGAACTTCTTGAACTAGTAGAACTCTTTAAAACATTTGAACCTATGAACCATTTTGGTTCAAAGTTCAACAGTTTAATAGTTCATTCTCTTTCTTTGAATCCTTTTATTCTCTAAATATTTTGAACTTATTGAACTCATTGAGCCTTTAAACTCATTAAACCATTTTGGTTCAATGTTCAACGGTTCAATAGTTCAACTTTCATTCTTTGAAGCCTTCTTTTATTTAAGTCTATTGAAGTCTTTGAACCTTTAAACCTTTGAACCTTGAACCATTTCAGTTTAAAGTTCAATGGTTCATTCTCTTTCTTTGAATCCTTTGAAGTTTTGAACTCTCTGGATTCTTTCCTTTTTTGTCAAACTCATTGAACCTTTGAACTTTGAACTCTTTTGGTTCAAGGTTCAATAGTTCAATAGTTTAATCTTCACTCTTTGAAGTTTTCTTCTAAGTCCACCGAAGCCTTTGAACTTTTGAAGTTGTTGAATCCTTCGAACTCGTTGAAGCGCTTAACTATTTTTTGAACCTTTGAACACATTGAACCTTTGTGGAGGTGGGGTTCAATGGTTCAAAGTGGTTCATTCTAATTGTTTAAAGCCCGCTGATAAGTCTTTTGATTGAACTTTGGCATTAAACCAGCCTTGAAATGCCTAAGTGTTTGGAACTTGTTTCTTTGTGAAAGCCCACCGATTGAACTTGTTGAACTTGTGAGTCCCTTAACTAAAAATGCTTAAATAATTGAAGAACTTGGCTGTTCAAAACATTTTTAAAAAAAAGAAGAGATTATTTTGGCCTACAAGACCAAAATAGTTGATATGTTGTCCATAAAAATGAGTGACATATTTTGGGAACAATAGCTGGCTCTAGTTGGGGAACTTATATCGATTGTAAAAATAATCAAAGGGAGTAGAAACTAGAATCTTAGTGCCTTCAAGTATGACATTGGGATATGGAGTCATGTTACCCAAAAAGAAAGGTGCAAAAAAAAAACAAACCAAACCAAACAAAACAAAACTAAAGACTATACAAATATGTACAACTAATGTCATCTGATACTTCAAGGATTGAAGTGCTTCAGATGTTGCCCACTGTGAGGCAGTGAAAAGGGTGTGCCATCTTGATACTTTAGTAGAAAATTATTTCCACCATTGAGCTGATGAATAGAAAATGGGCCTCTCCATAAGGAATCAAATTTCCCATGCATTTCCTTTAGTTCTCTTCTCTTGTCCCATAACAGAACTTGATCTCTAATCTAAAAATCATGGGCCTTTGCTTTCTAGTCAAAGAGCTTCTTCACTAGACCTTGATGCACAAAAATTTGGTCCACCACCATATTTCATTGCTCATCAAGTTCATTCAGGCACATGATCCTCTTGTCGATGGCATTTTCAAAAGTTGAATCTTCTACTGCCTTTGCCAACTTCAATGCTAGTAATTCTAGGGTGATTGGTATCTCTGTGTTCAAACCATATAGAAGCTGGAAAGATGACATACCTATCCTCCTCTTGAGCATAATTTTGTCTACCCATAAAGCATCAAATAATGCTTTATGCTAGGTTCTTTGATTGTCATCAACCAACTTCCTGATAATGGTCACCAGGTTCTTGTTACTTGATTCTACTTGACCATTTCCTTGTGGAAAATAGTCAGAAGAGTGGGAGAGTGTGATCCCATAATAAAAATAGAACTAGGTAATCTCATGAGAAGAGAAACAAGCTACATTATCAGTCATAATCTTGGCTAGGACCCCAAACTTAGAAATGATGTTCTCCTTGAGGAAATTGCATACTACTTTTGAAGTGGCATGCTTGGTTGAAATGGCCTCCACCCACTTGGTGAAGTAATCTGTGGCTATGAGGACATAATCATGTCTAGCACTCGAAGATGGGTTTACAGTGCCAATAAAATCAATTCCCCATTGCTAAAATGGCTCTTCTATTACTACTGGCTTGAGAGGTAACGTAGCCAATTTGGGTCTTCCAATGAACTATTGACACAGTTCACATTTACGTACCCATTTATATGCATCTTGAAATAGGGTAGGCCAATAATATCTGGCTCATAGAATCTTATGAGCAGTTACTGGTGTAGAAAAATTTCCTCCACAAGCCAAATTGTGGAAGGATTTTAGAAGTTTGTTTTGTTGCACTTTATCCACATAGTGAAGGAATACCCCATCAAGGTTCCTCTTACAGCCCATTGTCCCATAGGACAAAGTTGAAAACTTTCAACTTGATAGTCCTCTTTTATTTATGAGACAGGTGAGTAGAACACTCACCGTAGGTAAGGAAATGAGCGATATTTGAATACCACTCATTCGTAGTGGTGATAAAGAGAACTGTTGGTGTGTCTCCCACTTTTGTTTTTTCATGCCCTATTTCTTCTGGTATGTTGTTAGCAATTAATTGGCAGAGACACCTTCCCCACACTAGCTTCATTGGTTTGATAACTAGATCAAAATCTTATATTTTAGCAATCCAATTTCCCCTTTTTGTTCTAAACTCCTACTGAGTTAATATGGACTTGACTATTGCATCAGGAACTAGGGCAACAATGTGTGAATTTAGAATGTAAAAGCAAAAATGCTTCACTGCTTTTACCACTGCATAAGCATGCTTCTCCATGTTTGAGTATTTTAGCTCATGAGCTTTGAGGGGATAGCTCATGAAGGATATGGGAGATTCCACACCTTCTTTGTTCTTCTAAACTAGAATTGTTGAAAGTGTGTGTTTGAAAGCATAACTATACATTATGAAGCCTTTGGTGTAATCTAGACAAACTAGAATTGGGGCATGGGCAATAGCTATCTTGATGTCTTGAAACTCTAATTTGCCTTCTTTAGTCTAGCTAAAAGTGGCCTTTCCCTTCATCATGTCCACAATATGGTGAGTCTTCTTTGCGAACTCAAGGATAAACCTTCGTAGAAAATTCACCTTTCCAAAGAAAGAGTGAATTGCAGTCTTAATAGTGGGTAGAGCAAGTTCTTGGATGGATTTGACTCTTTCTGAGTTAATCTTTATGCCTTCTTAGGATACAGTGTGTCTGAGAAGTTTCCCTTCTATCACCCCAAAAACTGACTTCTTGGGATTTAGAGAAATGCCATTCTATCGATATCATTCCAACACTTGTTGCAGATGGCATGCATGATCAGGATGATGCTTAGAAAAGACTATTAAATCATCAAGGTATACCATAATGAACTTACCCATCTCATCTCTAAAATTAAGTTCCATTACTCTCTAGAAGGTGGCACCAGCATTCATCAAACCAAAAGGCATTCTTTGATATGCAAAGGTGCCCCAAGGCGTAGTAAAGGCAGTCTTGTGTTGTTCTGCTTCACTGACTTCTACTTAATTATACCCTAAGAAACTATCTAGCATTGATAACATCTTTAAACCAGTCGTTGTCTGAAGGACTTGATCCATGATGAGTAGAGGGTAGTTATCCTTTAGAGAGGATTGATTCAAGTTTCTAAAATCCACACAGAGGCAAATTTTGCCATTCTTTTTTCTCACAGGGAATATGTTTGCAATCCACATGGAATGATGGATTGAAAAAATTATCTTGGATTTTAACATTTTCTAAATTTTAGATAGAATGGTACTTGATATCTTGGGGTTGTACTGCCTGGATTTCTACTTGTGAGGAAATGAATCAATCTTAAGAGGAATTTTATGTTGAATTTTTTCAAGCTTGAGTGACTTTAGGTCATCATAAGAGTATGCCAGAACATCTATGTACTGGCGGAGTAGAGCATTAAACTTGAACTTCTCTTCTAGAGTGTAACACTTTTTGATGTTCACCATCTTGGGATTTTCCTTAGTACCCAAATTTATTTGATCAAACTCCTGGGAGGAGCTTGAATATTTTTGTTACTGCTTGATGAACCTTTCATGCTTATTAAATAATTTCTCAAGGGAAACCAATTCTTTGGGAATTTTATTCCCTTTTAGTTGAAGGAATTCTTTACCTACATCTGAATTTGTTTCAAGGGCTGATTTGCATTTTTTAGGCTCACTGCCTTCAAAATGAAGTTGTTCAAAGCTATCTTCTTGTTCTAAAAAGGCAATGATTTGGTTGTCATTTTTAAACACCTACCAATGATTGGAATTATCAGGTACACTTGGTTGAAAGACTAGTTTAATAGTGTACCTATCTCTTTTAAAATCTAGGTGAGGAACCATGAGGGTAGTAGAAACAACTAATGTATCAGCTAGGTCATTAAACTCTCTGAGTACTATAGAGATACTGAAAGCATCAAAGATTTCAATTTGATCCCAAACTAGATTGTGATAAATGGCACAATCTCTCATTTTTGGTTTGATACAGGTTCCTCACCTGGCAAACCACCAATTCAGCATCTCTTTTGGCATGAAGAAGCTTAATGCCTCTGTCGTGAGTAGCTTTCAAACTAAGTAGCAGAGATTTATATTCAGTAGTGTTGTTGGTGTTGTTGAACTACAACTTGTAAGAATAAGGAAAAATATCTCCTTGTGGAGATATTAAAAAAATCTTGGCTCCAGAACTGTAGAGGAGTAGCTGCTATCAAATTCCAGAATCCATACGCCACCAAAAACTGCTCCTTTCTCATATTTTATTTCATTTAGATGGGAGGGTCCTTATACACCTATGTTGTGCTTTATTAATTCTTCTAATGTCTTATCTAAATCAATCCCTAGATCATGACCTATAGGACTTTCATCTATTGAAACATGAACATCCTCTGTGGTCAAGAAGTAATTACCCACCCCTAAAGACTCAAATAGAATTTGAGCTTTGGGGGCTGTCATTTGGGTGACAATGTACTTTGCCTCATTTTCAGGGAGAAACCTCTACATGATGCCTTTGATAGGGATCCTTGCCTCAGATAGGTCCATACTTATTTCTCCACCAACATCCTTGCAAAAAATTTGACCAATAAGGATGTTGTAGGAGGCTGGGACGTCAGCCACTAGGATTGTCATCTTAATTATTTTTTTTTTGGAAAGGCTGCAAATGCAAATTGGGCATCTTTAATTTTTCCCAGTAAAGAACTTGTTTGTTTTCCATAGAGAATCATCTCCCAAATGTCTTTCTTAGTGTGAGACCAAGAGATTCTACCACTTTGGCAGGCATGACATTGTCAGATGCACCTGAGTTGATGATGTAATTATCTAGCTGATGATCATTTATCAACAAGGAGACATAAAATGATTTTGTCTTCCTAGGAGCAGTAGGAGGAGTAATGACCAGCTTATTTGGGGTGGATGTGGGAGTCACCTTTGGAACATTTGGTTTTGTAGGGATGGTTTTATTCTTTACACATTAAACCAACTTATCCAACTGCTTAGGGTTGGATTGCAGGAATTTAGATTTAGACATTTGAATTTTGGTTTTCTTGACATGGTTAATTATATCAAATGTCTAAAATGAATTAGGAATAGGGGAAGGTAGTTCATCTTTTTGGTTTTTAGGAGGGGTGGTACTAGTCTATGAATTTGAAGTAGAAGATGAAGGAAAATTTGATGTACTTACCTTTTTAGCAATCATTGGGTCCTTTGATTTGAAAGGTAGAGTGGTTCCCTACTTAGAAATTGAAATTGTTGGTTGAGATCACTCTATTTTTTCCTTATCAGTTTGTTATGCTGACTAGTTCTGGGACTGGGTGAATATAATTTATGATCCATCAAATGCTTCACCTTTACTTCTGGGTTCATCCTGGTAATTTAGGAAACCAATGTTGAAGTCACCAGTTGTTTCATCTTGGTATTCCACAAAGAGATTAGCACCATCTTCTTGGTTTAAGTCAGATTGGAAAGAAAATTTTGATTCTATTTTAAGGTATCCAACTACTAATTTGGCTAGAGCTGCTTCAATAGCAAGTTTACCCTGAGGGGGAGGAAGATGATTTGGCTGCCCTTGATTCCTGGCAGCATTTCCTTGGTATGAATGATTGGGGAATGTCCTCCTTGGTATATCTTAGTATGAAGGGGGAGTAGAAATCCCTTGTGCCATTTGCTTTTTGAGAGGTAACAACTTATTTTCTAGATTTTGCACCATTGGGTGCCAGTAGATGGATATTCAGAGGATGAAGAAGATTTACCTCTGTTAAGATCTCTCTTTATCTTCCCCACCAAGATGAGATCATATTCCACCTTAGTAGCCAAATCCTATGTTATAACAAGGTCTATGTAGCTATCACATCTCAGTAGAAAACTCACTTTAGGTAGCTAAGAGTTGATGAAGAAACATTTGAGATTATCAGTTGTTGGTTGAGTAATTATAGGAATCATATTCCTCATATTATCAAACTTGACTATGAAATCTCTCATTGGTTCATGAGGATCCTTCTTCATTTATGTGCGCTGAGCCAATAGGGCATGCACATCTTCTATAGGCTTGAATCTAGCTTCAAATTTGGCTTTGAGAGTGTTCCAGTCAATCACTGACCAAGCCTGCAGATGGTAGAACTAGTCTGTAGTAGCACCTTTAATGTCTCTATGAATAGCTTGACTACTACATCTTCATACTCCACACATATCATGCCATAGGCTATGCTGAAGGCTGTAATATGTTCATCAGGATGAACTCTCCCATCACCAAAGAATTTAGGGAAATTCTTCCTTGAACTACATGGTAGCTCATGTAGAGGTGGATTTAAATTGAGTGGGCCAAAAGAGTTACCCCAGGGGCCTTGAGCTACCATTGTATGAATATGGAAAGGGGGGATAAAAAATTTTGGTGGGGTATGTATAGGCAAAGCTTTACTAGAAGAGGAAAAATAAGCTCTGCCTTGTATTGGTGACCTGGTGTTGGTAGGAGGAAGACTCCTAGTTCGTTGAAGGTGAGGTTGTGGAGGAAACAAATCAAAATTGCTCTATTGCACCAACTCAAAAATAGGGTCAATAGAGCTTTTAGATTGTAGAATAAAAATGGAAAAGAACTAGCCCTACTTCAGCTTGGAGCTTGAGAATCCAAACTGCTCATTCTTTCCTAGCAGAGTCACCAAAAAACTATTGGCATGGAGATAGCAGAGTAGACAATAACAATGCAATGTTCAATCCCTAGAATCTCTAGTTTCATAGATTAGAGTATATAATGGAAATGGAAAAGGATATGGAGATGGAAAAGAACTAGAATAGCTCATTCAATCCCTAGTGGAGTCACCAAAAACTGTTGGGTGAATATTTTGTCACTAGCTAACTGAGGCAAAAATAGGTGTTTCAACCACAGCATAGGGAGATTGATCAGCCAAAACATGTAGGTTTACCACATCAAAATGGGACAAATCTCTCCTCTCATCAAGGGGAGGTTCCCTATAACTATAAGGTACTATATACTATAAATAAGCTAAAAATAACACTCAAGGTAGAATAACACCATCCATCTCTCTTTTTTTAGAGATGATGTTCATAGACATAGGAGAATTCCTAGGTGATTACTGGAGGTACTTCTCTTCTTTAAAAAGTAATATTTAGTCAAAAACTAGATTCCTTCCTAGGTAGTAAAAGCAATAGGGCACAGTAACATAGCAGGATGAAGTGTAGCACAAAGTCTCCACCTTAACTACCAAAGAGTAAAATATATGAAGGATAATGGGGGCACAAAGTCATCCTAAGATCCTTTACATAGATATAGAAAATAACACACTAAAGACCATTGTGGAAGCACAAAGTCTCTCCATAGTCAGCTTCAGGTTACCTTCTTGATTACTTCCACTAGTTATGCTTGTTAAATTAAATAGACAAGAATGCTTCTAGAAAATAGACATAAGAACAATTTCTTAAATAACACAAGCTATTCCAACACAAAGTCTGAAAGGTCACTTGTTTTCTCATTCAAATAAAGAAATATGATTAACAATCTGAGCTCAAAGTCTCAAGAAATGCCTTTCAATTTGGGTAGAGTTTTGCTTCTATAGCAGAGAGATCTCCTTTGCATAAGATGAGAGATTACAATATATATCAGCCAAGAAAGACTTGGTGCTTTATTTCAAAAAATGGCCCATGCTGTATTCAATGCCTTGAATGCATTTAAAATTCTATAAAGGGGCCATGCTAGAATAGGGCATCGGCCTTAACTTTGGCATGTTAATTCTTCTCAAATGTCTCCTCCAAAGTATAGGTCGCCTAGTCCTCTTCTTGATATTTGCACAGCTATCCACTTCAACTTTACTCGATCTAGAAAAATAGGCCATGCTATTGAGTGCTCATGCTCTCTAATGTCCACCTGGTGGACTATTTCAGCTACTAAATATAACTCTTACGCAAATATTTTTGGTCTTTTTGCATCATTCCCTCTTTCCTTGTTATATTTTGTCTCTTCCTCATGATCTAAGCTCTCAAGCTATCTTCTCACTTTCAGCTGGCTCTTTTGGCTCCTTCTTTGGCTAGTCATTGAGTTTATTTTCAAGCATGTGGCATATTTTAAAGACAACAAATATTTTATTACCTTGAATTTGATGTATGTGGGGATGTCACTAGTCGCTGGTCACTTGAACCATTTTAAACCTTGAACCTTTGAATTACATTGGTTTAATGGTTCCACAGTTTAGGTGGTTCAATCAGCTCTTTATTTTAATCATCTCTCTGGTTCAATGTTTTTTAAAGAGCCACATTCATTCTCTTTTTCTTCTTTGGTTGAACCATTTATTTGAACCCTTTTTGGAACCTTTTGCTTCCTTCCTTCGCTCAAAGATTCCTTGTGAAATTTGAACTTCTTTAACTGGTTGAACTCTTTGAACCATTTAAACCTATGAACTGTTTCGATTCAAAGTTCAACAGTTCATTCTCTTTCTTTGAATACTTTTATTCTCTAAGTCTTTTAAACTTATTGAACTCATTGAACCTTTGAACTCGTTGAACCATTTTGGTTCAAGGTTCAACGGTTCAACAGTTCAACCTTCATTCTTTGAAGCCTTCTTTTCTTTAAGTCTGCTAAAGTTTTTGAACCTTTGAACCTTGAACCATTTCATTTCAAATTTCAACGGTTCATTCTCTTTCTTTGAATCCTTTGAAGTTTTGAACTCTCTGGATTCTTTCCTTTTTTGTCAAACTCATTGAACCTTTGAACTTTGAACTCTTTTGGTTCAAGGTTCAATAGTTCAATCTTCACTCTTTGAAGTTTTATTTTAAGTCTGCCAAAGCCTTTGAAATTTTGAACTTTTGAACTTGCCAAAGTTTTCAAACTTGTTGAAGCACTTAACTCTTTTTTTAACCTTTGAACTCATTGACCCTTTGAACCTTTGCGAAGGTGGGGTTCAATGGTTCAAAGTGGTTCATTCCAATTGTTTGAAGCCCGCTGATAAGTCTTTTGATTGAACTTCAGTGTTGAACCAACCTTGAAATGCCTAAGTGTTTGGAACTTGTTTCTTTGTGAAAGCCCACCGGTTGAACCTATAGAACTTGTTGAACCTGCGAGTCCCTTAATTGAAAATGCTTAAATAATTGAAGAACTTGGCTGCTCAAAGCATTTTTTGAAAAAGGAAGAGATTATTTTGGTCTGCATGACCAAAATAGTTGATATTTTGTCCATAAAAATGAGTGATGGATTTTGGGAACAACATAATCCACCAAGGCAATCCTAATGCCATTTTAGGCCACAAACTATGTTAAAATCTTGTCTACACAAGACTGTACCAAAAGATGATAAATATTGCATTGTAAGTGTTTTTTTAAGGACACAAAATCTTGAAATAGGGTATTAAATATTTTAGGATTTTTATTAGTGACAACATGGACCTAGATGCATGAAAAAGGAGTCTAAAGTGAAAAAAAGTAGACTTATAATTCTGTAAACTTGTAGGTCTCTTTTTCACATTAAATGTAATGAATTATTATATTAGAAATGATGTTTCAAGGGTTAAACATAGTTTATTAATCATGTGATATAGTGTATGAATTTTTTTATGTTGAATAAAAGGTGAATAGTGATTTGAAAACTCATTCCTAATCTCTAATAATTAACATGCCTAATACATACCTTAACAACACCTACAAGCCTATGTGAAGTCATGAAGGTATGAATGGTAAGTGAAATCATGAAGTATAAAGTAGAAATGATGCCTATATCTCATTTAAATACATATCATAATCTTAGTATGATGTTTAAGGTACATGGAAATAGGTTTCAATTTTGGAGAAGTCTGTTTATGCCTAAACTTGCACATATAGGCCTATGTGTAAACTTCTCAAGAAGTCTTATGTCTTATGAAGTAGGTGTGGTAATAAAGTTTATATATACCTAATTTAAGATGCATTTAATAGGTTTTAATAATATTTAAAGTGTCATGGGATTTTTAAAAAGGGTTTCCATTACAAATATTGCATTCTAAACACCTAAATATGCACCTATGACCACGAGACTTTTGGTGCAAATAGTCATGTCTTGGATAGATTTGTGAAGAGAAAGATGAAATGTGTGAATTAGTGGAGTTTAAATTATTATTCAAGTTATATATAGGAAATATAGATTAAATATGACCTATAATAAGATAATAAAGTGTGAATAAAATACATTCATTTAAAAACCTATAGTCACATAGTTTCATGCATATACATGCCTAATGTGAAAGTATCAGGTTTGTACTCAAATATGAGGGTTTAGATGCAACCCTGCATGGAAAATCAAGTTCAAAAGTTTGATAATAAAGGAAAGGTCATGGTGAAATTCATAATAAGTGACGGTCACACCTATATTGGAGTCAAATGACTTAAAATAGGGCTCTAGGGTCAGATTTACTAAACTAACCACAAACCCTCAAGACACGAAGTGGATGTTGTATAAGGCATAATGAATAAAAATTATAAAAAGGACTATTAGAATTGGTCATTATGGATTATATAATACATAAATAAGACATTGGCATCTTAAACCAAACATTATTATGATAACTTTAGGCCTAAATTCTCTCTCTCAACCTCATACACACAGTATACCAAGTTGAAAGAAAGTTTGAGATGCTCAAATATTACATGAAAATATGCATGGTAACCTAAGCTATTAGGAATAAGAGGAAACCCTTATGAACTAATGATCCATTCCATTTGGATGTTCATCTAGGGCTTGATCTCTATGAACAATCCTTAAGGATCTAAGGTGCTCACAAGCTGCCAAGAAGCTTTTTATAACTTGATGGGAGAGATTAACATTCAAGTTCCTTCTAATGGGAATTTATAGTCTTGGAATTAATTTAGTGACTTTGATAATCCGTTTAAACACCTAAATAGACATACTTTTGGCATGTGTGAGGGTAAGACTATATGGAATTGGCCTAAAATACATGGTTGCAGGCTTAAAGGTGAGTATGAAGGGTTGTAGTTGTTTGCAATAAAAAATGCATCCAATCCATAAATCAATCCTAGATTAGATAAGATAGATCCTACTTACACTTCTGATTGGAGATATATTAGATAATTGAGAACATGACCATATGGATTTTCTAGATCCAATTAGAATATCTCTTACCATAATAAGATCACTAGAGAGGGTTCCAAAGTCTCCAATGATGAAAAATCATGCAATAACCATAACTAAATCCTATTTTTTCATATTCACTATACTAATAACAAGTAAATCAAAGAAATATAATCTAGTTCTAACCAAATCTTATGACACAAAGTGGTGGTAATAAATAATAAAAGTAAACAGGCATAAAAGACATATACTCATATCATTGTATATGAAATCCTAATGCATGTAAGAGAAGTGAAAATGCATATCTATCTACTCTTACAAAGGAGGAACAAAGTTAGGAATACTTACCTTTAAAGATAAACCCATTGAGCTTCAATCTCTCCCTTGGTCAAGGTGATTCATACGAGGTTGTTGTGGTATGTAAGGATGACAAGAATAAATTAGGTCTCTACATAACCTATCAATACATCTAAAAGAATTCTCCATAAGACAAGATCTGTATCTCCAAAGAAAATAATAAACCCTAATCTTTATCCTTAAGTAGAATGGTGGATAAGCAGATGCATAATATATCTTACTTTTTTCTCTTCTCTAGATAATGGAAAAATGATTATGTATAAATAGGTTGATTTAACCCTAAAACATTCTCAAAGTTTTAGATTATAGGGTCAACCCAGTCAACCTAGTATCATTATTGGCAAAAAATCACTAGGTCATGGACTAGGTCAGCCAAGAGCTAACTTAGACCCTAAATAGGTTTTGCCAATAAGAGTACAAGGTCAACACAGCTGACATAGTCATGTAAACTATTAAAAGATGTTTTAGGTTAGTAAAAGGGGTATTGAAGGTGGTAAAATAATATAGGAGTATGAAAAAGAGAACAACAATTTTAGGCAATGTTTTTTAGGAGACAAGTGTGTAGATAACAAGTGGCAAAATAGACAACAATCCTATGATTCACTAGTGGTCTACCCATCCCTTTTTCAATGCACTCATTAAGGTATGTGCTCAAATAGATTAAGAATCAATGGGTTATTGGAAGAAAAATAGCATTAATAATTGATAAAAGTTTGAAAATATTATGTGTATACATATTCCCTACACAAAGCTCATCACATGTCACACACGTGTAACACAAGATGGTGATTTGGGAATAAAACATGATGACACATAATTCTGATGTTAAATAAAGTGTATTAAGGAGAAAACAAGGTAAATGAAAGGATATAATTGAAAAACACATACCTTTACTTACCTTAGTGTTGTAGATAAAGAAGGATATGTGAGAGATGTAAAGGTATCCAATGTGAGGAACATTAGGTGAACCTATAGATATTAGAGTAAAAAGAGTGAGTACCTATATATGAGGTACTCAAGGGATGAGCCAATGAAGAGACCATGCTTGATTTATGATTAGATAGGGAGATGGTGATTGGTGATACTGAGATAGGTAATAAATGGTTGTAAGTTTTAGTATTTGATATAAAATACTAGTTGTATAAGATTTGATTGATTATAGATATATTTTGATGTGTGTGTGTGTGTGTGTGTGTGTGTGTGTGTGTGTGTGTGTGTGTGTGTGTGTGTGTGTGTGTGTGTGTGTGTGTGTGTGTGTGTGTGTGTGTGTGTGTGTGTGTGTGTGTGTGTGTTTGTGTGTGTGTGTGTGTGATCTAATATCTATCTGGTTTGACTTTTTTATATCTTGTAGATGAGGAGGAGGTTAGATGGGGATCCCTAGTGATGGGATCACACCATGATATTCTAGATGGGGTGCTAGCACCATATGACCCTATCATTTTGAATGATCCCATGGTACCATCTACCCCAGATCAGGTGAGCTAGTTCAGACTAGTAGGAGAGGCTATGAGGTAGTTATAGGAATGTAGAGATGGACTATAACCATTGGTAGGGGTGGGAGTGGGAAAGGAACAAGCATGATAGGCCTTGGCTTAGGAAATATCCATGCATTTTTATACCACTATTTAGTTAGGATAGGTATAAGCCTAGGTGGCCAACCTATAGGGATAGGTAATAGGATTTATATTTTAGACATCCTCATTGTAGAGTACTATTCATAAGGGAATATCTAAGGCATGTATGGATAACATGGCTAGGACATGAGATAGACATGATAGAGCCCAACCTTAGAGATGGAGTGATGTATTTTTGTATCTTGTATAAAAAACACATGATATGTATATAGAGAGAGATATTCTATTTTGACAGTTGGATGTTGATCTTATGTGTTTGTATTGTGGTTTTGGTTATGGATGCATGGATATATTTTTGTATAGAACATGTATTTTGATTTTTTTGTATATTCTATAGGAAATATATGTGTGGTGTTTTATTTTCTAGCATTATGTAGGACACATGCATGGTTAAAAAGAAATAGGCAAAAAAGACTTAGTAAAGTATAATTAATAAAAATGGAATGCACTACACACTGTATCACATTGGAAAATGTGTAATAACAAATTATTACTAAGTATAAGAAACCAAAGAGTGGTAAACAAGATGGATTTTTTTTTAAAACATGAGAAAGAGTGGCACCAAATTAAAACAAGGAAAATCACACTAAATCACAATGGGAAATATGAAAACAATGTAATAAAATGGAAAATATATGAAATAATAATGGTATAAAAAAAAAATCAATTAATTAAATCAATCATATTAAATCATGTTGGGAAGTATAAAAGAGAAACAAAATTATCAAAAAAGTGCTCTTAAACTAATCATACTAATTCAAGTTGGGAAGTATGAAAAATTTAATAAAAGTTGTTGGATTCTTCCATATAATCAGAAAATAAGAAGAAAAATGGAATACTAATGAAGTAAGAATAAAACATACTAAATAAATATGAGAAGCATGCCAATGATGTGTAACTCATAATCAATCACATCTTATTCATATTTGACACATGTAATTTTGTAGTGACTTGGATATTGGAATTTTTTTGTGAGGAAGGCTAGGTCCTATCTATGGTCTTACACTACAACTCACAAAAGGAACACCAATGAGTTGGAATTAATGTGAAAATTTGGAAAAAGGGTATGTTTGGAATGTTAATGTGATAAATTTGGTAATTTTTGAGGAAAAGGTCTTATCCATGGTCTTACAATGCAACTCACAAATGGAATCCCTAGGAGAGTGATCAGTGAATAGAACAATATCTTTTAAGGGGAGATAATAGGGTTATATGGTGTGAAAAAGGGAATGTGAGAATAATAATTTAGGCATCTTATGAGAATACCTTAGGATACATGAGGCACACTAAGGACATGAGAAGACACTAAGTGACTAGTGACCATCAATATACAGAAGATACCTAGTTATTATAGACACAAAGCTATGTAGGAAAAAAAGTGTGATACTATGATCAACTCATGTAGGTATTTTTGAACAATAAAATTAAAATTTACATACCTTCCCATAATGTGTTATCCATTCCTTAGGACCCCTTATAGAGCCATCAACCTACTATGAAGATTGGGTACTTGCGTGAGAAAGTAGGTAGCATTAAAAGATTCTTTTATTCTCCTTTTATAATCTACTAGATTGCCATACCCTAATGGACCTCAACTTTATCATGAGGCCAAATTTGGAGTTTGAGCTTCAATTAAAAAAAGGAAATGTGATTAGAATCACATCTTCTAGTTTGATTTAACTTTTGAGAATTTTGAATGTTGTCTTTTATTGCATTTTTTATAAATGATTTAGCTTTTGAATATTTTATGGCTTTTATGATTCTTCCTCCATAAATATTTGGAATGACTAATCATGATAGATAGAGTGATACACATGAATTATATTTAGGATTTGGATAAATGAAGCTAAGTATCCAAAGACAAGACTAACTAGAACACTTATGCTAAACTATGAACCAACACGTTATCTCAAGTCTCAACCATGGGTATGCTTAGTTTGTGAAAGGGAATGAAGGGGGATAAGAGGAGATAAAAAATTGGACTAGTAAAAGGAGATTATAATGAGATGAATTATTTTCTAATTGATCACATGGTAAGGAAGGAATGACTAAAGGGATCAAGGTTAGTAGAACCAAATCACAATAAAAATTATCTGTGTTTATAGAGATAAGATAATAAACAATCATGAAAAATAAAAATGGAGTCATAAGAAATGAAAATGAGAAGAAAAAAGAAATAAAGTATGAAAAATAATCCATAAAATAACATAATGACATCATAATCAATATAAAGTGTGAAACTAAAGTCACCATGTAAGATAGATAGGAATTTGACACAATGTCAAATAACATAAAAATAGATAAATGAAAAGTCGGAACACACATCCAATCTAAATGAAAATGTAAGAACACCATGCATGTGTTAATAAGTAATGATATATTTTTAAACACACATTATCCATAACATCTAATAGGTCTCTATGAAGTTGAACTCATACTGCATCTAAAGTTTCATCAATCTTCACGGTAAGTTGAGAAAATACTTCACATCAAATCTCCTTGACATAAATTATAGGAATGTTTTTAAGATCATGCTGATGAGGGTTATCATGTATGGGATTCTTATGAGAATGATTAGGAGTGGTTTATATAGGATATTAAGGGGTCACTAGTGGGGTAGGTTCCACTAGTGAGGGACTCATGAGTGGAGAAGGATCCATGAGTGAGGGAGGTCCATGAATGAGGGATTCAAGAGTGGAGGAATAGTAGGTGGAGAAGGGACCATATAAGGTGGAGATACTAGGGAAGAATGGGGAGACTAATTTTAAGATCAACCCATGAGAGGAAGGGTAGAAGGTGCAAGAATGGTTAAGAGGCGATCCTTGAGATGATGCTAAAGAATGCAATAATGATCAGTTTGATGTGTACCACATTGGTACTAGAGATAATATACCTCTCCATACTTAAGAGGATACTTAGGTAATACATTCAAGGGAGGTATATCTTTGTTTGAGGTCTAAGGAGTAGTATAATGTAATTGTCAATATATTATCATGACTTTTGACAATGCATGGATTAATGGTTATCTATGCTATGGAAGTAATAGATGTGCCTATTAGTAGACTTGTAGGTGTACTCATAGGAGGAGTGGAGATGGAAGCTGAGGAATATTGGTATAGTGAATAGTCTCTAGTTTAATGATTAATAATTTTATGAATGTCATAATAAGGTTGATCAACCCATTTGGTGGGTGAAGGATCTAACTATAATAAAGGGATCAAACCATCATCAAGAGAAGGTGAGGCTAGTGAAGAGAATGGATAAGGATTGACTGAAGGAAAAATAGGATCAAAAGTAGGAAGAGACTTAGCTAAGGTGTGAATAGGATGCAAACTAGGCTCTATTGAGGGAGGTGTGGGGTTCACATAAGGCTAAAGGATAGTCTCAAGCATCTCAAGGATAAGCTAGCCAGAGGGGTCATGGTATCTAGTAAAGTTAGAGGTACCAATCATAACATGATCCATAAGTATACTCTTATAGGGTTATTCAAAAATTGGAGGTGTACACACCATCTCTACCTTATGATAAATAGGAAAAATATAAGATGGAATACTAAAAGATATACTAAAATATTGAAGCAAAGAGGAATGATAATGAATAATTTATACATCTCGAGCCTTAACTAGACCTCCTAAAAATGGATCATCTAAGATATATCCATTGGTGTATGAATATCGATAACACAAGTAGGGATGACCTTTTCATATGATTTGGTGTGATGAATGGAATTTGAAGCATTAGTTAAGACAATAAGGATGTCATCACAAGGTGGTTTATGGGGATGCAATTTCAAAGAAGAGAGAATCTAAGAGATGAGATGAGGTGAGATATCTAAATTTTTAATCTTGAGATTGATCTCTTTAGGCTCATCATCATCATCATAATCTAGGAAGTTGGAGGGTATATTCCCAATGAGTTTAGGGTGACTATTATAACCTTGGGTGAAATTGATAGGAAATTTAAATTATGGGATTCATGAGATGGAATTCTTGGCCAGGGTTCAAGGGTAGAAATCTTGAACACACCATGGTCTTAGAATTATTCAAAATTCCAAGTATTGGTGTCATCTTGAATCCTATAGATGGCTCCATTGTGAGGAAAATTGACACACTAGAAAGTAGAAGAGGCAACTGCTCTCATGAGATCAGTCCATGACTTACCAAGTAGAATGTTATAGGAGAGAGTAAATTTGAATATCATCACCTTCACATGAACTATGATAGGTAAAAATTTAATGGGGAGGTAGACATAACTTAAAGGAGGCATTTGCCTTCAGTCATATCCTTGACATGTGTTTCATGTGGACTTAATATTACACTTAGAATATCTAAGGGTTTTGATAAAATTGAGAGAGGTAACACAAGTCTTGGAACCTTTGTCAATTAGAGCACACTTGACTTGGATATCACTGATTAGGACACTAATAAAATGAGGAGGATCATCCACACCAAGAAAAATATCAACAAGGATCATAGAAGTAATAGAGAATTTGAGGGAAAGATAAGTGTTCATTTTATCATATACATGTATGAACATCTCTTTTCATTATTTTAAAATGCTATCTTATGATCTAGATAAGGTGGATTTGCATCCTACTAGAGGAGGATGAAAGATGTTCATTTTAAACAAAAGTTGTGTAAGATGATTATGATGATGTAGAGAGGTCCGCATAAGTTCAAGAAATGGGATTTGAGATGGGATGTTATTAAGCTTTATAATATGATCCCACTCATCATAAACCATAAGAGGACTATTGTAAAGAGGTGCATAGTGTTGATGGAGGTCCTTAGAAGGAGGAACTAAAGTACATGTGAATTTATATTGATAAGAGGCAGGTGTAGTTTGAGATATATTAGAAGAGGCATTGATAGGAGGTTGAGTATCATTAGTGATAGGTAAAAATGTTGGAGGGATGATAGAAATGGTATGATAAGTGTTATCTAAGGGGGATGTTGGAATTAGTTCATCAAAGGAGATAGGGTCTACTTGCCCCAACTCTTTTAAGCGAGTTGAAGAACAATCTTGGATAACACAAAATGTGTGAGATAATTGAGGTGTGTGGATGGGTTTAGGATCAATGAAATAAACCACCATTCTCATGTTAATCATATTGAACACATTATCCTTAGGATTTGGGTCAAGAAGAATGTCAACATTATTGGTATAAGTGGTAGGCTTTTCTTGTTTATCTTGGTGATTTGGAAGAGGATCTCTATAGATGGCCAAATGAGCATTATCCTAATTAAGATCTTGAGGTTTAGTTTGTGTTTCATGGGATTTGAAGGCAATGTCACAGGCTTGTTGGAATTTACTAATGATAACATCATGGTCAAAATTAGGACCAAGAAGGAAATCCATATCCAAATTATGAAGCTACCTACAGGTCTCATGAGAATGACCCCAACTAATGTGAAACAAACAAAATTTATTGGGATCATACCAAGATTTCATGGGATGAGTGGGATCAAGTTATCATGGAGAGGCCTTAGTAGACATTTTTATAATTCTGTTAGGGACAAAGGTTTATGAAAATTTATGTCGTTGGCTAAATATAAATGAGGATTGGTGATGTGGTCAAGAGGGGAAGCTTGTTCTGAAGTTTGGTTGGGAATAGTAGCTTAAATGTCATGAATGGTATCATAAGAGTTGGTGACACCATCATTGTTATCATGAAAATTATCATTTTTTATTAACATTCGAGTACCCGTAGAAGGTTGGGATGGCTCAAATTGATGCATAAGGAAATCTTGATGCTTTTCTTGGTTAATGGGCTCTTTCAAAGTACATGAAGAGAGAGATTATAGATCCAATATTACAACTTGGGAAAAAGAGCATTGGTAAAGAGATGGAAAAGGTTATCATCTGCCATATTATGTTCACATTTATTAGATAATGTCTTCCATCATTTAATGAAAGCTTGTGTGGTTTTAGTCTCAATTTACTTATAATTGATAAAATGGTCCAAGGTATTCCTAAGGAGATCACTAGTTTAGAACTATTGGCCTAGAGCATTGACTAAATATTCTAAAGTAGTGATGGAATGAGATTTGAGTTGATTATACCAATATAAATCATAACCCATGAGAGTTTTTTTTAATAGCTTGGTAGTGAAAAATGTGTTTAATTTGACCTAATCTTTGTATAGATTTCTAAATGTTTGTAAATGAAGAGTAGGATTAATTGACCCATTGTAAGAAGTGGTAGGGGTGATACGTCCTATATCAATATTAGAAATTTGAGATGTAAGAGGCTCATTTTGAATATGTTTGATTATATTATTAACAAGAGGAGGTTGATGGGTAAGATTACCATGGGAATCTTGAAGTGGAGGTGGGGGAGAATTTTGGTTATGCATGCCCCATGGCTTTGTTAAGGGTGGGTTTGAAGATGGATAAGATGATTTTGCATTTGCATCATTTAATTTACATTGTTGGATTGAAAAGAATTCATTATATTAAGAGTTTATAATAGGAATTTGTGGGTTTGAGTTGCATTATTAGCATTGTTTGAAGTATTAGAATTGGTAGTAGTGGCTTGGGTACCACTATGGGAATTATTAGGAGCTTGAGAACAACTGCTATTAAGTGAGGTACTAGTGGCATAATTTGCTTATGTGGAAAAAAATGTACTAGTAGAGGGATGAGAAGAGGTTTCACTAGAGGCATGATTACCATGGGTAGAAAAATATGCACTAATGGAAGAATTGAGAAGAGTGGGTCTAGGAAGAGGCCCACTAGATGTAGAACCTACCTTGTTAGTAGAGATACTAGGCATGAAGGTAGATAAAATCAAAGAGGAATAAGTCATGGTATGAGAAGGGGTCAAAATAGAGGGAAGAGGCTGAAAAGCAAAGAAAATAGTATCCTTAAATCCATTTGAGAATGTGGGAGAAGGTGAATGGGGCTCCTTGACTTGACCACTTATCATGAGATGGTAAACAGTAGAAATATCCTTTCCTTGATGTTAAAGAAACTAAATGATGAAGAAGATAATTTATAGCGTATACTCTAATTTGGGTTGATCTTCAAATGAGAAGAGAGGATTATGAAGTGAATAAGAATGAAGAGGGGTCCCATAATTTGTAGTGAGGGTGGATATATGCATATTACTTTCATCTAGGATAGAAGCCACAAGCTACTTATGGGAAAACCTATTAGGGTTAGTAAGACTCATCATATTTATTGAATTCAACTCAATGTTGTCTTTAAATAAGAATTTGATGATGAAGGAGAGATATTAGGGGAGATAAATTTGATTCAAATCAAGAAGATACAAGATGAAGATACGAGTATATAGTCGACCAGGTTGACCTAGTACTAAAAATAAGGTATGAAAATTGAGTCAATAAGGATATAGAGTTGACTAGGTCAATTTAACACTATAACCTAGATAAAGGGTATCCTAATAAGGATATAGAGTTGAAAAAGTAAACTTAGTATTGTAACCTTAGAGGTAGAAAGGAGTACTATGTTGATTACATTGACTCAGTACTACAGTTAGGGAAAAATGTAGTCTATAAGAAAATATGTTGAACAGAATGAAAGTGTATTGAAAATAGGGAATTTTTTTGTAATGTACTTTAAATTAAGAAATGGAAGTAAACACATGATCAATTGGGTCAATGAGAATGATCCAATTGAGGCACATAATACAAAACCTTACACCAACATTGGCTAATGTAAGTTTTTGCAATAAAACATATAATAAGCAAAGAATAATTAGTTAATTGAAAATAAAATGCTAGATAAGTGGTCATATTAAATGTTTTTAGATTATTATAAAGTGTTATTTTAAGTGTGATAGGGATGTTGGCTGAAAGTAGGGAACTATAAATTGATCTATAGATGGTTTCAGGTCATTTAGGCTGAAAGGAGTCTATGTTGGTAATGGTATTGGCTTGGTATTGGGGCCTACCCCCTCACTTCATAATCTCATAGTAATAAGGGTGTCAAATGCTTTGAAAATATATACCATTAACCACGTGTTTAAACTTGGCCATAAAACTAAGTCATCTTCTCCCTTGGTGATGAAATCCAAGTAGGTAGGCGTTGGGTAGACAAATGTTTAAAAACATTTTGAAATTATGTGATTTGGTAGTGTGTGAAAGAAATAGAAAAATATTGAAATTAAATGGTATAAAAAATACCACTTAATTAGACTATGTGATCTACTCTAAGCATGCAAATGACTAAAAATGAAAGTGTGAATTAATTACTATCATATAGTTGTTAATTCCCAATTTAAGCATGGTATAAAGTCAGTATAGATGATAGTGTATGTAAACATTACAAAATAGAGTCAACAGGGTCACTACTATATTGCAAAAGTAAGAGTCCTTAAGAACTAAGTTGACTAGGTTGACTTAGTCTTTCAGACAAAAGATATAATACATAACTAGTTTGACTAGGTCAACCTAGTTTATTGTATGATTGTAGTTTTAAAGATTGCAAATTTTTTAAAATAGAACTTGAAGGAATAACTAAACTGAAAGAGAGAGAAATAAAGGAAACTTGGTGGGTTGTAATATACTAAGGACCGTGAAATTTTTGTTAAAGTGCCTTGAATGTTGCTTTCAAGTTCTACCAATTGTGTCGATTAGGTCAACCTAGTTCTAAAATTCCCTATTTGATGAAGCTTGTTTAAGATGATTGAGTCGACTTGGTCAACTTGGTTTGTTATCTGGAAGTTGACTATGATAATAAGTCAATTTTAATAACTTAGTTTTTTATTTTGGATTTTAATAAAATACTAAGTCAACCTTTTTGACACACTCTATTGTTTGGAAGTGAATAAGAGTATTGTGTCAACCTGTTTGATCCAGCAACCTATATTTGATGAAGACCTACATAGAAAGAACAAAGTTATTTTGATGTAACTGCATGTTAAACCTATGCATAGAAGTTAAAAAATATATAGGCATGGTTGAACTAGTATCAAAAATATATAAAACTAATAAAAATGAAAAGCATGAAAGAAAACTTGTAAGGGTTAGTTTCACCAGAATGTATACAATTAGAAATGCATCACATCCACAAATCAATCCTAGCTTGGAGAAGATAGATCCTACTTAAACTTCTGATTAGGGATACATTATATAATTAGGAACATGACAAATATGGATCTAGTAGAACTAATTAGGGGTTATCTTACCATAATAAGATCACAATGGAGGTTTCTAAAGCCTCCAGTCAAGCAAAATCATGAAACAATCCTAAGTCCTATGTTTTCATATTCACTATACTAATAACAAGTAAATATAATAAATCTAATCTATTGCTCACCAAATCTTGTGGCACAAAGTGGGGGTAATAAAAAATAAATAAATTTAAACATACATATAAGACATATAATCACATCAATGTATACATAATCCTAATGCATGGAAGAGAAGTGCAAATGCTTATCTATCTACTCTTACAAAGGAGGAACAAAGTTAGGAATACTTACCTTTGAAGATGAACCCTCTGAGTCTCAATATATTCCTTGGCCAAGGTAATTTTCAAGAGGTTATTATGGTATGTAAGGATTATAAGGATAAATTAGCTCTAGGATACACAACCTATTAATGCATTTAAAAGAATTTTCCAAAAGATAAGATTTGTATCTCTAAAGAAAGTATGAAATCCTAAGCTTTCTCCTCAAGTAGAATTGTGGATAATAAGATGCACAATATATATTAATTATTATTCTCTTCTCTAAATAATGGTGAAATGTTTGTTTATATATAGGTGGATTTAACCCTAAACCATTATGAAATTTTCAGTCAACAGGGTTGACCCAATCGACCTAGTATCATTATTGGTAAAAGCTCACAAGGTTACAGACTAGGTCAACCAAGGGATAACATAGACACTAAATAAGTTTTGAAAATAAGAGTATAAGGTTGACATAGCTAACATATTCATGTAAACTATAAAAAGAGGTTTTAGGTTAGGGAAAGGGGTACTGAAGGTGGTAAAAGACTAGAGGAGTGTGCAAAAGAGAAGGACAAGCTTAGGTAATGGTTTTTAGGAGACAAGTGTGTAGATAACAAGTGGAAAAAGGGAAAAAAATATTATGAATCACCAAATTATAACCACCCATTTAAATATGCACCCCCTAAGGTGTGCACTTATAGAGATAGAGACTAAATGGGTTCCTAAAAGATAAAAAGCGTCAGTAATTGATAAAAATTGAAAATAGTATGTGTGTATAGTATCAAGCTTCCAAATCAAGTACAAAGAATTTATAAGACTGGGTAGAGGTCCCATAGTCCTCTACATAACTTTTTAGTTATCTTTGGTGACATTAAGTCATTTAAGTCACCAAGTTGGGTCAAGAAAGGAGAAATGTACTATTTTGTTAGTCAATAAGCCTATTTATAGACCTATGGAGTAATTCAAGAGACCTTAATATGATTTTTTTTAGTTTTTTGATGATTTTTTAAGACAAAAAAAAACAATTTTAAATCTTTGGAACCTAGATACTTCTTTACAAACCATTTCAATCACCCCTCATGCATGAATAAGCACCTAGGCTAGGGATTTGGCAATTTCTTAGTTTACCAATTTGTACAATGTCTAAGAACCCAAAATTTGACATGGATCATGGTAATGAGGTAGGGAAAGTGAATAATTTTTTTTTTTAGTTTCACATGTGTGATAATTAATTAGATCCAAAAATTAGTTTTTAGGCATAGAGACCTAATTGGAAAGAGAAAATAGGTGGATAAACATACTTGTACATAATATCAGGTCATTAAATTTGATACAAAATTGTAAGGGCACAATGGGTACTCGAAAATATTCTTTTTTTTCAAATATCATCTTTGTATTTTTATACACAAATAGCTTTGTGTGTTTTTAGAGATATAAAGAATTGAAAGCAAGTATAGGTTTTAAGTGAAAAATGAGATGTTTGTGAGTGTTTGATGCATCCAAAGTGGTTGACATAAGTTGGTTAAGATTGAGAGATTCATTCCATGGATGAAAATTGTAGTGATAAGGATGAAATCAATATTTGATCCATTTGGGTAAGAAAGGCATAGTAAGACTAAATAGGTTTCAAAACACCTAAGGAGTTATGTGATGATCACCACTGAAATGTCTGTATAGTAGGTTCTCAAATGAATGAAAGGTGTCAAATAGTAATGGAAATTGTATTTAAAGTGAGTTGGTGACCAATAAATCCATTTTTCATTGCTCAAAATCCAAGATGGGTAATTTCTTAATAGATGATGAATCATGGAAGACATGAATACTCCTACTCCATTTGGAAAAGGAAGCATCTTCAACAAAGCAACACATGTCAAAAAAACCTCATAATACTATTATATAGCCTCTTTTTTGTTTATAAATTTCTCTTTCATAAAGGACACTTGTCAATATATTTCTCTCTCTCTCTCTCTCTCTCTCTCTCTCTCTCTCTCTCTCTCTCTCTCTCTCTCTCTCTCTCTCTCTCTCTCTCTCTCTCTCTCTCTCTCTCTCTCTCTCTCTCTCTCTCTCTCTCTCTCTCTCTCTCTCTCTAAATACAACCTTGTTTGGCTTTGTATGGATCCTTTTGCCTAATATTTATTTTTATGTGCATGATAATCAAGTGGAGGGTGTTGTTTTTGTGTATCACCTTCTTAGATAGGTTTATTTCAAGTATTTTCTCTCCCTTTTAATTTACAAGTTATTAGTGTAGTAGACATTATTGATACATCAAGGGGAGCTTGCCCTAAAATCTAGATGTCTAGTTTATCTAAAGGTCATCCATAGCCTAAGACTAATGACATTGTATTTATAAATTGAGAGGGCTTCAATCACCCTCTCAAGGGTGTAATTTGAGTTATAATAGTTAAATCATGCAAAATGGGACTAGATTGACATAAATTAAAGGAATTTTGGTGCCATCCTTCAATACATCAACATTTTAAGGCAACATCTCAAACACCAATGGTGATTCCAAATGAATCTAAGCTAGTATAGATAGTCTAAGTGCCTCAAAAATAGAAAATTGGTATGTATCATCATCCATATGATCAAAATGTTTCTTTTGTACCTTTACATCAATATTTTCAAGTTGATGTTATTCATGGTATCTCCCCAAGTTGACCTCAAGTAACAACATATCAACCTTATCAAGGCTATGAATAGCCTTATGTTCCATCTCCCAATCCAAATCAAACTCATTAGAAACCTAATAATTACCATAGTCAACATTTTCAAAGTCATTTTGATTCTATTAATGACCTCTTAAACTTTAAACAAACTATTTCAAGTTTGGAAATGTAAATGAGCCAAATTGATAAAGAGAGGGAGATTGGCCTACTTGTTTATGATCCTTCTATTCAAAATGAGAACACTTAAATGATGAAGAATATAGTTAATTCCCTTAAGAATGGGTGGGAACATATTGAGAAAGAAAACCATTATCTACCAATACAAGACATGATGGAGATAATAAGTCAGATACAATGTCTTGAGAATAGATTAATACTTGGATAGAGGTAGCAATGTAATGCTTTCAGTGTTGTATACCTCCTCCTCTCCTAATTAAACCTTCCTTTGCTCCAAATCTCCTCCAAGCTACAATATAAGACCAAAGAAGGTCAAAAAAACTCTTAATGAGTCCACTATATCTAAAATAACAAGTTAGAAGACTTGTGATACCCAAGAGAGACCTGTCCATTCCAACTCCACTCACCCTTCTTCAAGATTCTAATAACATTCCATCTTGGGGGTATTATTGGACCATGACTCTTGATTTTGTCATGCCTATCCTAAAGGATGAATCTTATCCTATACCCTTCCAAAGTAAAGAGAGAGAAGAGGTTTTAAAATTCACACCAAAAGGTATTATAAGTTGGAAAGAGGTCCTTCATATGCAAGATCAAGAGCATGAGGGAGGAAGAATGTTAGAGGTCAAGCTAAGAAATTCTATAATCCTATCAAGTAATTTATCTACCATTCATGTTGCAGCTATCCAAAAAGGATCCAATTAGTCTAGTTTTCCCAAAATACCAAGTTATAAATATAATTTAACAAGTTTCAAGCAAGTTGATCATGTTTATTTCCCTCCCACCCTCTCCTTTTGTGGCTATCTAGGAAAGGCAAGATGTTGAAACTATAGGTAAATATAAATAAGGTGTTGTAGAGAGTGATTATAATGATCATGAATATGAGATCATCATTGAAACTCCCATTTATGGACAAAAAAACCAATCAAATTTCAAGGATGAACATAAGCTTCTATATTTTAGCCAATATTTGGACATCTCTCTAGATGTCACAAATGACCAAGTAGATCATCTTGATTATTGTGGATTCGAGTTTGATGAATAAGAGAACAAATAAGGTTTGATATAACAATAGAAACATGAAGTAATAGATCTCAATTGGGTAGATGAACATCCAGTCTTCATGGAGGAGCAAGAAGTTCAGTCTAGTACTGAAGAAGAGAGCTTACAGCCTTGTCATGAGTTTACTCAAGCATGTGAAACATATAATCAACATGTTATTCTTCAATAGAATGGTAAGGTAAGTATTTAAATTGAAATTTTTTCAAGTAATAAATAAGAAACTAATTTTTAGGAAGATTTATAAATGTTTTTCTCTAGTATAGATGGTAAGCCTATAACCCATAAGGAGAATGCTAATGATGTAGATTTGACCAATGAGCATGATCAAGAGATGCATGAAAAATATCTTGAAGACAATATCATGATTGATGACCTAGTTTATTATCATGATAAAATTTAATAAGGTTTTGAAGGCATGTAAATCATACATAAACATGTTTAATGAGTTTGAGAAGCTTGGTAAGCTAGCACGTCAATAAGGACAAGAAGAGGTTGTTGATCAGAGGTAAAAGGATCTTAGCAAGCCAACAAGTCTAATAATCCATCACAAATAAGTTAAATTAGATGATATGACAACCTATGCTAAGTATGACATCTCTCAAGATGATCAAGATTAAAATATGACATCTAGTCAAGAAGAAAGTGATCTTGAGGATTTCCTTGAGAATATGGAAATCATTCTCTTTCAAAGTGATCAATCTCTAAGTGAAGGTTTTCAAGAGATAAAGAAGGAGAAACCATACCATGAGGTAATAATGGAATTGTTTATGCCAAGAAACTAAGCTTGGGATGAGTATGACTTTGTCCTTGACTCACATAGTCAACTCATGGACATGAAAATGAAGGAAGAAGGTCTAATTGCTTGTCATGGAGATATTGAGATCATGCCAATCATGTTGGAAAGAAAGAAACATGATCCATTAAATGATATATTTAAAGTGCATCTTGTTCCATAAAAAGTCTCATCTGATGAGGCAACTAATCTAATAAGCTTTCCATTTAACCCTAGAGGAGAAATACATGCATGTTAGTTGTACATATTAAGTTTTTCATGCTTTGTTTTCCCTAAGTGACTTGCACAAGTGTGTGTTGTCTAGTTTATTTAATTTGTGTGTTGATTTTTTTTTTGTATTTGGAGGTTAAGTCATTTGTCTTGCCTTGTTCAAGGTCAATTCAGGCCTGATTTTCAGTGAAAGTGATTCCATTTCCCAATGGATGGACTAGGATATTGGTCTAATGGGCATAGTAAGCATGCCACCCTAGGAGGTCACCAAATACATTATCCAAATTCTGGATACCATAGTATAGGGTCATAAAATTCTTCTTTTTATAATGCATATTAACATAGTTTAAGGTAAATTTGACAAAGTTAAGGTAATGGCCTATTATAGTCTTATGCTTGTCTAACCACTACATGTCATATTTCAAGATGGTTCAAGAGGTGTTAAGGGTTTAAGATGTCTTGTAGAATCATATGTATTATGTCAGGGTCATGTCACCTCCCTTATAGTCCATACAAGTTACAACATAGGTTTCATGTTATGTTCAAGTTCATTGAGTCATGTTTCAAACTCTTCTATAGGTCTCTAACATGTGTAAAAGTGCCAAAAATTATTTTTATCCCCAAAAAGGGTGAAGGACACATAGATATATGATTTAAAATGATTTATTAATAATTATATAACATTAATTTGGAAGGTATATGATTATAAGTTAGTTTCATGTGATGATAAGTAGTTACAATTAAGTTTCAATGCTTAAAACAAGTTTTCCACCCAATTATACAAACCAAAAAGGCTGAGTTATAGGTTTAAATGAATGTAAGGATATCTATTCTTATTATCCAGGTCAAATCCATGTTTGGAGTGTAGGTATAGGTCTTAAAAATGCAAAACAATGGTTCCTTTCCTCCATCATTCTCTTAGTAAACTCATAAAGGACAACTTCAGATGTTCATTTCATACATTCAAGTGAGAGTTGTGACATTATATTTTTAACATATGAGGGGGTCCTAATTAATTAAAAATACATGTACATAGTCATCAGATTGGTGGCCCTTCCTTTATGAACAATCCTTAAGAAGGCAAGGTGGTTTTAAACCCTTCATAAACCCCATAGGCTCAAACTTTATCCTTGAAATTATAGTTTAAGGATAATTAGAAGGATGATATAAATGTAATATGGTTTAGATAGGTTTTTTATCCATTTTACATGATTATATAGGTCTCACTTGGCACGTGTGAGTTCAAGTTGGTAAGAAAACTCCACTTTTGCATAATTTGCAAATTGAATACCATTATTTCTTGATTGTTCTAGCATTTTCAATGGTAAAATATCATGGATGAATGTTTAAAATCATATATAAATCTCTAAAATGATTTATAGGTCCATTATATTGTTATCTATGTCCATCCATAATAATAAGCTTCTCAACATGAAAGGAGTCTATAGATTCTCACTAGTGTATTAGTCATCATGTGAAAATAAAGATTTGTTATTTTGAAAGTCATGAGTTTCATGTAAGGAATTATATATGGTTTTTATAGTGTGTTTAATTTATTTAAAATCCATCCAAACCTCTTCAGAGCATTGTGAGGACCTATGACTATGTAGCTTGCAAATGGGAGATTAACACGGCCATTTGTTTAAAACTCAAAGAAAACAAATATAGGTGAGAATTAGTTTCATGTTAACTGAGAGGTCATACCATAAATTTATAATATCTCCTTCAAGTTTTAAATCTCACCACTAATCCACCAAGTCAATCCCAATGCCATTCTAGGCCACATACTATGTGAAAAGCCTATCTACATAAGAATGTACTAAAAGATGATAAATATTGCATTGTAAGTGTTGTTTGAAGGACAATACCTCATAAAATAGGGTATGAAAATTTTTAGGTCTATTAACATTGATAAAATTTCCATAAATGCATGAAAATGGATTCTAAAGTGACAAAACATAGACCTACAGGTTTGCAAACTTGCAAGTCTCTTTTTCACATTAAATGCAATGAAATATTGCATTAGAGATGATGCTTCAAGGGTTAAATGCAATGTACTAAAAAATTTATATAGTGTATTAATTTTTTTAGGTTTAATGAAATGTTAATAGTGATTTTAATACTTACTCATAAGATCTAACATTCAACATGCCCAACATAGACCCTAACAACACTTACAAGCCTATGTGAGGTCATGAAGGTATGAATGATATGTGAAATCATGAAGTATAAAGTGGAAATGATGCCTATATATAGTTTAAATACATATCATAACCTTCATATGATGTTTTGGGTAAATGGAAATATATTTTAAGGTTAGAGAAGTCTGTTTAGGCTTTTTAGTCCTAAACTTGCACACACAAGCCTATGTGTAAACTTCTCAAGAAGTCATGTGTCTTGTAAAGTAGGTGTAGGCATAAATTATCTACAAACATAATTGAAGACACTTTAAATAGTTTTTAATAATATAAAAAGTGTTAAGGACTCTATTTAAATGGTTTCCATTACAAATATTGTAGTCTAAACACCTAAATGTGCACCTACAACCAAGAGACTTTTAATGTAAATAGTCCTATCTTGGATAGATTTGTGAAGATAAAGATGAAATATGTGCATTGGTGTTGGAGTTTAAATCAGTAAGTAGTGTATATAGAGGAAATATAGATTAAATAGGACTTGGAATAATATTAAAAGATGTGATGAAAACAAATTCATTTAAAAACCTACAGTCACACAATTTCATGCACATACAGGCCTAATGTGAAAGTATCAAGTTTGTACTCAAATGTGAGGGTATATATATAAAATTTCATGGAAAACAAGGTTAATAGGTTTTATAATAAATTAAATGTCATGGTGAAGGTCATAATAAGTGATGGGCACACCTATATTGGAGCCAAATGACTTGAAACAAGCCTTTAGGGTCAAATTTTCTAAACTAACCACAAACCCCAAATACATGAAGTGGAGGTCACATAAGGCTTAATTAAGAAAAATAGTAAAGATTAATATTTAAATATGTCATTATGGATGATATATAACTAATAATTCATTATAATCTTAATCCAAACATCAAGATAAAACCTTCAGGCCTAAATTCTCTCTCTCAACCTCATTCACATAATCTACCAACTTGAAAAGAAGTTTGAAATGATCTCATATTACATGAATATATTCATGGTGACCTAAGATATTAGGAATAAAATATCACCCTTATTCACTAATGATACATGGCATTTATATGTTCATCTATATCCTATACCCTATGAATAATACTTAAGGATCTAAGGTGCTCACAGGCTACCAAGATATCTTCTAGAACTTGATGGGAGAAATGAAAATTAAAGTTTCTTATAATGGGAATTTATAGTCTTTAAATGTACACTTGAATAAATAGTATTTTGTCATGTGTGATGGCAACACTGTATGGAATTATCCTAAAAGTTTAGTTGTAGGCCTAATGGTGAGTATGCAAGGTTGTAGAAAGATTCCAAATCAAGTACAAAGGCTTTTTAAGCTTAGGAATAGGTACCATATTCCTCTAAAAAACTTTACAGGTCTATTAAGTTGACATCTA
Organism: Torreya grandis; assembly: GCA_037957365.1. Classification (NCBI taxonomy): domain Eukaryota; kingdom Viridiplantae; phylum Streptophyta; class Pinopsida; order Cupressales; family Taxaceae; genus Torreya; species Torreya grandis. The sequence goes on from JARHVA010002650.1 coordinate 1,605,274, forward strand.
AGTCATTTAAGTCACCAAGTTGGGTCAAGAAATGAGAAATGCACTATTTTGCTAGTCAAAAAGCATATATGCAGACCTATGGATTACTTTAAGAGACCTTAATCTCAAAGTTTTGAATTTTAAAATAATTTTTAAGGTCTAAAAAAACCATTTTAAATCTTTTTATCCTAAAAATTTCTTGACAAACCACTTCAATGACCTCTCATGCATGAACAAGCATTAGGCTAGGGTTTTGGCCATTTCTTGGTTTACCCATCTGTACAAAGTTTAAGAACCCCAAATTTGACATGGAGCATGGTCATGGGGAAGTGAAAGTTAATAAATTTTTTATCTATAGTTTTAAATGTGTGGGAATTAATTATAGATAAAACTTAATTTTTAAGCCTAGAGGCCTAATCATAAAAACCAAATAGGTGGATAAGTATACTTGTACTTGATATCAGGTCATGAAATTTGGAAGAAATATGTAAGGTAATACTAGTTACTCAAACCTATTCTTAGTTTTCCAAGAAAATCTATGGATTTTTATACATAAGGAGTTTTTTGTGTTTTTAAGGTTGTAAGGAATTGAAGCTAAGTATAGGTTTTACATGCAAATTGAGATGTTTTTGATTGTTTGATGCATACAAAGGGGTTTAAATATTTTTTTAAGACTAATATAGGCCTTCAATGGAGATAAGTTATATTCATAAATATGAAAGAAATATTTGATCCATTTGGGCATGGAAGTTGCAGTAAGACCAAATGGGTTTCAAGACAACTAAGGGGTTATGTGATGATCACCACTAAAATGTAATTATACGAGTTATAAAACTAATTAAATGTGTAAAATAATAATTTGAATGGTATTTAAAGTGATTCAATGACCAATAATTCCATTTGTCATTCATCAAAAACCAAGATGCATAGTTTTTGAATGGATGATAAATCATGGAAGACATGAATACTCCTACACCATTTAGAAGAGGAAGCATCTTCAAAAATAAACACATGTTAAGGAAGAACTCATAAGACTTATATATAACCCATTTTTTATATGTAACTTTCTCTTTCATGAAGGACACTTTTCTATATCTCTCTTATATGCCTCTTTCTTTCTCTCTCTCCTATTCTCATTCTCTATAAATACAAACTTGTTTGTCTTTGTATGGATTATTTTGATGAGTATGGTGAAGACATGATAAAAATTAATAATTGTATTATGTCTTGGAATATTTAATTAATTTTATTCTTACCTCCTCACATGATTGAAACTAGTGTACTTGTGTGATGGTTCATGAATGTTAGTAGTAGTGATTATACTCTCTCATTTGTCCTCTCCTACCTATTTGCAAATGGATTGTCTTATTATAGGTCACATGGTTATTTTGATTTAGTTTTCAATATATTTCAAGTGGATTTTCAGTCATTAGTTCCTTGATTATACCTCTTGACTAACCTTCTCATTCAATGCATCCTCAAAGACCTCTATGTTGAAACACTCATGCTTGAAAGTGCTTGTTTTGAGAAGTGTGTTTTTTTTATGTATCACCTCCTTAGATAAGTTTATTTCATTTTTAATCTCTCATTTTTCCTAGTAATTTATTAGTGTAGTAGACCTAATTAAGACATCGTGGGGAGGTATCCATATAATCTAGAGGTTTAGTATATATAAAGTTCATCCACAACCTAAGACTAATCCCATTGTATATCCAAACTAAGAGGGATTAAATCACCCTCTCAAGGGTTAAACTTTAAGCTATAATAGTTAATGTGCAAAAGAGGGAAAAACTAAAGCACCAATAAATTACTAACCAATAGGTAATCTTAGTGCCATATAAAAGCTAGAAAAATCATATAATTATTTCCTATTGTAATACAATCATTTTCCAATAGAATATAGAGGTAATAATATTGACATATCACTAGATGTGAGGTAGTCTATGCACTAGAAAGGTTCAAGTAGCACTGGTAAATCAATGACATGGAGGAAGTTAGGCACATGAAGATATGAGTATATTTTAATAAGTGTTTAGTATAAGGTGTAGGATAGGAATTTTGTTATAATTCAAGTTTATATGGGTAGATAAAAAGATGTAAATAAAAAGGTTAATTATAAATCCAAGATGAGACATGACTTGAAGTTGTATATCTCAAGGGTGATATAGGAGATATCTACTAAAATATAAGAAATACAAGAGATAACAAATATGTGGAGAATATTTTATGGGAGGAAGGATACCAAAAATAATTTGGGAGAGATTTATAGGACATAAGAGCACATAGAGTTTTCAAGGAATGTAAAGAGTCAACTTGAATATAAAGAACTAATATGCTTGGGAAGAGAAGGCTTGAATGAACTGATGAAGTGGGTATTGTATGTAGAACATTTTTTTCACACTAAAGTATGTTTAGGAATCCATAAAAATGGAGTTTACATTAAAAATTCTATGTGTTAATGCAACAAATAACTAGAATAATCTCTAAGAAGGAAAGAGATGGAAGGGTAAAAAGAGGGTGAAAATTTGGGAACATTTAATTTAAAATTATTTAAACTAAGTAATACATCTAAAATACTAGATTAAATTGATAAGAAGACTTGAGAGAGGTATGAAATAAATTACAAGGCTAGGCACAAGAGAGATGTGGTAAATATTTCCATGAAAGGAAATGTGTAGGAGAACTTTACCTATGAGAAACGTGGAGGTAAATAAATCACCCATGAGATGATAAAACAAATGTATCTAGTCATAGAGAGAGTAGATAAATAATATGCCAAGGAATAATAGTTTAGATGTGCACAACTAGAAATTTTCAATCATGACAGGTGGGAGAAGGCACCAATGTCCAAGGAAGTGCCATGAGAAAAGAGAAGAAGATGCACATATTTTTTCCATAATGTATAGGACTACTATCCAAGTGGAAGATCATGAATATAAGTTGGAACATGGCCATATATTTTTACTAGAGATAACTAAGTATCATGTTGAGAATAAAATGTATCTGAATGAAATAATGTTTATAAAATGCACCAAGACTTATCAACAAGCTGATAGAAGAGATCCTTACTAGGGAGGATATATAATAAGGTTCTTTGGCATAAATAAAAAAGGTACAAATCTTATAAAATGTCTAGTTTATTAGTTTAAAACATTTAAAGGAAAGGTGGATATCATTATATATGAGTTGGAAGAAGAATAAGAAGGTACACAAGGTGTAGGATAAAACTTCAAAAGGACATGGGTGTAAAATATAAACCCTAGAGAGAAATAATTTTTTTTTGTAGACAACATAGAGGATACATAGGAGGAGAAGTAAAGGGTGGGAAACCTATCTTCCCATGGAGTGGAGGATTGTTGTGTAGCAACAACAATCAATAGGTATGATGTAATGAATCTCCATATGTAATGGACTATGGTGGAAAAAATAAAATAGAATAACATTTTCCTCTAAAGGAAAATGTTAATAAGGATAATGCATATGAAACTCTATATAAGGTATCTAAAGAGACACAAGGAGTGAATAAAGTTAATTCATAGCTGATAGGGACATAAATTTTTTTGTGCATGACACAAAGGATTTTTTGAGAGGAGTAAGTCAAGATCAACCCACATTTGATTAAGTGAATGATCTTATAATCTCACATGATTATGGAAAAATACTATCAAAAGGTATTAAGGTGGAGGAAAATTAAGGAATAAACCATAATCACCTTGAAGCTAATGAAGACAAAGGTAGATAGATAAAGGAAAATTGACCAATGTTTATATAAGTGACTTAGTCCATGTGCATGAATAATAGTGTTCTTGTAGACATAACCTATGAGAAGAATAATGAATAATAGAGCACAATTATGCCTAATTTTTGTAGCTAACAAGAAGAGAATGGAATGCACATAACAAAGAACAATCTATATGTTTATAGGTGGAAGAAAACAAAAGGTAGACACACCTTTTGGTGGAGGTGGATGGATAATGGTGGGAATAGACCCACAAGTGTAGATTTGGATGGGTATATACCCATAAAATTAGATAAAGTTGGGTGCAAACTCTCAACTAGAGAGAGAATATCAAAAGAGTGGGTAAGGGGAGAACTATGTGATGTATACATAAAAACAGGTGTTGATAAAACTTGGATGAGGTAGAAGGTTTGAGGTGTGAGTAGACCCATAAGAGGAATAATGAGAGTTAATAAGAAGAGGAAGAGGAAGAGGAAGAGGAAGTGGAAGATAGAAGGTTTCATATCTAGGTGGAGGGGGATATTTTATGGATAAAAGAGGTATGGAAGTGGAATAAGTGAAAAATAATCCTACTTGGGAAACACCTTAAGTTGAAGGTAACACCATGGTCTTGTAAGTAGGCCAACATAATGGTTTTATCACTCACACCCTACTTGTAAGCATGATATCACATTTTAAATACCTAGGTATTATGATGAAATAGTATCCCAAGTTAAATGGAAATCTTACATCTTCCAAAAAGAGAGTTAGCTAGTTAGTAAATAATCCAACTTTGGTGGTGCATGATCAAACCATACAAAAAATATAAAGGCTTTTAGGATTATGAAAGAATAAACTTGCATGGAAGGATAGACATCTTGGATTTGGGTATAATTTGAGAGAATAAAGGTTACAATGTTTTGGCTTAGGTATGGAGTGCACATGTGAAGAAAGGGAACTCTAAATTTCCTAAATAGAGAAAATGTCTAACACAAATCAATGAGCTTGTAGTAAAATGCTTAGGCATATATACATAATGATCATAATATCAAAAAAGTGATTTTTGTTGAATTTAATTATAATTTGGATTGAAAACATGTCAATCCATGTAAAATTAAAGGATTATGTGGTTAGTGTTATCACTTAGAATTTGCACCCATACTTTTGTGGTAATGTGTTGTGTAGTATGAATTACAAACTATATGAAATTTAATGACACAATGGGATCACTTCCAATATGTGGGACCTTGGCTAATTGAGGTGAACCTCTAGAGAAGGCCCACTTCCTTTCAATAAGTTTGGTGCAATTGATATCCTACTAGTTCATGTTAAAATACTACTTCTTAGTGATCTTGACTCTAAATAGGGTTTAACTTGTGAGGAAAAGAGTTTTATAAACCAATTTTTAAAACTAAAAAATGGTGATTGCACTAAATTATTATAGTGGAAATTAATGCTTTATTTTTATTAACATAGTAGAAAAATAAATATACTAAACTATATTAGAGCACAAACTTATACAAATATGAAACCAAAGGTAATATTGGGAACTTATCACATAAGGAAGAAGATTTATTTATTTTAATCAAACAACTTTTCAAAAAGGCACAAGATAATACCATAGATGAATTTATGTAACTGAAACAAGAGTCAAAGGATTCAAAAAATTGAAAAATAGTTGTCTATACATGAATGTAACATAGATAAAGAAGGAAAACTTCAATCTATTATCATTCTCCAGGTTAAAATATGTAGATCAATTATTCAAAATGTAGAATAATTTATCCAACAATAAAAATATAAGATGGGATATGCTATGGTACCCATATTTATAAAAATACTCTCTTGAAAGAGAGGGATTTATCAAAATCCTATGTCTAGTTAAAGAGAAAGAAAACCTAAAAAACTCAGGCAAATGTCATGATCTTTAGTTTGTAATGGCATCCTTAGTGAGGTAAACAACTGGAATAAAAACATGCAATTGATGGGTGGATCAACAAGTGTTGGAGACATGGATAAATCCATTGAATCTTCATGCAAATGTCCTATTTGTCTTTAGTTTAGCTATTTTTATCTTTTCCAAGGAATGAGATGCCAAAATGAACTAACACTTAGAAAATTTGAATGCTTTTAAGTATTTTTAGATTATAACTTGTAAAACCTAATTTATATTTTTTAGTTGAGACTTTTACAACCTTTTAATCATCCAACTTGGATAAAATAAAAATGCAAATTACAACATGATTTTTTGCAAGTTAAGCAACTCAAACTTTTTCAAAAAGAATAGTGTAATACATGTTTTACTTTTGTAACTTAAAGCTTGTCAAAAAGATACTTGAAAATTACAAGTGGCTCTTTCTCAAAAAGAGTTGCCTAAATAGTAGATGCAATTTGAAAATTGAAATTTTACAATGTTTCCTACAATAAAGAAATGTAATTTATAGAATGTGTTTTATTGAAAGAATTAATCCAAAATCATAGACTCTAAATATTCCTTGTCCTTATTTTCTTTTATCTTCTAAATATAAGAATAAAATATTTTAAATATCTTTAGGAGGAAATTTCGTTAGTACCAAGTGAATATAGGTTTCTTATCTCACATTTTGCCATTATTTTAGAGAGTTCTCTAGATGTAGCCTTATATAATTGAGCGTCTTTCCCAATCTAATCTAGTGTATTATGATACCTAATGAATCGATGGATATAACTCAAGTTGAATGTTGTATCCCATGTTGACTCTCTCTTGAGCACTCCTTTGAACTTGTCCCTAACCTCTTAAACTAAAAGTATTTGATCTTGATGATGCACTGCTTCACATGACAATCTAATAAGAAAATCCTTAATGTCATATATTATATCCATGGACTTATCACATGTAGACTTGGCCTTATTAATACTCTCAGTGATCATTATTAATCTAAAATGGGCTGCCCTATCCATCTCCTCATGCTTTTCATCACTTTTCAATATATTCTTTGCATTGAGGGTATTAGTCTTAATTAGTTCAAAAACTTGTAATTTTGGGAAGAATAGGCTCAACCTTTCAATCTCTTCCCCATATTTGATTATTTTTATTTTCAAAGATGCTTGATCATCCTTCATATTTTTTTAATAGTCCACTACTAGCTCAATTCATCTATTTCCTTTCATGATAAGCTACTTAGCCTAGTCTTTTGTGGCCCTTCCCATACTACTAATCTCTATCATTACTTCAAATTTTTCTTTGTTGGGGAATTGGGAATGAGACTGATTTTATTAGGCTAATATCTCTATAAACTTTCTCAAAGTAATTTTCAATAGTTCAACTTTATTATTTAATTCATCCTTTATGATCTTGCACTATCCATCTTCTAAAAAAGAGAGATAATGCTTGACTAAACATTGTGTTTCAGTTCTTCTCTTGTAGGACAACCCAAGTGCACTTTGGATATTTGATAATCCCCCATCAATAGATCTTTTTTTTAATCTAGTAGGGACACTACAATTTCCACATATCTCTCCCCTGTTGAATCATATTATATCCTAGATATGGTTATGGGGTCTACCTTTGATCTTTTGGATGCCTCCAATAGACCAATGTTTAGTGTGCTAAATGACACCATTTGTTTTTTATTCTTCCCTAATAATTTTATTAGCCATCTTGGAGTGGTATCCTATGAACCTGGCATTGTCATATGTGAATCTATAACTAAAGTTACTTCACTAGTGGTTATTATGACAAGTTTTGTATTTATCATTGATGTTGTCACTAAATATTAAGCTAATTTTTTACCAATCTCTTCCCCTTTTGTGAGTTGAGTAGCCAAAGTTATATCAGTGAGTCCCTCTATCTCTACCTCTTGGATTAGGGCTTGGGTTACTAATGGAATGGAAGAGATGGGTAAAGTGGAAATGGATGTGCCTACTAGGGGTGTGGGAGATGGAAGTGACACAAGTGGAGGGGTAAGCATAGGTAGTTGAAATAGGGGAACCTATGGAAGTGTGGAATCTAGGGAAATGAATAAATCAATCAAGGTGGTGGGAACACTTAGATTTGATGAAATAGGGAATGTGATGAGAGATGAAAATGAAGTAGTAACTATCCTAGTGGTTGGGATAGCTAGGAGGATTATAGTCAGCATGACTAAATCTAAAACCATGTACTTCTAAGTGATATTAGTGACTAATGGAGTGGTGGTGGATGTTGGGGATGGGATTGAAGGAATTATGGAAGAGGGAAGTGAAACTGGAGTCTATGTTTCTAATTATGTTGATTGGCCTATTGATAATGGAATCACTTGCACATGTGAGCTAGTGGAAATGGAACAACTAATTATTTGAGGTGATTATGAAGTGAAAATATGAAGAAGAGGTACTGTAGTTGGTGGAATGACAGAGATAAGAGGGGGAACTATTTTTTATTGAATATTAGTTGTGTCTTCAATGGAAGTTGGCATAAGATGATCAATTTATTGTGATACTTCCTCTTGGCTACTAGATTGACCTATTTTAACCTTTTCTTTCTACTTTATTTTTTGAAACACAACTAGCCTATCTACCTAATCTTCTTGTAATCCACTATTGGAACCCCTCTTATATTGTTAACATACCCTTTTCTTTTACTTCTCTCAATTTGTCACTGATACTTAGGGTTTCCTTGATAATCTTGACCCTTTTTATCTTTAGCCAACTGATTAATCTATTTATTACCTAGGTGGTTCTATCCATCAATGAAAATGACAAGTAAAAACCACTTGACTAGTGGGAGAGGTTAGAGAAATACTTTCTTATCATAATATACTATATTAACTGGTGAATATTTATATTTTAAGTCCTTAAGGATTGGTGCAATATTTTAATTTTTTATTTATTTTAGGGTCATCCTAGAATAGTCTCTTAGTCTCACTTCCTCTTCATCTTGCATGTCTTCCTAGTAATATTTATAATAAGGAATGTGGAAATATGTGGTTATCCCTAATATACTGGTAATGTGGTCAGTCACATCCTAAAATGGCCTCACATCAAGAGATCTTAAGGTCATTTGAGTCATCTCAACATTTGTGCATTTGTCTTTTGATAGCGAAGGGCATGTATATCTCCATATGTTGATGGTGAAGTGGATTCTTGACTTATGTTTGCTTGAAAACACTTTGTGAGTTTATAAAAGTTGCCTCACAAGTTTTATTAGAGCCCATCTATCACTTACATACCTTGGAAGGGTATAAGGATAAACATTGAATCCTCCTACTCTAATGTATGAATATTTTAATAATTAAATGAAATACGATCCCTAATTTATGATCTTATAAGTTGAAGCATCAAAGAATATTATCTTTTTTAGTTCCTTGTCAAACATAATTATGATGCAGTATATGATAGCATCATTTAATCTTATGAAATATTGTTCTCTATCCTCAAAGGTAAGGTCATTGTAATATTTAATGACTTTTAAAAACTAATTAGGCACTGTGTTCAACCCTAGGAATTCCCTTTCCTTTGCCAATATGTATACCAAGTATGAGGTCATGTATAACTTGCCTATAGTTTAGATTTCCATTAATTATTTGTGGATGGAGTTAGAAATCAATTGACCCTAGTTGATATATTATTTGTTTTGGTGGATCACCCAAATGTATTGGTACATCCAATATTGATAGTTCTTATCATCTAGGTTCCTAGTAACTCTATGCAAGAGTATGATTATGTCACCCATTTCATTTTTGAAGTTTATTCTTGTTAGGGTTTTAGGTAGTATTATAGATGTTGGTCTAAAGACTATTAGGAATTTATTTTTTAGAATCCATAGGCATGAAGTGTTATTATCTTGATAAAAATTCTTAGATGAGTTAGGGGTTATATCAAGATAATTTTCAATCTCTGGAATCAAGAACACAGTGTTGATAAATTCAGGGTCCAAGTTTATAATCTTTTCTCCCTTGTCATTCACTAATTCCTTCTTCTTTGCATCATAATGCTTTTCTAATGTGAGCATGAGCTCAGAGATCTATAGTGATAGTGAGAAGGGTTTTGCCTAGGGTATTCCATATTTTTAATTGCTTTAAATCCAATCCTTATTGAATTCAACATTTACTCTTGTCCAAAAATCAACTACATCTATGTGACCTAAATCTATATTTGTGATCTCATTTGTGTTGGAGTCTATGCTAAGTGGGAAACCATGTCCCTTAGACTTGAAATTCATTTCCTTTCCAGACATATATTCTAAGAAAATTGGTGTGGGAAAACCAACTACAAAGTTGGTAGGTTTTGGACTTGCAATTGTAGGTAAAACATTTAGTGGGGTTTATATAATGTATTTATAACTGAAAAGTCTAGTGGGTTTTAGAATTGAAAATTACACTTGAAAAGTTTGATGAAAGTTATAGTAGGGTTTTAGGCTTGCTATTTTAGGTAAAATCCATAATGGGGATTTGGAGTTGCTTTTACAATGGGAATTTCCATGGGGTCTTAGAGTTGTTTTTGTAGGTCAGATCTCCATGGGGTCTTAGATTTGTTTTAGTAATAGGGATGTTTGCAAGGTTTGTGTAGAGGATATTGAGATAATATTCTAGATTTTAATCAATTTTATCAGACCCTAGGTTTATTACAAATGTTTGGAAATGATTGGATGATCTTTTTTAACCAGATTCTAGAATACAAACAAGGAAAACTCAAAGGAATGTGAACAAAATGTAAAAAACCCAGTTTCTTTTGTGAAAATGGAAATCTAAGATTGTTTTTAGAAAGATATCAATGTTTTTCATAAAATCCAAGGAGAACAAAGGAATACCATGCTTCATAAGGATGTAATAGCAATCGTGGCATTGCTTGACATTGACGGGTCATGGCTTGACAAAAACCTAATTTGTTTAATATAATGCTATAGTAAATGATAATTAGATTGATGGTTGGGATAAATGATGGGAGAATTGGAGTTTCAAATTTTGAGTGTAATTTTTCAAGTTTGTAAAATTACACTTCTCATTTTGACCTCCACTTTCTACCACATGAATTGGTGAAATGGAAGTGGGAAATCATAACTTGAGGTACAATTTGAAACTTTACAAATTGAAATGTACAACTAGAGTTCTAGTTTTTATGGGTAAGGTAGATGGTAGGAAGTAGAAATTCAATTACACATTATAACTTTGTGAGTTTTAATATGCAACTAGAGTTCTAGTTTCCATGATCTTAGTAAATGATAGAAAGTGGGACTCAAGTTACAATTTGTAACTTTGAAAAGTTAAAAATTGCAACTAGAGTTACAGTTTATGTGGGTGTAGTATTGGAAAAAAGTGGGGTTTTGCTTGTAATTTGTAACTTGTAAAATTGAAAATTGCAAGTGAAGTTCCAATTTCTACTGGGCATTGGGTGAGTAGGAAATGGAGGTTTGGGTGCATTTTGTAACTTGTAAAGTTTCAAACTACATCCAAATATCCAATTTTCATTGTGTAAGTGAAAAGGGTATCTTAGGTATCTTTAAGGATTTTTATCAAAAAAATAATGGGTCTCCCTTAGGATATAAGATGTTTTGACATTTTTGGTGACCTCTGTGGGGTGATTTCCTACTAATCAATTTATTTTCAGTAGCCTTCTAGTTTATTTGGCATGGAGTCATTTTAAGCTTAATTGGAGAAGAAAAAAATTGATATTTTGCCTAAACAAGAACAAAATAGGGAAAAACAAAACATAACTAAACTAAGGAAACAAAAAAACCTAAAGAGTCTACTTTTGTGAAAACACTTATTTTAGGAAACCAACTAAACCTAATATATACAATGTTTTTGGAAAGAATTCCAACCTTACATACAAGCTTTGAGGTATATCCCATTGACTGGGATAGGTAGCTCTGATCCATCAATTTTGGATATTTGGAATGCATTTGCTCCTTTGTACTGAGTTATGACTTATGGAACAATCCATATATCATAAAACTTTTTATGTTTTCTTGATTTGGCTCTTTCAACATTCTATTTTAGAACCATATCTCCTTCATTGAAGCTCCTATCAGATGATTTTTTGTTGAAAGTTCTCTTTGTTTGAATTTAATTTGCTTGTAGAGCTATCATTGATTGGTCCCTAACTTCTTATAGCTCTATGAGTTCCACCAACTATACTACCATTTCATCATTGTCAATCAATTCCAACTAATTATTGAGTTTTATATATGGTAACTCAATTGATAGTACAACTCTATCTTCCCTTCCATATACCAACATGAATGGATAATTACCAATGGCTCTCTTAGGAGTGATCCTATCATCCCAAAGTGATTTTTTTAACTTTGTGTGCCATGTCCTTTGGTTTTCCTCCATTATCTTTTTGATAATCCTTATGATATTTTGTTGGTAGACTCAACCAAGTCATTACTTTGAGGGTAATAATTAGATGAAGTATTCAAGTATAGATTGAGACCTATAGCCCATTCACTTACTTGAGTTCCTAAAAATGATTTATCATTATTTGAGATAATGGTGTAAGGAACACCAAATCTCATCAGAATGCCATCCATGAATTTTAAGATAAATGTCTCCATGGCATCTTTTAGTGTAAATACTTCAGTCCATCTAGTGAAATAACCAGTTACTATAAGGACCCATTTGTGTCTGGTACTCAATGGTGGATTGATCATGCCAATGAAATCTAATCCCCATTAGTAAAATGGTTGGTCATAATGGATTGGTTTGACAGGGAGAGATACTAATATTTGCTTGCTTGCAAAGTAAGAAAATTTTTCATAGTTCCTTATCCACTGATGGGTATCCTTAAATATGTCAAGCCAATAATAGCCTCCCCTCATTATTTTGATGTCAGGGGTTCTTGCATAAAAATGTCTACCTAATGGACCATCATGAAATTCATTGATTACCTTGGGAATTTGACCATGATTTATGCACCTTAGCATAACTCTATTCATATCTTTCTTAAACAATACTCCATCAAAAAAAACATACAGAATATATTGGAGTCTAAAATACCTCTTCTTACACTACTAGAAATCATATGGGTACTTGCTAGTTTATGGGAAGATGGTCATGTCCCATATCCAACTATTGAATAGAGGTGGAGTGAATGGTTGGAATGAATGTTGAGCATATATTGCATCAGATGGTGCCTTGATGGTCTTTATATTAGAATCAAGTTGTTCACATAAGCCCTTTCTTTTTACAAGCTTATATTTTGATGTTCATGTCATATTCCATGACTTTTTTGATCCAACTTGTTGAACTCCTTAATGCTTTGGTGACTAATCATCAAGTGAATTTTATTATTAGAGAGCATATTATTGAAATTTTTGAGAAATTTTATTACAACATATACTTTTTTCTCCATGAAACTATACTTTTCCTTATAATCCTTTAAGGACTGACTAAAGAAAGATATTGGTTTCTCCAACTATTCTTTATTTTTTGGGTCAGAATAGCTGATATGTTACTTTCCCCTCCAGAAACATAGAAAATGAAATCATTCTTGTAGTTGTTGTTGACAAGGGTAGGAGCTTGAGAAATAGCTTGCTTGATGGCCTTAAAACTATATTTTCCTTCTTGTGTCTAGCTAAAACTAACACCATTATTAAGCATGGTATTTAGGGGATTAGCCATGGAATTAAAATTTGGAACAAACCTTCTTACAAATTTGATCTTTCCTAAGAAACTTTGTAATCCCTTTTTATGGCTTGGAAGTGATAGTGAAGATATATCACTTAATCTCTATAGGTCTATTACAAAACCCTCTTTTTAAACAATGTGTCCTATTAGTTTTACTTCATGAACTATGAAAATGCACTTTTTTAGATTTAGGGAAACTCCAAATTCTCTACACCTTTCAAAAACTTTCTTAAGGTGATATAGGTTTACCCCAGCATGTTTTGAATAAATAGTGATGTCATCTAGGTATACTAGGATCATCTCATTTAGTAAACCCATAAAATCCATATCCATGGCTCTTTGAAATGTAACAACAGCTTTAGTTAGACCAAAAGGCATATTTTTATAGGCATAAATGCCCCATTTTATAGTGAAAGTAGTCTTGAACTAGTCTGATTCCTATACTAGGATTTGGTTATATAGAATAACCATCTAGAAGGGAAAGCCTTTCGGATATTAATACAATTTGAAGAATTTTATCCATGGGTTGAATGGGATAATGATCCTTTAGGGATGCTTTTTTTAGGTCCCTAAAATATAAACAAAGCTTGATTTCAACATTTCTTTTCCTTATGAGGGCCAGGTTAGCAACCCAGGATGAATGTTTGATAGGGAAAATGATTTTAGCCTTTATCAGTTTGGAAAGCTCACTCTTCATCAAGGGTTCTATTTGTGGACTTATTGGTATCTATTTATATCTAACATGCTTAGTATTTGGGTCAATTTCTATTGTGTGTTGGGCTAAGATAGGGTCAAAACCCCTTAAATATTTATAACTCCAAGTGAAGTTATCATCAAATTCTTAACACAACTCAATAAAATATTAATTCTTATAAATGTTGCATACCTTTTTGATCTTCAATGCTTTCCCTTTTGAGACGACTATAGGTCCAAAGTCTTCTTTGTTGACTATGATATTCCTTTTCACCCTTTAGCTGATCATCTAAGTTGAAGATATTCTCTAAAGTAACAAGAACCATGGGAATTTTTTTAATATTCAACTTAATGATTTGATCTCCATATTGATCCTGGAGTCTTGACTATTTTTTGTCTAATAATTCAACCTCATCTCACAAACAAATCAAAATTTATTAAGCACTATAAAAAAATTGCTAGCTAGTTGTGTTATCAAGAATGGATTGTCTTACTATCAAATTTACATGTTAGATGTTATTCATTTTTATCTCTTTAGATAGGTTACATTTAGAACCTATTGAGGCCATATGATCAAAATCCTTGTTTTTTACTCTTATTACTACTTGAATGTTTAAAGTGGTGAAATATTCTAATAGGTCCCAAACCATGTGTTTGTTAGATCTTAGCAAGTTATTCTTGGTTGTGATTTTAGATCTTACTTGGTGAATGACTAGTTCACTATCACTAAAAACTTATAGTGAAAATATTCTTCTTTCTTTGGCTAGTTGAATGCTTATGATCAATATTTCATATTCAGTTACATTTTTAGTGCAATTGAACTGAAGTCTGAAAGAATAGAAATAACTCTCTTTTTGGAGAGATGAAAACAATTCTTGCATGTTAGTAGATGCTCCTGAAGCATCAAAATATTATAAGGATGAGGAAAAATATGATATAATTTGTGTATGTAGAGTAATGTATTAGATTAATACATGAGTTTAGATAACATAAACATAATAAGCATTAATTATCTTTCATTATTTAGGGATTAAGAACAACTAGTGTTTCACAAACATAAATAAAGCATTCAGTTTAATTAGATAGAAAGTAACCAAACATTATACATGAGAACATATGTAAGGAACATAATAATAAATCACACAAGTAACCATTTTAGATAAATCTATATTGATCTCTTCAAAAGTGGAACCCTTTGTTCTTACACAGATAGGTATATATAGACATTTATAACCTATGAATATTCATCTTCTTCTCATACTTGGCACCAAAAGTGGAGTCTATTCATATTATATCCTATTATAAGTCATGAATATAATACAAAATAGACTTATACAATTACAAAATGAGTATATAACACATGAATATCAGACAAATATCCTACATAGCTTTATAATTCAAATTCTTCTACCAACACTTTCTTAGACTTAAAATGTTGTCTCATCTCGAGACAACATCATAGGATATTTTTATAATGTACAAGTGGCTAGATACTAAATAAATGGTTAAACTAGTAAGATTCACAATAATCTCTCAAGGTGTCATTTCTGATTTTCATCTCTTATGCACTACATAGTCACCCTTTTGGGTTTTGAACTAAGTAGTATACCAACCTACTACCCTTTGTGGGGTTTTAATAGGTTGGCATAACTAGGTGGATACAATTTATAGGTTTTCAACCATTTTAGCCTTGTTTGTCTTACTACATCATCCCTAATATAAAATGTTATATAAAATTTTCAAAATTGGTACTATGTGTAATACTTAACTTGATGGTGGAGGCATAGGCACACATGATGATTGACCAAAAGAGTCCTTAGACTTTGCCTATATGACCTTACACCAAGTGATGATTTTTTAGAGTTTTTAAGATGGATTATACATAAGTGTGTTTATAATCTAAGCAACTACATTGAAAAAAGGAGTCAAATCTATCTTTTAGGCATGCATTCCAACATCACTTCTTGGATCAACCATAACAAGGTAGAAATGAAGCATGGTATCCAATGATTTGATTGAGATATAAATAATTAGTTATGATAAATACCTAAGTATTGGTGACATTTATTTGAATCTTTCCACTTAGCTACTCCATATTATTTTTATGTGGTTGAGTTTGAAGGCTGGCAAAGGAACTATGTAAAAGCTGACTCTAACAATTCAAAAGGTTGTCATGCACATTATCTATAATGTTGAGTGAATATCAGAGTGCATCCTCCTTCTCCTACCTAGTGGTAGTATTGTTGTCCATGGTTGCATTGGTAGTGGTGGCCTTTATGAAGGCTATGCCAAAACTAGCTAAGGAGGTATCCAATTGCTACTTCTAGTCTAGCAAGCTACATGTGACCTATTATGCTTGAAGTGAGGAAGCATCAAGCATTCCTTGATACTCCTAAAATGGTATTATGATCTTGGTAACCTCAATATTAACATCCTCCCATAATATGATAATTATGTGAATTTTATGTGCTATGCACCATGCATTGGTTAGCTCAAAGACAAATGTTTTGAGTCTGCATTGATCGGAGATGACTTGGTCCCTGATTATGCAAGTGACCAACTCAAGATAAGTGTTGTGGATAAGCTTGGTAGCTTCATGCAGGTAATCCTTAAACTCATCATTCTTGGCCTTATATTGATCCATTTATTATTCTAGATAGGTATCCTTATGTGCAATGGACTCTTGAAATTTTGTAGTACCTTCTAACTATTTCTTTATTGGTAGTCTAGAGACATCAAATGAGGATTCTTACTGAAGGAAATGTTTTTCCAATGTTCCTATAGTCACTAAAGGGTTAGGTCATGGCATGGTCTTAAGTGGAATATAGAATGTGGTGTACCAAGCACTCACAATTAGAACATCCCATAGCCATACTCCTAAAGGCAATTCTAGTTACTACACACATGTTGGAGCTATAGGTTGGTATTATGGTTGTTATAGATGATCTAACTTGACTTATTATCACTTTTCCATAGTCTCTTCTATAGGCTTCACATGTTATGCATCATCTTCATCTTTCTTTATCTTAGATTATTTTGTTACCTTCTTATTAAGATCATCCTGAACAACTTTATTTTTCTCTTGTACCTCTTCCTGTAGCTTCTACACATGCTCTTATTCCTTTTTATATTATTCAAGTATAGTAAATTTGGCTTGTTCATCCTTAGCCTTTGCCTATGCCACTAGGTTAACATGTGCCTTGGCTACACTTGTTATTCCTATGCTTGGGCCTACTATTTATATAGGGCTTCATCTTCTTATTTATACTTATTTAGACCTTCTCAAGCTTGATTTTATGCATGATTGGTCTCTTCCAGATCCTTATTTTCCTACACCACTACATCATGTTGTTGATGATATTTTTTGGCCTTTACTTTGGTAGTGAGCATAGTGTCTTTGTTATTCTGATCTTCCTCCATTTTATTATGATGTGCTTCTTATGCCTACTTTATTGCATCAACAACTTTTTTTGCCTTTTTGGCCACCTCTAGAGTCTTTTTTTAGTTATCCTCTATGTCCTAGGCCTTTTGTGTGGCCTCAAATTCTTCAACTTATCAACTTGCTTGTTGAGCTTCTTGTTGTTAGTCCTACTCCTTCTAACATTTATTTTTCTCTTTTTTAACTTAATACTATACTAGAACTGATTCCTCTTATGAAGCATGTTGTTATTTAGCTATAGGTTGTTTTGGTGTGAACTCGTCAACCTTTGGGGCTTTTTATTAAGGTGGAAAATCACTTAACTAGACCATGGAGTTAGAGACATCGGCTTTATTTTTCCCTAGAGTAACCACCCACATCTAGGTGGTAGTGAAGTTAAATATGGAGAAGGATACACTTCTTGTGCCATGTATATCCTATTGAAGGTGTGTTCTTATAAGGTAGGTGAAAACCTAACCTCTCATCGAGTTTTAGGTTTACACACCAGAGAATCTTATAGACTTTTTGAGAGTGGCATAAAGATGTCCGATGGCTATGAAGGTGGTATAAGTTTATTATTGGAAGAAGTCAATCCTTTAATACATCTATTTAGCTTCTTCACATACAATTTTGACCACAATAGAGGTAGGTCATGGTGTTAGTTACACCTATAGACTTGAAGGAACCTTCTTGTGTACTTAGACTGTGTGCACTACCTTATAAAAAAATAACTCCTTTTCCTCCTCCCTATCATATAAATCTCCTACCATATCGGCAACCATTACCTGGTAGACCTTTTATTCATCTTTTCCCATCTGAGGTAATTTGTAAGAGCTTGTAATTTGGGGCACATTAGGGTCATCTAGATAGGTTGTGGTACTCCTTATCTTGAACTTTAGTGGAGGAGATGATGATTATTTCTTTATGGAAATGTTTCACTTTCATATCTATGGCTATGAAGTAATGACTTCCTATTATTATTATATTAAAGGTACTACTATTCTAGATGGTATGTCTTGGAGTGGTGTCACACACCTAGATGCATAAGATTTTTACTTGGAAACTTTGGCCTATGCCATGGTCATGGTAACAAAGAATGGTAGAGGTTCAAATGGTGACATTGATATCTCATGAATGTGGATGAAAATACCTTTTGATATCAAAGTGATAACAACATGTTGTCCTATGTATTGCATGACACCTGATGGTACTTGAGGATGTGTGGTAATCAACTCCAAACACTCCTCCCACCATGTCTTAAATTTACCCTCATGGGCTAGGGATTCATGCTCAGGTGTCCATATCAAGTTAAAAAATTATTGTGTTGGACAGTAGTCAATGTTAAGGTGCACCTCTCCTTTAGGATACTTCCATTAGGTGAAATATAGAAAAAAGATAAGAAAACTAGAAGGTTTACTTAGAAGTCATGAAACACTTGTTGATGTTTATGAGAATCTATTGAATAAATTATTTGGTATAATTTAACTATTAACTATGGTGGATCATGTAATGTGTAATGTCTACCACCCCTTTTAGAATTTACTTTGTAGACTTGGTGGTTTTACACAATCTCTGTGTGATGCATTCAACTAGGATGTACACTAGTTTGTATTAAATTTAGTCAATTAGAATTCCTTAAGATCCAAAAAAATATAAATCTCTAACCTCCTAAAGGATGAGATGCATTATAATCTTGTATGGGGTAATAAAATACCTACACATAAGCATTCCCAAAGCTTGGGCCATTACTTCTATGTTGATGGCTATCATGGTGTCGAGGATAATGTAGATATTGCCATAACTATAATAGCCAAGAAAGATTTGCATAATTTCCCCCAATTAATAAAAAATAGACATTCAAAGTTGGTGCTTGACCTATATGTTTTGGAATTGATGGGGGATTATAAGAGCCAATGGTTGTGCAACACCTATAAGATCTAGTTAGAAGAGTTTTTGCTCTATTGTTTTGAGGTAATCAAATGGATCTAGATTATTTAATTTTGTTTGATGTAGGGTAAGTTTGATGCCCATTGATTCATTTTGAGCATTTATTAAACTTTTAATGAGTTTCAAATGATCCGTGATCTTTGAATAGCTAAATTGAAAAACTTAGTGCTTTTTTATGTAGTAGAAATTAAATCAGATCTTGAAACTTTAGCTCATGAAAATATTTGCAAGAATGAAATTCAGACTAGGTTCACAACCTTATGAATTTATAAAAATTTTCACCTATTGGTTTCCACATATATTCTACATTGAGTTATCCATTTGATATCAATGTGAATATTGATGTGGCAAATATTATCTAATCTAGAATTTAAGGTAGTTAGTCATTAGTGCATGTGTTGAGATATACTATTATGTTCTTTGTTATCCATACTAGAGTATGAATGGATGATGTTGAATGGCCACTAATTTTTTGAAGATTAGATCAATCAAACCTTGGATTTAGAATTATCTACTTTGGGATTACCATTATATAGTGAATATCTTGATTGATGTGACTTGACCATACATTTCTTAGAATTAATTACTTTCTTTTGCTCTTATTGACATCATCAATGGTGCACCTAAATTATACTATGCATAGTTGTCTCACACTATGTTTGTTATCCTAGTTCCCAAAAATTATTGAAGAGATCACCTATAACCACATATATGCATAAAAAAATTAAACACATAAGGAAACATATAGAAATGGTAAATCATAATCTACTCGATGCTACTCAGTACCCACTTCTCTTAGAAAAAAGAGATTAATTAAGACTATTGGTAATAGGGATTAAGCCTATAGCCTATAGCCATTCATCTATATATAACTCAAAACAATAGTTCCTTGATGTGATATTTCATGTATAATGTAAGGCCCTTTCCATCTAATCTATAATTTACTTAGAAATGTTTTGAAGTGATTATCATAAAATAAAACTAATTTATCTTTATGAAATTCCCTATGGCATATATTCTTATCATGCCAAGATTTTTGGCTCTATTTATGAAATTCCTCCATCCAATATGCTATATGTCAATACTCATCCATCCTATTTAGTTTGTGAAGCTTGATAGTGAGAGACTCACGATCCCCTAGTCTCATGACCATTATAATGCATAGATTGAGTACCAAGTATTCCATTTGAATTATTGTTTCAAGCCTATAGGCCAACTAGAATGGAGTAAAACCCGTAGCCCTCTTATAGTACATGAAAAATGCCCAAAGAATCATAGGAATGCAATATTTCCAATCATCTCTCTTGACATCACAGATCTTTGTCAACATCTTACCCAACACTTTATTAGAAGACTCAATTTGGTCATTAGATTTTGGATGGTACACAATAATTTTATGATGAAAAAACATAAATTATTTAGTAAGAGATTTGATGGTATTTTTTAGTATGTGTTTCCCTGAATCACTAACAAGCTTGACGGGGAATCTGAACCTTGTAATGATATTCTCATAAAGGAACTTTGATATGTTCTTCATGTCACAATTGGGTGTCACAACAACTTCAACCCAT
Organism: Torreya grandis; assembly: GCA_037957365.1. Taxonomy (NCBI): domain Eukaryota; kingdom Viridiplantae; phylum Streptophyta; class Pinopsida; order Cupressales; family Taxaceae; genus Torreya; species Torreya grandis. The sequence continues at coordinate 1,626,187 of JARHVA010002650.1, forward strand.
GTGATAAAGTAATTTGTTGTAGTGATAATATACCTTGCTTTGATACACTTACTCAAAGGATTAATAGGTCCTACAAAATTGATACCACACTATTAAAAAGGTTGTTTGGCCAACAAAGGCTGTAATGACATTCATCCTTATAGAATGGATTACCCATGCATTGATAGATGTCATAGTGTTTTGTTACTCTATGTGCATCTTGAAAAAGGTTTAGCCACCATAAGCCACTCTATAACAACTTATTTGTAGTAGCTTCTCTAGAAAAATGACCTCCTATTCATTGGTGTACATTTTGTAAGAGTTGTAGTCATTCATGTTCTAGAACTACCCTATGCAGTACTTAATCCTTACCCAAATGATATAATAGCCCATTTATAATAGTATATGGCAAAGCTCTAGTGATAACTATTTTTTGTCTCTTTCTTGGTAGTGCATAGGGAATACTCCTTGTTATAAGTAATTAGTAATTGTTATAGACAGAAAAAATCCCCACATGATGGTTATGAATGTCATAATTTACCTAGACCACATCGAGATCCCCTTGGGCCTAACCTTGACCTCTCTACTGTAAACCAAACCTAACCCACCTAGCTCTAGTTAGATTGACCTACTGGCTAAACCCACCTTTTTAACTCAACTTGACATTGACCCTCAACTACCAATGGTCACCTTGACCACCAATAGTTAGGTTCCACCATCTGAACCACTTAACTTTCACATCACTATGACTTGATTTTATATAATTATATTTTCTAATTCATGTGCAATTCCATGCATGCCAAAGTTAAAATTATATATAAAATTAGAAATCTTATTAATGTCTTATTTCACCTCTCCTTCCTTCCTATAAGAAGATAGGAGTAGGAGGTGAAAAAGGATCCAAAATCAGTCAATCATCCCAAAACTATCAATAGCTTTTATATCCAGAGTTTCAGTGTTCTTCTAGCAATCTAATGATCCATCCATCTCGATAAAGAGCCAAAGTGTTTCTATACATCTACCAACAACCAAGTAACATTACATTATTGAAATTTATCTATGCTCCACCACCTCAACCATTCATCTGATCAACCACCGACAAGCTAAGTATGTGTTTTAATTATTTAGTCACTTTATTTATACTTCATAATCAACCCTATCCAAGTCAATTTCTTGGAATCCCATTCTAAAACCTTAACCACTAATGTTCACTATGACATAAAATAATATCAATCTATTTTCACCCACTGACCCTTAACTAATTCCAACTTTATTTATCTCTATATATTCATAGATCCCCAACCTATTTTCTAAACCACACTTGACCTATTTAGCATTAGTATTGACCCGCTTATTGCCATGATTAGTCAATTTATTTATCAAGATTTTTTTTTACTCAATTTTAGCATCTTCTATGTTTTATGAAAGTATTTTATATTTTTATTTCTAAACTTAATTGTTTAAAAATCATGGAATAACAAACCCCAAGGAAGCTCTGGCTTCCCAAATCTAGCTAGCACTAGAAAATCCACCCAACTATCTATCTAACCAACCATTTGTTTTAGTGCTTTCTTATCTTCAGGTCATTCCTCCCAAGCCAAAGAGTATCTCTCTATAATCATCTAATCAATGTGTACACAACCAATAGTTTTTATACCATACCTATATCTTGTTTATTTCTTCTTCCTTCCTCAGAATATAAGTTAAAATTCTCTGAAACATTTTGGCACACCCAATGGGACCCTTGAGTCTCTAGTTGGGTTTCTTTTGTTTTCATCTACATACTCTTATCTCTATTTTATTCTCATAAAAGAAATAAAATTTATTTTGGGTTTAAAATCAACTGCATACACTAGTTTCTTATAAGTTTAGTTTACTTAGTTAAATTAAAGCAAAGTAATATGATCCTAGCATCACTTGTATCAGACACACAAACCAAACCATGTACATCAATAAAACATCAAAACAACTTGACATAAGGCCTGACTAGGCTTTCATCACCTAGAAATCACCTTACCCTTTCTTGGTGATCCTACTTGGATATCACTATGAAGGGGAGAACTAACTTAGCTCTTTGGTTGAGTATAACCTCTAGAAATTGGTATATACTGGCTAAGCACCTGACATCCTTATCACTGTAGTCTGTGAAGTGAGGGGGTAGGCCCAAATACTAATCCATGTATTTATTTCTAATATAGATCCTTTTTGAGAGCCTAAAACACAACCTAAAACTAACCATAGACTTCTTTTCTATTACTCACTCTACAAGCCAATTTTAGTCACATAGTTCTTAAATCTTAAGGGATAAGCCAAAAGAGAGACTAAAAATAACTTTAAGACTTAACTTAATTTTTAGTGTGTGTTTGATTTCCTTTCTGATTTTTTGTTTTCTCTCTATTTGAGTGGTGAGATGTTTTTTATATTCTCTCTCCCTTATCTTGCATGGTTCTAACTTACTAATATTAAAAGAACCTAGTAGAATAGAACCCATCACTAAACCAATCAACCTCTTCTACCTCTTCAACCATGGAGTACATATCTGAACAAGAAAAATATCCTCATCATTCATGAAGTCCTTCTTTCCATCAAGTATTTACCCAATGAGATACAAACTTTTCCACCTTATTAGATAATAATAATGTGGCCCTTCAACATTATCTCAACACCATGCCTCACCATACCCCTATTTTGATTCCACCTATGGATCTACCTTATGGCATGCCTTCCCACCTTATGGGGAACACTTATATTTCCATGATCACCACCCAACCATTGAATACCCAATAATATTCATCTACCTATAATCCCTTTGATACTACTATGGAAAATTGACCTACCCAACCTGCCAACACCCTTATGCTTTCCACCCCCACCAACAACTCCTCTACCCTAGGAGAAACCTAACCATCTACCAACCTTCCTTTAGATACCCCTAATCCATTAGTCACTACCTCACTTCAAAATCTTATGGTGTCTATACCTTCTACCTTACTACCAATCAGTACAAAGGTCACCACCTTTCCTTTAGTTACAAGCCCAACCACAACTCCTACTCAACCTAATTTAACCTCTTAATAGGTGCCCATCACACCCAACTTAGGTTATATCCCTAACCCACAAGGGCATGTATCTCTACCCAATACTCAACCACATACATCCCCCTATTCCTACATGGCATTTACCCAACCACCTATGTCCACATATCAATATGTGGTAGCTCCTCGACCTCCTACCAATTATCAATATGTCACCCACCCATAATAACACTATGCACCTTAAAACCTTTCACGTGTACAACCCAAAATGAATATAATGAAAATGCTTATCGATAAAATGACTAACTTAGAGTCATCCATCTCTGTTGCTTACAATATTTTATCATATGATCAGATCTGTAATGAACCCATTTGCCCATCTATCCCTATTAGACAATATCTTCCTCAGTGGGAGATTCCCAAGTTTTCTAAATTTCAAAGTAAAGAAGACCCCCAATAGCACCTCAGGGCATTAAACATGTATGTTATTTGATTTCTTATGATGATGCTCTACTTATTCGTATCTTCCCCATGTCCCTATTTGATCTAGCACTAGATTAGTACAATGCCATCACAAAACACTCTCTCTTCTCCTTCACCTAGCTAGCCCAAAATTTCTTGGATCACTTTTCAATAAACATATCTAAGAAAGTTTCAATCACTGACCTTTACTCTATCTAGAAATTTGATGATGAATCTTTTGCTGATTTTTTAGCTCATTGGATAAGCCTAATCAATTAAATTTCCTTCTCTTTACCCCAACCTAAACTCATATAAATTTTTCCTCAAGCATGTGCCAATCACATATCTTCCACATTACATATTTAAATCTTTAGAACCTTTGATGAATCTTTTACCATGGCATTTAAACTATAAAATAGAGCCATTGATGAAGGAAAGTTAAAGTTAAAAAATAAACACTCTACTTTCAAATCTAATGATGTCTCTTCCTCTAAACCAAGTAACTAAACCAACACCAATGCCAAGAGTAAGGGAACTATAATTGTATTTGTCCTTAAGACCACTCCACCATCTATCAATCAACCAAATTCTTATAACTCCTCAAATCAAAACATGAGGAACCAAAACTGAAACAATTAGAAGCAATTTACCCCCTTGGGGATTCTTATGCTTCAATATTAGAGAAGTTGATAAAACCTAATATCATAGAGCTTATGCCTATCAAACCACCTCAATAATTTGAATTATTCTAATCTTATACCTAGTTGGTATAATGATAATGACCTATGTGATTTCCATTGAGTAGTTGGGCATGACATTAGTTAGTGTAATATCTTCAAAAACATTGTCCAAACCTTCATTGACAAGGGGGAACTTGTGTTAGACAACCCTAATGCACCTTTGAACCAAGCCCTTGAAATTTTTAGACAACCTTTTCTTAATCATGCTCCTACCAAAAATGAGAGGAACAAAATTGAGTCCTCTCATGACACCCATACCATTAATATGGTTCTTGACATGCTCATTATTGATGAATCTACCACCTAATCTACCTTTTCTTTACCCTCTCTACTTATTGAGGTAGTGGATTCACCTTCTCTTCTTTTGGCTACCCAAACCAAAGAAATACCATATTCCTCTCCTCCACTTATTAAGGTAGTGGAGTCACCAATCCCTCCTTAAATTGATATACTAGAGCAAGCAACCATTACCACTTTACCTCCTCCCTCAACTACCGAACAAATCACCCCTCCTTTGGAGATCATTCCCAAGAAAGAGATCACCATATATACACCTCCTATGGAGGAACCACCCATCCAAAACTTGCATCCTTTGATTGAGGAAAATGATGAGGTTACCATTCCCCTTCCTCAACCTAAGGGTCTATCTTTTGAACCCACTACATAGGGAATAAGACTAGTGTATAAACTATTCTCTAGATTAGTTTAGAAATTGGAGTTTGTCTCCAAACCTGACACAGATCTGTTGTTCCCAAAATCTATCACTTGATTTTGAGGAAAATAGGCTAACCATTTTGGTCTTGTAGTCCAAAAATCTCTCTTTCTTTCTTTCAAAATGTTCTGAGCAGTTAAGTTTTTTCAAATATTCAAGCCTTTTCAGCTAAGGAAGTCATAGGTTCAACATGCGGGCTTTCTTAAAGGCAAGTTCAAAACACTTAAGGCATTTCCTTAGTGTTTTGAGGATGGTTCAATGTAAAGGTTTGATCATAAGACTTAACAGTGGGCTTCAAATAATTAGAATAAACCACTTTGAACCATTGAACCATTGAACTTTTAACTTTGAAAGGTTCAAAGTTCAAAGGTTCAACGGGTTCAACAAGTTCAAAAGACTTAGAGAATAAAAGGAGTCGAAGAGATAAGGTTGAACCATTAAACTGATGAACCTTGAATAAAAATGGTCCAAAGGTTCAAGGTTCAATGAGTTTAATAAGTATGAAAGACTTAAAGAAAAGAAGGAATCAAAGAGCGATGATTGAACTGTTGAACCGTTGAACCTCAAACCAAAAGAGTTCAAAGGTTCAAAGGTTCAATAAGTTTAAAGAATTCGATGGACTTAGAAAAGGAAAGGATCTAGAAAGTTCAAAGCTTCAAAAGGTTTAAAGAAATAGATTGAACCATTAAACCTCAAACTAAAATGGTTCAAAAAGTTCAAAGGTTCGACGAGTTCAATAAGTTTGATGGACTTAGAGAATAAAAGGCTTCAAAGAAAGAGAAAGAATCATTGAACCGTTGAATCTTGAACCCAAAAAGTTCAAAAGGTTCAAAGGTTCAAAGGGTTCAAAGAGTTCAAAGTTCTAATGGGAGTTTCAAGCAAATGGATGAAGTGGAAGATTCTAGAAATAATCTCAAAGAAATGGTTCAATTGAAGAAGAAAAGAAAGTGAATGCAGCCCTTCAAAAAACATTCAACCGTTGAACCTTTGAACCATTAAACCTTTGAACCAAAAGAGTTCAAGGTTAAAGGTTTAAAGAGGTTCAAAGTGACTAGTGACATCCTCATGGACTTCAATTTCAAGGTGATGGAATAACCATTGATTTTCAAAAGCCCTGAGAATAAAATCAGTGACCAACCAAGGAAGGAGCTGAAAGACCAGCAGAAAGAAGGAAGATAGCCTTGATAGCTCAGATTGCTTAGGAAGAGATAAAACATGGAAAGGAAAGAGAGAACAATTACAAAAAATCTAGAAATATCTACAAAAGAGTTATTTCCAGTATGTGGAATAGTCCACCAGATAGACATCAGGGAACACAAGCATTTAAGGATGTGGCCTATTTTTCTACATTAAGTAAAGGCAAATGGACAGTTGTGTAAGTATATA